>OW285243.1:76706517-76711517 GCA_935421215.2 Melolontha melolontha
TACACCAACCGCGCCTTGTATACGTAAATTTGTTAAGAAAGTTCGATAAATTGGTACAACGCAGCTATCCTCGTGTTCGATCTGTGCAACCGAGAATATTGCTGTTGTTGTCGATAGTGTGTGCATGAATCTGAGGACATCAACTCGACGCAGATCTTAGTAACTCAACACTAGCCGCACTAGCCTGAGCAGAATTCTACATAAAGACCTCGGCTTATTCTTATAAGGTTCAATTAACTCAGAAATTGAAGGCATATGACCATCCGCATCGATATCTCTTCTCTGTATGGGCTTTGGAGCAGCTGGAAAATGACGGGGATTGTGCTCAAAAACTCATTTTTCCGGATGAGGCACATTTTCAGCTCGGCGGGTATGTTACCAAGCAAAATTGCCGTATTTGGGGTTCGGAAAACTTACGCGTGTAATTGTTTGGTGTAGTTTTTGGAGAAACGGTATTATTGGTCCATTTCGAAAATGAAGGCGGCAACAATGTTACGGTTAACGGAGAGCGCTACTGAGACATGTTGACTAATTTTTTTAGCAGCACATTGAAGAATTGGCAGTGGGCGAGTTCTGGTTTCAGCAATATGGCGCTACGTGCCACATAAGTAGTCTAACAATTGATCTTTTGCGCACTAAGTTCAATAATCGTGTGATCAGCAGTTTAGCTGACGTCAGTTGGTCTCCACGGAGCTGCGATTTTACACCGTTAAACTTTTTTTGTGGGGTACCGTTAAAGATCGATGTAAGGCATACAATCCAGAAACGATTCAGGCACTTAAACACAATATTCTTAGCGACATTGGTGAAATAGGGGCCGAAACTATCGAAAATGTGCTGGAAAATTGGGTTATAGGATCGTCTACTGCAAGGCCAGCGGAAGCAGCCATTTGAATGAAGTTATATTCCACAATTAATCGGAACGTTTATTCTTTCTAATAAAACAAAAATCATTGAAAAATATTGAACGGTATTTTTTATAGCATTTTTAAAAGGAAGGCTGAGAGAACTGATGGGCCACCCCTTATTATACAAAAATTTCCAGGCGCACACTAAATAACACTGAAAATAAGAGTTTCTAAAAAAAGATATTTAAATGTTGACGTTTCTGTTTAATACTATCCTGCAGCTTCGGTACCGGCCTAAGCAATTAAAAATGGCGAAAGTGATAATACCCGAGCCAAGTGCAAACGAGGTAACTTCGCTTGTGGGTCTAAGCCTATTATCAATCATCTCCAAAGTCTTAGTCCATAGAATTGATCCAGTAATCGATAATTTCCCAGATCATCAATTTAGATTCCGTCAGCACCAATCAACTATCCACCAGTGCCGTAAAGTCGTTCATACTGTTACCATGGAACTTCTCGACCGAGCGTGCTAACAATAGAGGCAGAGTTTTAAAATAATTAAATATTTTGATGAAAGCATTAAAGGTCAAGGACGCGTGTAGTATGCTGAAATAAATTCTTTTTAAATAAAAGGAAACACAACAACGTTGTCCTTAAAGTTTTATTTAATATTTAGATGAAGGAAATTATATATATATATATATATATATATATATATATATATATATATATATATATATATTATAATGGGATAAACCTCCATTATATTGATGAGCTATTTCTAATATTATATCTATAAGATTTTCTTTTTTATATTATAATATATGCAAGAGATATTTTGATTTGTGTGAATTTGTAATAGCTGTCATATTTATTAAAAGGTTGGATATCTTATTATTCATATATTAGTTTTATAAATATCAATAGAGTTCAATCTTGGTATATATATTTTTAGTTTATTATATCTGTTAAAATTGTACAATCGTGTAAATTATAGTTAGTCAATTTGTATAAATTATTGTTAAATTTAACTTATGCAAGTGAGTAGTTTTAATATTCATAATTAAATGTCATTTTCAAATTTGAATTTTAAAAGAGACTAACTGACTTGGATGTATACGAAAGTATAGAAGATAACCATGGCGATTTAAAAAATAAGAGGAGATTATTATTTTTTTGACGTGAAAAATAAGAGAGATAAAATTTAAAAACTGAATTTTTGATTTAATAAATAGCAGTTAATTAATTTTGAATACAGCAAGAAGAATTTCAGAAGACTGGATAACTGTTAATCTAACAGAACAGGCTATATTTTGTTATACAGAGTGTATTTGGAAGAATAATATATGGTGTATCTTGGATCGGAAATATAACAGTAGTGGATTGGAAATATAACAGTAACTGGAAATATAACAGTAGTTGGTCCGAGTCTGGCAATACTTCTTCAAGCATAGTCATAATAAAATATATTCGTATTGGAAATACATATAACAGTAGTTGGTCCGAGTCTGGCAATACTTCTCCAAGCATAGTCATAATAAGATATATTCGTGTAAGTAATAAGCTAAAAGAATACTTATACCAAGAAATTTTCTTATACATATTCAAAGATACCGTTTTTCCAAGCTCATTTAATATAATTACTAATTGTTGATTCTTTAAATTCAGAGTCCCTGCATAAGTTATTTTTTTTTCATGGTTTATGTATATTTGAGATATTAACATTTAAATTTGTTTATTTTATAATATTAGAAATGGCCATATTTGTAAATATATCAGATTTAATCATACATAGTGAATAAATAGTTTATTTGTTATAAAAGATTCTTTTATCTATTACATTGGCAAGTTATTGTGAATCTCAACCTGAGTACGAGAGTAGATTCATCTCTCCGACTAGGTTATTGCCGGAAGACAATTAACAAGTAAATATTTATTATTTTTTTTTGCATTCTTAGTATTATTACAATATATATACAAGGAACGACCAATAAGTATTTGAAAAATAACACATAATAAATACACACTTAAAAGTAAATTAGTTATTTCGTAAATTAATAATTTGGTAAATGTAATTTGGTAAAGGTAATTAACATAATATCGGTATCGAACGATACAGAGATTACCTTTGAATGATGTTGCGATCGGACATGTGCTTCACTGTGTATGCTTGAACAAGCACTTATAGTGAGAGAAGTTCACCTCATGGCAGTCGGCCAACAAGAGTGTGTTTTTGTAAGAAAAAACTCGTAGAAGGGCAGTTTTATGATCTAGTTTAACTATAACCAATAATATTAAAACTAGCGATGTCTAAAAAATTAGGAATTAATTAAAGACACAAGCTAAAGGGTTGTGATGGCATTTAAACTAGTATCAACAAAATATTCCATGGGAAAAATACTTTAAAATGATACCTCACATGATATAGTTTAGATAAAATTTATAATAGTGATATAAATGTGGCTATTAAAATGTCAACAGTAATACGGGGTCAGCATAATTTTGACATGCAGAAAAAATAGCTCAATAATAAATGAAATTACTAATTAAGAAGTAACTGGAATAGAAGTCGTATGTAGTTAATAATAAAATAATATACATATATATATATATATATATATATATATATATATATAATATCGTCGTGACCTTGGTATGATAAGGTAAACTTAATAAGTCGGCGATTAAAGGTCTGGTTTACTTCAAAGTATATATATTTAAAACAACCCTACATGTTATATTTTATATATTGTATTCTCTTGACAAAGGCGTATTGCCGAAACATGTAGGGTTGTTTTAAATATATATACTTTGAAGTAAACCAGACTTTAATCGCCGACTTATTAAGTTTACCTTATATATATATATATATATATATATATATATATATATATATATATATATATATTGTTAAAAGGCTGATCGCCCCACCGTTGGGCTAACCAATTGTTAAAAGACTATGAGAGTCTTTTATGTTGAATTAAAAGTAAAAGTAATTAATTAATCGGTTTTGAACTTTCACAAATAATTAGAATATTACACTAGTATAGTTACAGAAATGTCCTATAGATGGAGTTAAGTTTGGTTATTACAGTTGACACTTGTATAATTTTCGGTACATAAATAAAAGTAAATAAACAAGCTATACTTAACTTACAAAGCTTGTTCCAAGTGCAAAACCTTATGGTTAATATCTTAATGTATATTTTTATGTATTTTTGCCAGCTAGCAGTAGCAAAGAGACTTTATTTATTCTTTTCTGATGGTATAAGTGCGGGATCGGTACTCCAATTAGAATATATTTGAATATGTTAAACAAGTTATTAAATAAGTGATAATTCTGGACGAATAATCTACTAAATAAAACAAGAGAGTGAAAAGCAAATATACTGGTTTAATTGGTGATTTGAATAAAAAGGTAAGTTTTGAACATAATAAATACATATATTAACCTACAAAATATCACGTGATCAGATAGACTAAATGAGTTTAGGATAAGTAATGTTTTGATTCGATAATGTGATTAAGTTAAAAAACCTAACTTTAGCTTCTAAACACAAGGGAACTGTATTTTCTGTTTCCTTAAAGGTATTCTAATTTAAAATTAACATATTAGGCATACATACTATAATATCTACGATTGTGTTTAATAAAATAAATACAAATTTCTAAATTTTAGGAAAAAGCAAATCAAATAATACTCAAGTTAGTTTACGATGGATACAGGATAGTCGGTGGTTGTCTGGATTCCAATATTCGGGATAAAAGGCTCTGGTAGTGGTAAAATTCAAGTCGCGTCCCTTTTGGCTTGGGGTCGAAGCGGATGGGGTACCCAGGGATTTGTATTTTCGTTTAAAACGACCAGGATGTTGTTGGGTTAGGGAAAATTCGTCGAACGTTGCTGGGTAAGTAGGAGATACGTTGGATATACTTGAGGTATTGTTATAATAATTTATTCTATATTTTCTTCTCCAATTTCAGGGCGACACTTTTACAATACGTCGTCGTGTTCGTAGAATTTTTACAACATGACGCTAACTCTCGTTTGTTTTTAATCCAGGCTTCCCATTCGTACTTCTTGTATGTATTTATTTAATCTCGTAATAATTATTTATAAATGCAATAGTTTATTAACACAAATCGTTTTGATAC
>OW285243.1:77316517-77822517 GCA_935421215.2 Melolontha melolontha
GATTTAAATGTATTCTTGAATTTTTATTTATATTTATTATGTTTGTAATTATATTTTTGACTGGCCCTGTATGTATTATATTAGATTGGTGGGTGCGGCTAAATGGTGTACTATTGAATTCGATGTAGGAGATTTTCGCGGTAATTTATTTAGAGATGCCAGATCTAGCAAACCAAGTGGCTCATAGAGTATAAGAAATTCATTTTTATTCTCTGTTTTTGAGTAAAGTCGGGTTTTTTATTGGTTGGTGCAGTTATTTTTGTGCTTTTAAAGTTATTGCGATTTTTACGAGAGTTTGAGATCTCGCATTTGATATTTTAATTAAATTATGGTATCTCTCACGTAGTTTTTGTATTTGATTGTGCTTAGATCGATGTAAGTAAAAACACTTAATTATATTATTGTTTATATGATGATTTGCTTATGTTTGTAATTTTAGTGTATAATTTGCGATTATTTTTGACATTTAAATCAGTATATGAATATTAGAGAAAATTGTCATGTTTTTTGTAATGGAGTTTTTTCGTCAAGATAAAATATTCTAGATCGTTTTAAATTCAGGTTGGTTTTTTTTGTTTATGGGTTTGATTTTGTCATGTTTTATTGCGCATGACTGTAAGGCTGTCACGCGTATTTGATAACTTTGTAGTTGTTGACATTTGATTTTTAGGGGTTACAGTAGAGGTCAAACTTGACAAATTTCTAAAGTATTTATTAATTATATGTTTGCTCGAGAGTCACAGGGGGTTTTTCTCTTTGTGCGAGTCATATTCATAAAGAGTCTTTCCTCCTAAGCTACTGTTTAATCTGCTTTAGCTCCCTGTACATTCAGTAAAGGGATTTTTTCTTTTTTTTTCTTTTTTATTAAACTTGTAAACAAACTAGATCTGATTTTTATTAATGCTTGTCGTTTTACTTTAAATATAACCTGGCCCATATCCGCAAGGATCGACCCGAGAGAAGTGAGCTCTAGGAAATCTACGAGACTGAACAGCCGGAAGCATAAGTTGTGGTGTGAACAAAAAGATTAATAAGCAATCAAAAGCACATTCCACTGCAATATGTATTAAGCAGAAGTAAATGCTGAAAATACGAGGTGTATTGTCCGTGTGTACAGTTGCAGATAGGTAAAATTTTTTACATGTCTGTTTCATTTTGTAACAAATGCTTTATACGTGCATAACGTATTGTCATACATAAACACAACCTTTTTGTATGAATATAAAAATGCTTATTTTTATATAGCTTTTATAGCTTATTTTCATAAACATTAAATGTAAATGCTAATATGTATTAGTGCTTGTATAAAACACAAGCGGGCATTTCTATTCCATTCTTAATTAATCAAATATGTTTTGTGGCACTTACTGAGTTTTTAATTTATTGCATAAATAAATATGTTATCCATAGATTTTAAATAAGTATATGGGTGATTTATACTGCGATAAAGTCGGAGCGAATTCATGCAGCTATTTTTGAGGACCTACTCTTCTCGGGGACAAGTTTATGTATATTTTTTCAGGTACGAGTTTAATTAATTACTTAATTTTATTTCTGGGGACGAGTTTAGGTACGGCCGCAAGACGAAACACATGTCTACATGTTTGAAAAGCAATTTTCACACAAATATTAACTCATATTGTGTTTTCTACACCCAATTTTTACTAACACCCACACACTAGCGAAATCGTTTATATTCCATGGAACTAAGAACACTAGTAAATGCAGAATGTTCTTAAACATGTGTAAATAATTTAATGTCCTATATTTATATTATCAGTTTATTAATTTGGCCTAATTTGCTGTATTTCGTCCTTTAAATTATTTGTGACTATTGCACAAATAAAAAATATTATCATATAAAACTTATTTGAAAATGTATAAAATATAAATGGAAGATAAATCTAAATTTCTTAGCTTTCTTTAACTCAATATTTATTGCTTTGCAGTTAATTAAATATCATATCAAAGGAAAGGCAACGTGAGTAATTCTACCGAAGCCTATAAACGCCCTCGAGACATCCCTACGGTATTCGTATAAAAAAAATATTATTTTTTCCTTGTTTTTTCCGCTACTTTATAATTTAACAGTCAAGCTCTTCATGAGTATCCCTCGAGACGTTTACTCTTTAAACAACAAAAAGGAAAAATCTTTAATTGCGAAGTTGTATGTTTGTCTTACGATATCAAAGGCACTTTTCATACCATCGACAGTGAAGCGATATAATGAAAAAAGCATGTTAGAGATTTTGGTGTCGCGTCACCGTAAATGAAACTGTAATGTAGAAGAGAAAGAGGGAAACTTGTACGGCGAAAATTCAATATTGATTTGCGGACGTTTGTATAGGTTCTAATTCAAATGTCAGTGTGTTCAAATACCCGGATATTAACGTCTATGCGGTCGTGAGTGAACCGGTGTGCATTTGCGGAACGCCAGATAAATGCCGTTTAATTTCCTACGAGATCAAAGGTATTTTGTTTACCTATTTTGCCTGGCGGTATCAAAATTTTAAATTAATTGTGATCAAGCTAGTGCTAACAATTCAAATACAATAATGTCCTAAAATTTCCTTTTAATAATGTCGCCTTTAATTATCGAGATTAATCATTAATACTGTTTCGTTCAAGAGTGTCGAGGTGCTACAGGAAATAAGCTAACATATTTTTAAGAAATAAAGCTTTCCTTCTTTTAATTAATATAATTGCCTTTTGAATAAAGAGAAAAATTATATTGCTTAATTAGAGAATTTTCCAAGTATTTCTGTTACGATAATAATAATAATTTTAATATTAATAATTTATTTGCCCAACATACATATTAATAATTACAGGACAAAGAAATAATTTTGAAACATCTACACAAAGTTACTCAAATAAGCGATAATTCCAACATTATTCACTTTCTAAACTTCAATTGATATATAAAAAAGGAAGATTAGTAATGATATGTGTAAGATTATGAAAAAGAATAAAGTAAAATAATTATTGCAAAAGAAGAATAAAGTATCATATAATAGTTAATCGTGAGGGAGAAAGTTTAAGTCACGAGCGTTTAGCGAGTGACTTAAATCTTCCGAAAAAAGTTCCGATGTCGATGAAATAACCATCATGAATATATTCTTTATGAAAAAAGTTTAAAAATTATATTGAATTTGACATGACTTTAAAATGACTAAATTTAAAAAGAAATGTGTACTGAAATTCGAAATAAGCGTTGAATATGAGTTGACCATTCTCGATCCAGGTAGATTTTGAAGTTTCGAATGACGAGAGAGATAACAAATGAATATATATACGAAATGGCTAAATGTTTGAATTAATATTTTGAATTGGAAATATATTTTGTGAAGAATATAATTTAAAAAGTATTAAAACATTCTTAACATACGAAGTGTAACTTACCCAATAATGTAAAAATGTTGAAATTATCGACATATAATGTCTTGTTCAATATATTCATTAATATTTCACTTAATTATACCTGCAGAAACAGTTTTGTATTAGCTTTATGTGTTTAATATATTTGCAAGTAGATTATTACATTTCATTTGATTTTGTATGACAATTTAGCCCTAGAAGAAAACTGACAACACATTTGAATTTAGAGTGTTGTATATATTGTATATATCCAGGTGGAAAATTAAAGAAAAGCACGAAATTTGTTTTTGTGCACTTGTATTATTACAACTATTAATTTCTATAATAGTTAATTCTGAAAAAAACTGTAGCTTGATGAAACGAAACTAGGGTTGCTTTAAGAGCTTCAATCAGGTAAAGAATCAGAAAATATCAACAGCTCTCATTCTGCATAAACTTGTTGACCTGTGTTATAGATAGGCGCCTATATATATTAATGATGCATATTTCAATTTAGGTCTAGCAAATATAGAACACAGTCTTCAGTGAAGTAGGAACTATATGTAATATATGTATATGACTCATCGCCCACGGGCGTACTATTGAAAATTTGTATATTTAAAGAGTTTTTAATTTTATTTATGTTATTGGAAAACAAACGGGTGGTGATCCATAAAATTCGAAATAACATTTTTATTTGTTCATTTTGTAGTTCAAGTTGAGTAAAGGAGTACTAATATTAACTAGCAATACTTTTTCAAGGTTCTCTTTTGTAAAATTTGTTCTCTTTGACTGAAATACATCCTTCTACATCGAAACTGGTTATAGGTGCACACTGGAAATATTCCTTTATTTCAGCTTAATGAGCAGTTAGATTTTGAGGTATTGTCACTTGAAATATTTTTCAAATTACTAATAGCCATATCTAATTGGTGGTTAATTCATAATTTAATTTGAGATTTTGATTTTCAAAATAAGTGATTAGTTTTGGCAAATTTCCAAAGTGTTCCTGAAGAAAGTACAACTGAATTTTTAAATTTAGAATTTGTATTAGTTCCTTGCATTCATTTACATGTAACGAAATTTTGTAAACAATCGAAATTCTCTGCATAAAAACTAGTAGCTTCCAACCATGTTCACCATCTAGTTATTACACAAAGATGGAAATTTTCCATGTAAAGAGCTACTCTCAATGGTGCTTTTCTGAAAACTTTTTTAAAAGCTGATACAAGTCTATTAACTTCCGGAAAGTTGTCTCTGATATATTCACAGATTCTGTGGAGAGCATGTGCTACACAAGAAATATGCAGCATATTACGATATGTTTCCTTTAATAGTTTGCCTGTTTTTAACATATATGCAGCACTGTCACTGACAAATAAAAGTACTTTTTCTTTCTAACTATCGTCCCAATGAAGCATTTGGTGCATATTCTCGTAAATGGTTTTAGCTACTGTTTCTGCATCAACTGTAGATACTTATAGCTTTTGTTGCTATTACATATGCGTTATATGGAATAGTTGGATGTAGTACACCAGCTACAACATTTACCACATAACGTTTTAATATATCGACAGTTTCGTCGGCACTTATCCATAGATTTGAAAGATAGGTTCTACTGCTTTCGTGTAGCACTTAGCTACTCTCAATGGTGCTTTTCTGAAAACTTTTTTAAAAGCGGATACAAATCTATCAACTTCCGGAAAGGACATGTTCACAGATTCTGTGTGGAGAGCATGTGCTACATACAGGAATACGAATTATCTTTTTGCCACATATAATTCACCTGAAACATCAGTCAATTTTTCCCTCTGAAATTGAACTTTTTTCTTTATTTTTACAAAAGGAAATTTCCTACAGATTCTAGTAACGTAATAAGAACACATAGCTGTATAAAGAAAAATGCAAGAAAATCAGAGCTTTTGAAATTTTTTGCCACTCATACACTGAAATATTACCCTTTGAAGTACGAAAACTCCTATTTCGAAAGAGGTATGAACTTAGATGGCCCTTGAAGAAAAGATAATATTACAGTAGATACTTGAAAAAGGTATAAAATCCCATGTCACAATTAATACTTGTATCCTAAGTACGTATTTCGTATAGACTGATAACATATATACTTTGTATACTTGGACGCCTTGGCAAGCTTTACTGCGATCCAGATTTAAAACTGTGATCACTAATTTTAACCTACTAAGGATGACAACTTAGTAGTCGAAGTACGTATTTACGATAAATGTATTGATTGTGTTTTTTTAACTATTTTAAAGTTTTTACATAACCACAGTCTCCAAAGATAGACTGATTACAGTAGATATTAGAGAAGTTATTATTTTTTATCCCGAGACAGCCCTTTAGATAAAAATCGGTTGCTAATTTCTCTATAAAATTATGTCAGAAGCTTATAATAATATCAACTAAGAGTTACATATATGTATCAATGGCGTAAGGAGGCTTTTATGTCTCGAAGCATTATTTCTAGCCCGAGGTGTTAGTCAAGGGTTAGGAAAAGGCTGTAGGGCCATAAAAGCAAGTTACGCCCGTGGTACATACGATGTATGGTTGTCGACCATATTAAACATTCGATTCCTTTTGGTTCAGGTAATGAGATCAGCAATGTGAACTGTAGATCCTGAATGTCATCAACTTCTAACTGAACAAGTTCTTGTTTTCGGGACGTAGCTATCCCGAATATCAAAACCACGTGGTTTAACAAAACTTGGTTAAACACTAAAACTAAAGTGAAATTATATTTTTTTTGCTTTATTCATTAAATATATTTTATCTGGAGCTTGATATATAAATTTATCTCTTCCACAGTAAAAACTTTGAAATTTTTGGAATTTCTCTGACTTTATTTAAAAAAATAAGAATAAGCTTGAATAATTGCCTATATCTACGTTGTTTGGGCTTTGATAGTCGCCTTAAGCATCGAATAGTAAGATTACATCGAAGAAGGTTTCCTTGATCTTGATATATATATATATATATATATATATATATATGAAGCGTTGTTCTTCGGGATATTTCGCCGCGTTTTGATGATTTCGTCCTGAGATGGACAACTTTCTTCCTGACGTTTCGGTGACATCACTTTCACCTTTTTCTAGAGGATCTTCTCGTTGCAATGGTAACTTCAAGAGTGAGTCGATTTCCTGTGCCGCTCGTATTATATGGTCCCGTCGTAGTGGGGACGCGTGTCTGATTCCTCGTGATTGGTCCGTCGGTTGTTCTGTCGCTTTCGACTATTGGTCAATTGGTTTGCGTTCGGTCCGAGTTAGTATGACTGGGCTGTGGCAAGTTGTTCTCATTACGTCGCTTGTGTGTAATCTGCCTGTTGAGCAAGGCCGACTTCCATGTGTGTCCCCCAGCCCAGTCATACTAACTCGGACCGAACGCAAACCGATCGACCAATAGTCGAAAGCGACAGAACAACCGACGGCCCAATCACGAGGAGTCAGACACGCGTCCCCACTACGACGGGACCATATAATACGAGCGGCACAGGAAATCGACGCACTCTTGAAGTTACCATTGCAACGAGAAGATCCTCTAGAAAAAAGGTGAAAGTGATGTCACCGAAACGTCAGGAAGAAAGTTGTTCTTCTCAGGACGAAATCATCCAAACGCGGCGAAATATCCCGAAGAACAACGCTTCAACAAGCGACCACGAAAACATTCGACGAAATATATATATATATATATATATAATAACTTCGTGACCTTGGTATGATATGGTAAACCTAATCAGTAGGCGATTAAAGGTCTGTATCTGGTCTGTAAAGGCGTACACAGCCGAAACATGTAGAGTTTTTTAAATACATATATTTTGAAGTAATATACAGACCTTTAATCGCCTACTGATTAGGTTTACTATATATATATATATATATATATATATATATATATATATATATAAATATATATATATGAACAATTTTGTGAAAAACTTATCTGCGCGGAATGTGCATATATCGATATTTCACTGTTTTTTACAGATCATCAGTGCACCTTACCGAAGACAGACATGATATTCACTTCTATACTACGTGTATATATACGAACTGTAATGAACTTCATGTGTATGAGAATTAATAATTATTAAATCTCATTTTTGCAATGCAACAAATTATAGCGACAATCGCATGTAAAAATGAGATTTAATAATTATTAATTCTCATACACATGAAGTTCATATATATATATATATATATATATATATATATATATATATACATATATCAAAAATAAGCCAGAAGACTTCTCACAGTAACAATTTTCGATGGAATCTTTCCTTACGTTGCTCCATTTAAGGTATTCATTAAAAGTTCTTTGATAAAATTCTATATATTTTTCTAGCAATAAGCTATAGTTCATTTATTTTTTCGGAGATTCAATTTTGCTAATGTTTTACGCGCTTTTTCGCCGCATAATTGCACAATTGAAATTTTTCAACAAAATACCACGTCGAACAAAACTCATTTGAGGCGATTTAAGACAATACCTCGTATCAAAAAGATCTGTCACTGTATGATATTATTGTTTGACATTTCATTATATCCCACGGGCTATAAAGACGTCCACGGGTTATAAAGAGACGTTTATGTCACAGAAATTCGTGTATAAATATCAGTTTATGATGCCTCCGTGCATAAATATATTAATTCTAAGTTTTTTTGATCGTAATGGATTAATATTATTTAAATTGATTTTGAATTATATTGTATTGCTTTTACCGTTGCTTTGATAATAATATTGTTGGATAAACAAATAGTTATTATCGATTTTTCTCGCAGTTCCTCAGGCTATCGCCGGTAAGCTACACTCAATATACGTATTTGTGAACATGAGCTTGGTTGATGCGGTATTGGGAAGCATCATAGAACGGTATTTACTACAAATCCCAAGAGAATTTTTTGATTATTATTGGTATTATTGTTGTGTTTGTCAAAGTTTTTGTTGTAGTTGCTTGTTGTTGTTGTTGTTGTCATTATATCGATTGATACAACTAACAAATATTTTAACGAAAGCACCTGTGTAACGTATGAAAAGTAATGTCTATACTAATACTATATAAACAGTTTTTTTTCCTTCTTCTATTGACTAATTTTGTATTTGACTTGAAAATAATGAATGTGTACGTTAGGTAATATTAAAAAGAAATGTAAAATTAATTAATGTTACGCACTGCATAATTATACAAAATATCTATCAAAGAAATGAAATAAATTCTTGAAACTTGAAAGTTTTCCTTTAAAGGTAAAGTTGCGACGTGGTTTTACACAGTATGTCTTCCCTTTCTACCTGAAATTTTAATTAGGTTAAATTATATAAGGATAACCTACTGCAGAATAGTCGCACCGTCGGCGTTGTCTTGCGCCATCTACCGAATGAAAGGTAGGTTTCGCCGAGCAAGAGTTTTACATTAATCCACCGGCTTAGCACATGTAACAATCTCATGTGATAACCTGGAGTTATTTTCATTGTGTCCTGACCCGGAATAGCTCAAGCCTTGGTAAACATGATGGCGGGTTATTACTGGCGGAGATAAGTGCCCGCATGAAAAATATACCCGGGGATCTTTACCGGGCTTTTTGAACAGAGCTTATCCCAAAAAATATATAACCAGAAGCACGTCTAACCGCTGGGGCCTTCTAAATTGCCGATCGTCCTCCGTTGCGCATATCCCGGTTACACCAGCAACATTTATAAATGACATCTTTCTCGGCCGCGCAAAATATTATGATTATATTATTAATGTGCCCATTCTTTTATTTGATGTAAAAATGTAAAAAAAAAGATGTTACTGTAATTCATTGTTAATGTTAAATTAAATATCTTAAATCTAAGCGAGGGTGGTGTTATTTTGTATCAAAACTAGTCGATATGGGGTGTTTAAGAAAATTAATACTGGTAGCCGTAACTTTGTGGTAATTCATTTTGAAAATAATAAAATAAAATAAAACAATAACTTTGTTATACCACTTTATTCACATATAATAGTGACCGCGGTTTCGACACACAATGTCATTAATTATCAAACTGCAAAAGTTACAGGCCTACGTAGATCTTATAAATGACACAAAAATATATGGGGGTGGTTTATAATGTTATTTAAAATTACTACTATATACTTAACTATTATATACAACATTGGAGAAGAGGTGTGTATATAAGATCCAAGTGGTCGTTCGAAACAATATCTATTGTGTTGTTTCCGCTTTTAAAAATTTCTAGAGCCTCTAAAAGATTTAATTTAAGACCTTTCTCGGCCAAAATGCAATATTTTATGATGACCAAATGCATGCCTTTCTGTAATAAGATGGTTTGCGAATGTTGAATCTGTCTTCTTTAGTTTATATGACCTCATGTGTTCTTTTACCCGTATAATAAAATTTCGACCAGTCTGACCTATATATACACTTTTACAATCATTACAATATAATTTGTACACTCCTGATTTATTATTGATATCTGTTTTAGGGTTTGCGTTAAAACTGTAATTACTTGTTTTTACATATGGTTTGTAAGCTATACTAACATTACTATTATTTTTTGAAATTATGTTTCCAATTTGCTCGCTTATTTTACCGAAGTAAGTTAACGAGACAAATTGTTTCAAATTAGCACTATCTTTAGGATATACTAAACTAAGGGCCACTTGTAACTGTTTTTCCTTTAGTATACTGTCAATTACGCTACTTTTATAACTATTGTTTATCGCTATTTGTTTTATAGTATTGATTTCACGAACAAAAGATTCATTAGACAAAGGAATATTTAATGCTCTATGTATCATAGAATTAAAAAATGAATGTTTGTGTGTCTTAGGGTGTAGTGAATCTTTGGGAATAATGCAATCAGTGAAAGTGGGTTTACGATATATATCAAATTTTAAGCTCTGATCTAATTTGTTTAATTTTAAATCCAGGAAGTTAATACTGTTATTCTCTTCTATTTCTACTGTAAAATTGATATTAGAATAGATTGAATTTATGTAGTTCAGAAATGTTTGTAGTTGTCTATGAGTGCCCTTAAAGCAAGCTAGGATGTCGTATACGTACCGATACCAAAATTTAATATGTTTTTTACCTACTTGTGATGAAAGAATTTTTTCTGTAATATGCTTCATTAAAATTTCAGCTAATAGAGGACTTGGAGGTGAGCCCATTGCCAGACCTTCTGCTTGTTTGTAGAATTTGTTGTTAAATGTAAAGTAACTTTGGTTGGTGACTAACTCCGTTAGAGATATGATTTCGTGTATAGCAACCGGGTTTGTATTTTTCTTTACTAATATGTTTTCTATTAACCTTAAGCATTCCTTATGTGGTATTTTTGAAAACATGTTGGAAACATCAAATGATACCAGGATTTCTGTCTTTTGTATATTACAATCTTTTAATTTAGCTGTTAACTGTATTGCGTTTTTTATGGAAGAGCTATCTGTAAATTCGGTATATTGTCTAATTATTATGTTTAATTTTTCGGCTAATTTTTTATTGGGACAAGAAATAAACGAAACAACTGGTCTGATGGGTGCTTCCTCTTTGTGAATTTTTACTAAACCGTATAATTTAGGGGGGGAAGGATTCATATGGAAAAGTTTGTACTTATCTGTGTTTGAGATTACTGCATTACAGTTTTTGACAGATTCTTTAATTTCTGCCTGATACTGTTTAGTTGGGTCCTTTTTCAATTCTATGATAGTATTGTCGTCTATAAATTTCTTAACTTTATTTTCATAATCACCTTTAGTTAATATTACAGACGAATTTCCTTTATCTGCTTTTGTTATCGTGAGGTTGTTTTCTATGACTTTGTGATTAATACTTTGCAATGCTCGTCTGTCTGACTGATTATTGCGAGATGTTGAGTTGTTTTTCAGAATATTTGTAACTTTGGCTTTACCTAAGGTACTGCTAATTTGATTGTTATTTGCAAATGCCAGTTCTGTTTCTATTGCTAGGATTTCTTTTTGTTTGTTACAATGGATGTGTGGTGCATATTTAGGACCTTTATTTAATAAGCTACGTTCATTGTCTGAGAAGTTAACATTCGTGAGATTAATGACTCTAGGGTAAAACTGAACATTACTGAAAGTATTGTTAACTAGGGGTGTATTGTGTAGGTTTGATATAGACTCTAACTTCCTGTTTTGAATGAGTCGTTTCTTATGAATAATTTCACTAACTTGTTGTCTAATGTAGTCATCTAATAAATCGAATTCAATGTTGTGTAACTTAAATAGTTCTGAATGTAATACCTTAATGTAAATCAGAAGAGTGTCTGCGGTGGAACCAAAATTTGGATTCTAGTTTAATCCAAATTCTTTTCGCGGCATTGATCGCTTTTTTAGAGAATATGGTGTGTGTTCTGGTTCTCAGCTGTACATAATTCGGCGTTAAATTTCTTCTAAACCATATATTTTGTACTGCCATCCTGTGTGATTTATTAATAATATTATCCAAATGTCATTCATCATGTGTGATTGTTGACGATAGAATACTACAAATGTGGTTATTAATTTAAAGTACTGAAGCGTTGGCCTTGTAGTGGTTAAACTTCTAACACTTGACATTGTTGTTTGACGTAAACATTCACGTTTAGTTTTGATTAGGTGTACTGATATGTTTGCAAGTTCGTAATTAATGTTATGTACTGAAGAAAAATTCGTTTCAGTTGAGCACTATCTTCGCTCATACGGTTTAAGTAGACAAAATGGTCCGAGTATTAAACTCATCCGCAATCAATTTTCCGAACATTTCAGTAAACAGGCACAAAGTAATGCTATTGTACTGAACACTGTAACCAAATTTAAAAGAACTGGATGTGTGTTACACCAAGGAAAAGGTAAAAATGGATGAAGAAAAATAGTGGATACCAATGAAAATTACGAACGAGTATTCAATCAAATTATGAACTCACCACGTCGTAGTCAACGGAGATCTGCTGCAAAATTGAATATGAACAGGAGGACTCTTCAAAAGATATTGAAACAACTTAATGCCCATTCATACGTTATTCAGGCGATCCAACAATTGAGCATGGGTGATTATGCTCACTGTGTCAGAATCGTCTCTCTGCAATATGATAATCCAAGCTTCACCAGTAACATCTGGTACAGTGAGGAATGTCATTTTTATTTATTGTTTATTTATTATCTTGCAAATAGGCGTAGCAATAATTTTTTTTTAGATTTCAAACGACTAGAAGAGGTGCAAGAAATATCATTACATAGTGAAAAAGTGATTGTCTGGTGGGCAGTTTCTGGACGACGAATTATTGGGTCTTACTTCGTCGAGCAAAATGGAGTTCCAGTAACTGTTAATCAAGAGCAGATGTAGATATTAGAGAAGGTATTATTTTTTATCCCGAGACAGCCCTTTAGATAAAAATCGATAGCTTATTTCTCTATAAAATTATGTCACAAGCTTATAATAATATCAACTAAGAGTTACTTATATTTTAATAGTTATTTATGTATCAATGACGTAAAAACACTCTTATGACCCGAAGCATTATTTCTAGCCCGAGACGTTAGCAGAGGGTTAGGAAAAGGCTGTAAGGCCATATGAGCAAGTTACGCCCGTGGTACATGCATAACTTTATGCTTAAATGAAGATTTTAATTTAAAAATATTATTTATGAAATAAAATATATATATTTTTTTAATTGAAAGTCAAAAGTGTAGTCTTTATTGGACATTTATTTTGGAAAATTTATATTCAAAATACAATTATAAAAATTTGTCATATTAATATTCGGAGGTGCAACCACTTGCTGTAATTACACATCATTAGTTGTTGCTATACAATTGGTGGCCTTGGTAGATGTTTATTCACTTTCATTATTAGTAGCTGTTAAGCTTTATTTTCTGGTTATTATTCTCTCAGTTAGTCTAATTTTGTTTGAGACAGAATTTTCTATATGCTGCTCTGCAAGTGACCTTGACTTACAACTTCCCAATTGCTTTATACCAATTAATCCTTCGCCAATATTTGCCAATATCGTTGCTGGTGAACGACGAAATGTGTGACCAGTGTATAATTCAGGATTTGGTAATTTGAGATAAGCAGCATTTTTTGTCGGAATTGCACCAAAAATATTTTTCCCTACAATTTGTTTCGTACATATTTCATTTCTATAAGCTAAGAAGAAACGGCGAGTCATCACAGGAATTGGAAGTGTGCTACACTAAGGAAAAGGTAAAGATGGATGAAGAAAACCAGTGGATACCGATGAAAATTACGAACGAGTATTCAATAAAATTATGGACTCACCACGTCGTAGTCAACGGAGATCTGCTGCAAAATTAAATATGAACAGAAGGACTCTTCAGAAGATATTGAAATAACTTAATGTCATTCAGACGACCCAACAATTATGAATGGGTGATCATGCTGCAAGACTTGAATACTGTGTCAGAATCCTCGCTCTGCAAGATGATAATCCCAGTATCATCAGTAACATCTGGTACAGTGACGTATTTCATTGTCGTTTGTCGGGTCATGTAAATAGGTGTAGCAATAAATTTTTAGATTTCCAACGACCAGAAGAGGTGCAAGAAAACCGTTGCATAGTGAAAAAGTGACCGTATGGTATGCAGTTTATAGACGAGGAATTATTAGGCCTTACTTCATTCAGGAAAACGGACGTCCAGTAATTGTTAATCGAGGGCGCTATATTTCTCAAATTCTCACACCATTTGTAGATGACCTTCGGAGATTTTGCAGATCTAGAAACTTACCCTTCGGCAGCAAGTTTTTTCAACAATATGACACAGTACGTGCTACAAGAACCTTTCTGCGGGAGACGTTTGGAAACAATGTAATTTCACCTTTTACCGAATTTTCTTTTCCATCTCACTCTCTGGACTTAACATCATTGGATGCATATGTTTGGAGTATGCTGGAACTATGTATTTTCCGAGATAATCCTTCGTCTACAATACAAGAGTTAAAGGAGAAAATTACAGAAATGATACGACAGATGCAACAGCCTCTATTTTCAGATATGGTCACAAATATGCAAGAACGATACGAACCGTGTGTTCAACATAATGGAGGGCACTTGGAACATGTTATACATAACGCTAGTACTTAAGGGTTAATTTATTATTATTATTTTAAGTGAATAAAGTATGAAACGTTTAGTACCATAAATTAATAGCCATACTGTATTTGTGTTGTTATTTGAGCTATTTTCATGGTTTTATTACACTGAAAACCAAAAAAAAATTATACTGTTGTCAGATAAATGTTTTAAGTGCGTGTGGCAAGATGGCGCTCTTCTCAGGGTTACCTCCATGACATCACAAACGCAATTGCGATATTTTCGTATCATCCTCTATTATTTTGTATAATATTTTTACGACTACAAGATTAAATACATGATCACAGTAAGAACCAATGTTACCTCACTTAATGTCAATAGCGATAGGGTGGAGACCATTTAGGAGTAAAAATATCACAGTGCAATAATGTTTGGGGACCAAAGGGTGTCCAGATATCGGCAACAGAATTACTCAAAAGCTAGGTACACAAGGGGTTGAGAGGCTAAATTCTGTACGGTGGTGAAAGTACAAAATAGAGACCAAAATGAAACTAAGTATTTATAAGAGAGTTATGTAAGTATTGACACCTATGCAAGAATGTTAGGAGATTATTGAAAGAAATAACGACTGTGAAAATTGATGCGTGCTGGAGAAAAAGTAGCTTATTTAGTTTATAACATTCTTGAAACGACGAAATACGAAGACCGTGTACATCGAGAAAAAAGTTTACCATGGTATGGTTATTTGCAAAGAATACCACCAAAGAGGTTACTCCATAGAGTGTGGAATTGAACCCCAACAGCTTTCTTTCAAAAGCAAAAAAGAGAAAAACTTGCTGAAAACTGAAACAAAGTGGTAGTAGAAGCCATAGAAAACGGAGAATAAGAGAAACGACTGGTAAGATAAAGGAAAATGGCGTTTAGTATGCAAGAATTGACTCCTGGTATTATCAATCTCGCTAGACTCTAGCTGCCAAAACTTTGCCACAAGAATACAGTCAAGTTCTAAATATTATTATTAACATTGTAAATTCTATTAAAGGAAAAGCGTTGCAGACTCGATTGTCTCTAATGATTTGTGAAGATATGGGGGCACTACACCGCAATTTGCTTTACCATACAGAAGTTAGGTGGTTATCAAAAGGCAAAGTACTGACCAGAGTTATGGAACTTCGCGCTGAACTATTAGTATATTTACAACAAGCCAAGTCACATTACTCTGAATTCATTTCTGACCCGGAATTCCTTTTGAAATTGGCTTTTCTTTCAGACTTATTTGAGCATTTAAATAACTTGAGTAAAAGTCTTCAAGGGCGGGATGAAAATGTCATTACAGCAAAAGACAAACTCCATGGTTTTATAAAAAAAATTGAATTGTGGTCATCATCTATAAATCAAAACAACTTTGATTCATTATCGTCGACACAGTCTTTCATTGAAGAAGGCGAAAGCGAGATAAACATCAACTCATATATGTCTGGTATGAAAATGGTGTTAGATAATTTGAAGAAAGAATTGTGTCATTACTTCTCAGTGCAAGAGATATCGGATAACACTGGGCAAAGATGGATCTTAAATCCGTTTTTAAATGCAGCTATAAATGAGACAAATTTATCAACTAAGCTCAAAGAGAATTTGCTGGAATTATCTGCCGATGGGATGTTACACTTGGAATTCAAGTCTGAAAATTTGGATACCTTTTGGTTAAAAAGAAAAACAGAATACCCGGAATTAACAACCGAGGCTTTGAAGTGTTTGATTCCATTTTCTACCTCGTACTTGTGCGAGTTGGCATTTTCATCAATGGCCCAAATAAAAAGTAAACTAAGAAATCGCTTAAATTTGGAAAACGATTAATACTTAAAGTTGCAAAAACGGATCCACGATGGGAGAAATTGATTGAACGAAACTCAAGCGCAACCTTCACATTAAAACGAGTACTCGAAGGTTTTATTTTTTGTTAATGTGTTTGTAGAAATAACATAACGAGTATCATTTTGTAAACCTTTTTTTAATATATCTTCCTTTTTAAAATTTATTGATTTTCTCTCGACCTCTCGCGACCCCCCTACATAGGCCTCGCGACCCCCCAGGGGGTCGCGACCCACAGGTTAAAAAACATTACGCTAGAGAAATAGAGCTAGAACCAATGTTTTACTAGGATTTTGTTCATTGTAATCTATATTATGCTGACTACGTTTAGCGAAGAGATGCGAAAGGTGGAAGAAAACAAAGAAAGAAGAAAACAAAATGAAGAAAATGTTATTATGATATGGTCACTTAAAAGAACTAATACCTTAGTGAAGGCGCCATTGTAGTATAGGTGAAAAAATTGTGATATGTGTTTTCAACATGAGTCTGAGCATACAGAATTAGGTTTAAATAAATATATTGCATAAAGTATATATAATTCAGTTACTTTTATTTTAATCTCTTTTAATATTGATGTATGTAATATGTACGAGGGGATCCATCAAGTAAGTTCCGTTTGCGCCTAGTAAGCAGGGGGGAGTGGGGATATCGGTACGATCACAGCGCTATGGTGTAGTCTGGTTCAGTGTGAGTCTGGCAGTGCTAGTGAGGGAATCATTTAAAATGGCTGCTGTAATTGAAATACCTGTCGACTGTGAATTGCGTGCTATGATCCGAATTCTTTGTGCAAAGAACATAAACGTTGCTGAGATTCATTATGAACTTTGTTCTGTTTATGGCGAAAATGCCATAAGTGACAGTATGGTTAGAAGATGGTGCCGTATCTTTAGAGAAAGACAAATTAATGTCCATGATAAAAAACTGAGTGGAAGACCAAACTTGGGTCACCTATGTCGACGTTGAGAGGAATAGACAGTCAATGGAACGGCGTTGCTCTAACTCGTCTACGAGAAAACCTTTAATGTGCCGCCAAACATTTTTTACGAGAAAAGTCATGGTCGCTGTCTTTTGGGACAAGAAAGACGTGTTTCTTGTAGATTCTATGCACGATGAAGAGCTGCAGGACAGTGTTACAGCATAGTTTAATTCACAGGCGAGAGGGTTCTGGGAAGAGGTATTACATTATTAGGTATTACATGTTCAACATTAGAATTCAGGTATATTTATTTATTTATTTACGAAGAATACCACCAAATAAATTACATCAGAAAGTGTGAAATTGATGCGCCAAAAGAAAGAAAAATTAAAAGAAAGATGTTCCAAAAACTGTAACAAAGGGATAATAGAAGTTGAGAAAAAGGACAATAGGAGAACCATGTCGGCAACAAATGCCGACTACAGGCAAATAACACATCTGTTTCCGTAATGTGACTTAAGGCCTTTCCAAAATGTATTCGACACCACAGTCCTTAATAGCTTAGTGGTTAAAGCAATGATCCGGCAAACCATGGACGTGGGTTCGAATCCTGCTTAAGGGCGAATTTTTTCTATTAAAAAAATTCGAATAATTAGCGTCGTAAAATGCAGAAAGCAATATTTAAATTTACGTTACTTCGCGAAAAGGCAACTAATTTGCAACAAATACCGATTACAGGCAAATATTACATATGTTTCCTCAATGTGACTTAAGGCCTTCCCACGATGTATTCGATACCACAGTCCTTAATAGCGTAGTGGTTAAAGCAATGGTCCGGCAAACCATGGACGTGGGTTCGAATCATGCTTAAGGGCGAATTTTTTCTATTAAAACAATTCGAATAATTAGCGTCGTAAAATGTAGAAGGCAATATTTACAATGACATTACTTCGCGAAAATGCAATTAATTTGCAATAAAAGGGTTCCTAATAATTGGTACATTTTTTCATAGAGAAGAGAGAAATGTTAACAAAATGTCCTTTACTGAATGCAGTAGTGTTAGTACAACTCAGGTATTTACAAGGACGAATAAATGTACAATTTACTGAAAAGGCAGGACGTTTGGAAAAAAGACTAACATCTCTAAATGGGAGACGGCAGGTAAATGATGCAAATTTAGATTCATTAAGCGTTTGCTAGTTGCAATTCAGTCGCACTTTGTAGGAGCATCGTCACGACTACTTGAAATTATTCTAATTATATTGCAGTTTCTTCAGCGTAAAATAAGTTTATACAATTTTTTAATGGCCGACATAATGTTTAAGTGCATCGTATTAAAGTGATTATTGCTATAACGTGCTCTTTAGAAGAGCTTAATTTAAATTTATGAAGTCGTATAGAGTTAATTTTATTACAAATATATAACATATTCTTTGTTGCAAAAGTTGCCGTTTTCTTTACACTAAGGACTGTGCCAGGTAGTTTTGCAGCGTTTTATGTTTGATTATATAAAACATATAACAAAAATTCCATATAATTGTTTCGTCTCAAAAACGAAAATTATTCGTTTGTACATATTAAATGTAGAATACATATTTTAAACATGATATTTATAACTTTATCAATATTAATTGTGCACTCAATTTAAAACCATTGCAAAACTAGTATTTGATTGTTATATTTATGTTGTAAAGATTGATCCATACTTTAGAATTGGAATCTCCAATATTGTTGATTAACCATCTAAAAAATAGTATATCGATGTTTTAATGTTCAGGTGGATTGGAAGAAATCCATGGATTTCAAATCGAAAAATGATTATTAGGCGTATTTTGTAAAAAACGCGAAGACTTAAAGCTTGAGCTAAAAATACCATTCGATATATAATTAAAAAGTGCATTTGCTGCTAAGTTAGAAATATGGCGTTTTATTTAAATTGATCAAGTTACAGCCACTTAAAGTTCTTATTTGATTAGCTTTAATTTTTGTGTACCCCGTACAAGATGGCAAGTTTATTATAATTTGGATATAAAATATGATCTATTATACTTATATACATAACATAAATATTTCTTAATTATTTGAAACATGAAAATTAGGTTAGATATTGACAAAATTCAAATTATTTAAGAAACTTTAAGGCCTAGGTATTATAAACCTCATTAAAACAGGCATTTATTTTGATCGACAAATCCAAAAATGCAATAATATACAGGGGGTTTGTATATATACAAGGTTATTCACGCTATACGGCACGGAATATTGTGACTAAAACACTTGACTGCCAAAAAGTTCCAAACCCCCTGTATATTATACAGGGGGTTTGGGGGTTCATTTTGCTCGGAAGTAATGTCTGGCAATACGCCATGAATAAGTTTTTTTCCTTTAAGAGGTCCACAAACTTCTCGAACGAAATTTCTGACGATACGTCTGTTTTCACCTCCTTCATCTCCTTGGATATCTTCCGCAGTGGCATCAAAAGGTTTTTGCAAATCCTCTTGCCAGTTAAATACTGATCCTTGACACAATGGGATATGGACATTTCCAACCACATTATTAGAAGAGGTACTTGGAATGGATCCATCCAAATTAATTCTATTAAATTCAGGAGACACTCCCGTTGACAATTCTCCATAGCTTCTATTCCAATCTCTATCGGTGGTAGGAGAGGGTGAACTTCTAACGTTGTCATTTTCACTTGAAGCTATCTTAAAAAAAAATCAATGATTATTGAGAGTAGCCGAATGAGTTTCCCAATCATCTAAGTTCATACTGCGGCACCGTGACTGACTGCCGATAACTACCGGAGGCATACTCACTTCAGCCTCTACGAAATCTTTCAATATACATGTTTTATTAATAGTAGTCGCAGGATAAAGACACAGTACAATGTATATGTTGCAATCTGTGTTCATGAATATACCAGAAAAATATGTCATAATAGTTCATAACTAGTTTTTTAAATTTTGGAAGACAGTTGTGACATGAAATTGCACATTTTCTGTCTATTGTATCGTATATAAATATAAATTGAGTGCAATTGAATTCGTAATTGTAATGTGTAGATACATCGTAGATTGGTTTATAAGCCCAACTAGGAAATGTCTCTAACAATTTACCATCAAAAGAAAATCTACCTATATTTGAACTTCCAATTGCGGGCAATTGTTGAAATTTTAATAAAGAATGTCTTATGGCATCGAAACTACTCACATTTAAGCGGCAAAACCCGTCCGATTCGTCGTAATAACCATCAGGGTCTAAATGAAAGATTTCTGTTGTAGTTGTTTCACTGACTGGATTATCTAAATTTTGGTCTTGTTCATTAGGTATATTATTATTAAACTGAATTGAAGACATTGTATTTGATGTTTTCTTACCTATGCGACTACTATCACACAAACTGAAGCTGTTGATGTATGAAGCTCTTTTTATATAAATTGTACGAGGCCATTAATATAATTAATATAATAATTAATTATAATTAATATGAATTAATATAATATAAAATATTATTAAAAATCCGGTGTGAAGAACACAAATACAGGTTCACCATTAATATTTTTGTGAACGTGTCCGAACATATCCCTCCCCAGAGACGTAGATACGTATTTAGCCTTTCTACAGGCTCATCGGTACGCCCCTGCTGGAGAAAGGATATCTTCAGACACATTCACAAAAAAGAACCACATCGCCACATCACCGTAATTATCCAGACCGAGCGTAGAAGTAAATTCAGCGTTGCCTGTTGTCAGACAACGGAAGTACCTCGCCCCGTCCACATAACCAATGTGAAGTAACGACGCCCTTCCAAAGGTGGCACAGCCATCTCTCTAGAAACTGCATTTTGTTTGTGTCTTCACTCATACTACGGACTAACCGCATGTGTAATGTATCAGAATAATTGAAACATACATGAGTAGGTAAACCACACCAGTTTTGTATAATACAAAGGTATTTTTAATAATATAAAATATTATTAAAAATCTGGTGTGAAGAACACAAATACAGGTTCACTATTAATATTTTTGTGAACGTGTCCGAACATATCCCTCCCCAGAGACGTAGATACGTACTTCGCCTTTCTACAGGCTCATCGGTACGCCCCTGCTGGAGAAAGAATATCTTCAGACACATTCACAAAAAAAAACACATCGCCACATCACAGAAATTATCCAGACCGAGCGTAGAAGTAAATTCAGCGCTGATTGTTGTCATGCAACCGAAGTACCTCGCCCCGTCCACATAACCAATGTGAAGTAACGATGCCCTTCCAAAGGTGGCACAGCCATCTCTCTAGAAACTGCATTTTGTTTGCGTCTTCACTCATACTACGGACTAACCGCATATGTAATGTATCAGAATAATTGAAACATACATGAGTAGGTAAACCCCACCAGTTTTGTATAATACCAAGGTATATTTAATAATATAAAATATTATTAAAAATCTGGTGTGAAGAACACAAATACAGGTTCACTATTAATATTTTTGTGAACGTGTCCGAACATATCCCTCCTCAGAGACGTAGATACGTATTTCGCCTTTCTACAGACTCATCGGTACGCCCCTGGTGGAGAAAGGATATCTTCAGACACATTCACAAAAGGAACCACATCGCCACATCATAGTAATTATTCAGACCGAGCGTAGAAGTAAATTCAGCGCTGCCTTTTGTCAGACAACCGAAGTACCTCGCCCCGTCCACATAACCAATGTGAAGTAACGACGCCCTTCCAAAGGTGACACAGCCATCTCTCTAGAAACTGCATTTTGTTTGTGTCTTCACTCATTCTACGGACTAACCGCATGTGTAATGTATCAGAATAATTGAAACATACATGAGTAGTTAAACCCCACCAGTTTCGTATAATATGTACAAAGGTATTTTTAATAATCTAAAATATTATTAAAAATCTGGTGTGAAGAGCACAAATACAGGATATCCATCCTTCAGTAGACTTTGAATAGAAGTCCAGACAATATAAGCATTCTGCATCCTGTTCATTATCAGATTTTTATCTAGATCTACACATTTCCTTTCTTGGCGCTCCTTTCTCTTTTAATATATTTTTTTACTTCTGTGTCATGACATTCTTTTTTTCCCTTCAGCGATACTTTTCTTTTAGCGCACTCTACTTGGTTAGCCTCTGTAATGTTGCATTTTTCTTGGCTTCCTTCAATTCTTGCAAATATGGCGATGAACTGACACTTGTCGCTTTTCCATTTTTTTTGCACGTCCTTGTCTTGTTTTGTTGAACCTTTGAAACTGACAAAACATTTTTAGGAGATGCCCTTGGAAATTATGTGCTTTCTACAGCTGCATCTGGCATCCAAGAACATTGTGGTAGATTGGACGTATTTTTGTCACTTAATACGGAAGTTTCATCACTTGTTACTTCTGAATGAACTATTTCAATACTTTGCTTATTGACTTCCTCATTAGTAACTTGGTTGTTGTTAGTCCGTAAATTGACTAACTGAATATTTGTTGTAGCTGACGGAAGAAAATCATCATCAGAAAAAACAGTTTTATCTGGAGGCGAAATCCCCGTTTTCCTGAAGCTATTTAGAGCGCTCTGCATTGAACATGCACGAATAAAAACAGCCCCAAATAAAGTCGAAATTTGTAATAAGGTCGCCACTTTTCCTGGATTAGACCTCATCCACATTCGAACTTCTTCCTCATTATAAAGCTAATAGGCCTCATTAATACAACGTCTAAGGGTTGAATACGGTGAGAACAGTGGGGAGGAAAGCATAGTAAAATCACTCCGTTATCTCGAGCAAGATACATTTTTCTTGTGCCTTGCATGTCCGTCAAAGAGCAACAATTTTGGAGATTTCTTTGTAGATTTCGAAAAAGTTATGAACTTTTTAAACCAGGCCAAAAAAATCCAGTGAAAGAGACCAAAGTTACCGTTTGACCTCTCCCACTGGACGTGATTAGTCCAACTAGCCGCTTTCCTTTTGTTGCCAATATTTTAGAATGAGCCTTGGGATTAACTGTGATTCCGCTTTCATTGCAGTTGAAAATCTTGTCGGCCGTTAATTTATATTTGTCAATACATTCAGTAAGCAACGCATGAAACTGAGTAACAGCTACGCGGTTAAAATCCATAGTACGAGCTCCGGAGGTGGCCTCTGGTAAACATATACTAATATCAGGATGTCTCATTAATAAACCAGCCAACCAATTCATCAAAACTAGACCTTAAGGGGCAGAATGACACGTCGGGGCAGAACGAGACACATCTCATTCTATCCCGTCCTATTCCGCCCCAAACGCACGGTTTGTTTAAACATAAAATTGTGAGGTTATGCGATGTTATTTTTTTGACCACGTTTATGTTATTCTAATAAGCGTTTATAACTTTGCATACCATTCAATTTTCAATCAACTGCAATTAACAGAATATTACTTACCTTAAACTGAAAACATAGGAAATTTATAAAATTACTCAAGAAAATAAGAAAAATTTTAGAACATAACATATACTGTATAAGTATGGACAATAACTAACTCGACCAAACGGGTAGTACAGACGATGTTCTTTCACCGTACGCCGTTATTTTAAATACATAAATCATTTAAATATCAACACATCTCATTCCGTCCCGCCCGCCGTTCCACCCCTCCTACCCCTGTGTATGTAGAGTTAGAATAAGAATGAATATAAACATTTTGTATTAGTCTCTTCAAAAAATTTGTAATTTGTAGACTAAGCGAGGAATATTTACAATAACTTCGGTAGGCGACGGGGTCAAGATACTGCTAACATAAAGTTAAACTATGACTTTAAAGATATTAGAACGTTACAGAAAATGATGATAATATACAGTGTGTAATCATTTAGTTGGAAGAGAGAAATACAAATAATAATACAATATAATATAAAATGATATAATTAAAATATATACATGATATTTAGGTAAGGTACATTATAGTTTCTTACACTCTGTATATTTAAAAAATACCTAAAATGATGGTTCTTCATCCCTAATTTCCTTGTCTAAAGATTTGTTACAATATATTTTTTAATTGAATGGATATTTACATGCTTCCACACCAGTGGCGGCTCTTTAATGAGAGCAAGTGAGCAATTGCACCCGCTGGAATTATGATACAAAACAAACCAAGCGGCGACTAACTGTGAAAGTATTTATTTATTATGTATATTATGTATTCATAGTTATTGGCGAGGAACGTGGCACGCTAACAACGTACATACACCGATCATCGTCACATATATACTGAGCAAAGCCCAACTGTTGCTCTGTTAAGGCATTAACATTACATTGATGGTGGGGAGAACTGTATTTTGCAGTACTTCAATGTCGTATAATACATAGCGTTGGCGCAACTGAATCGGACTGCCCTCGGGCGTTGTTACAATGAATTGCGTGACTTTTTTAGAGAACAACGCGTTTTTGCGGTTAATGTATAATGCAAAAATCGCAGTAAAAAATCTTAAACGGCCGATGCCTCAATTATCTTTAGAAAATAAACAATCTGTTAAAGGTAAAGACGTTATAAGAAAATTCAAAATGAATATTTATCAGAAAAATGACTGGATTTGGGGTGTGAAATTAAAAATACTTTGTTTTGTTTTCCGCGTCTTTTGTTTGGTGGTGAACCGTCTTGGTCAAAGAACGGAATAAGAGACTTAATTCATCTTAGTGCTAAAATTATTAAACATGAAAATTCCGAAGGGCATTTGAAAAATATATTTAGTCTAAGAATGTTAGGAAAAAATAACATTCAGAATGTTTTAGATTCATCATATAGAAAAGCAATTCAACAACACAATGAAGAGGTAACAAAAAATAGGCATGTGTTAAATTTAATAATAAATTGCATTAGATTTTGTGGCGCGTTTGAACTGGCACTTCGGGGTCATGATGAACAGCAAACGTCGAATAACAAGGGCATTTTTCGGGAATTGATAAATTTTACGGCAGAACTGGATAAATCGCTAAGAGATCACATCGAAGCAGCACCGGTTTTTAAGGGATTATCAAAAACGATACAGAATGAGCTGCTTGATGCAATGTTGAACGTGTATCATGAACAAGTTGCCAGTGAAATTAAAGCAACCGACTTCATATCTGTGATAGCTGATGAAACCACAGATGTGTCCAATCAGTTTCAGTTGGTGTTGTTTTAAGATATATTGTGAACGCGAGACCGGTAGAAAGATTTTGGAAATTTCTTCTGCCTAGTGGACATGATGCTAATTCTTTATCTGCCTCCATCCTTAACGAAATTAGTTTGCTTGTTGATGACCCAGAAAAACTGATTGCACAGAGCTATGATGGGGCAGCAGTCATGAATGGTGCTATTAACGGCGTGCAAAGACATATCCAAGACCAGTATTCAAGGGCTAATTTTGTACATTGTTATGCACATCAGACAAATCTAATTATGTCACATGCTACATCGAGCAGTAGTAATTACAGAATTTTTTTTGCCAATCTGACGGGATTAAGTACATTTTTCTCCACTTCACCACAACGAGCTGCAAGATTGGAAGAATGTCTTCAGAGAAAAAGCTTACCTCGTTCTTCAAAAATAAGATGGAACTTCAATTCTAGGACAGTGAATACAATATATGAGCACCGAGAAGAAATAATTGAAGCTCTAGAACAAATCGAGGGAGAAGCTAGTTTACAAACTACCATTCATCAAGTTAGTGCCAATTTGCGAATTTTAGAGGAGGAAAATGTTATCTATTGGTTAACCTTCTTTCATAAAATTATGCCACATGTGGACATATTGTTTAATCAATTACAAAATGTCAATACAGATGCATTGAAATTCAAGAATAATTTAGATAATTTTGAACGCGCTATTGGAAAAATTCGAACCGAAATCGCTGACAGAGATAATCAGTTGGTTAAACAAAATGACCCAGAACTGACTCCTCGACCATCAAAGCGGCGACGAGTAACTGATGGTAGCCAAAGAAAGAGGGAAACTATTGAAGTGTGCGATATTATTTTGCTAGAAATAAAAACTAGATTTCGGTATACAGGGTACTTAATATTAGCAAACTTAATTTCTTTTAAACAGTTCCCCTCTTTTCAAAAAAAATTTCTGGAAGATTGCCTTAAAGAAGCAGTAAAATTTTATCCATGCCTCAATGAAAGCAGACTACGAACTGAATTAAGCATTCTATATTCTAGAGAAGAATTTAGGCAAAATATAGAAGTCGGTGCTGTAGGTCTGCTAGGTCTTCTGCTGGATGGATTAAGCGACACCCTTAATGAAGTTGTTACGCTTTTAAAAATTGTCATTACAATCCCAATGACAACGTCCGAAGCGGAACGCCAGTTTTCACGGCTGAAGAGAATAAAAACTTTCCTGAGAAATACAATGAAAGAGGAGAGATTAGATGCCCTTACTATGTTATCTTGTGAAAAAGAATGTATAAATGATTTCCCAAACTTTAATGAAAAAGTGATAGAACTGTTCTGCAAGTCAAAGACACGTAAAATGGACTTCGTTTATCGTCAGATGTTATTAAACTGTGTAGTGTAATATTTACTATTCCCTCAAAACAAACTCTACAATGAACAGTACCTGTCTGGAACAGTACAGTACGTCGGTGAAATTTATAAGGATTGGGTAACCGTTTTTGTATTACACTTTTTAATTTTGAAATTATGTACTCCCCATTTGCCCATTACTGTATATAAGCAAATTAAATTCAATATCAATTTAATATACATAACGCTGTTAACTAAATATGCCCGGGACGTAAATTTATTTATGTATATTTATCTTAAACGTTATGTTCAAGTATTAATGCACCCTCTGAAATAAGTGAATGCGTTTTATGATATCAGGCGAGTGCATCCCTCAAGTAAACACAATCCATCAATCACGGCAACAGTTAACTCAGAAACTGAGTTCGCTCTAAGGCAAACAAAAAGGCCTCTTCCTGAAAGCAAGCGGCGTTGGTTCGTCACGGCCGAGGGAAATAGCAGGAGATCATCGATGACGCCTATTGGGGTGAGATCAATTTGATTAGACGCGCGGGAATTCGCTATTGTCCTCAAACATGCTGAAAATTTAACAAATAACTTCGAGAGCGTTCTTCTGTGTAAACTACGATAAGTTTATCTTGCCCGCTCGACGAAATATTCGGTAAAAACTGTTTTGAAGCTGATTTTTTTCTTGTTTTTCGTTTTTATGTAAAAATCGTCTTATAATTTAAATTCATGGGCTTGCTAAATTAAGAATAAGATCCGTGACATAAAAACTGGAATTATATACCACGTGTGTCTAAAGTAAAATTGCACGTAAAAATAGCAAAATGTGCCCATATATAAATGCACATATTCTGACAAAAATATGTCCAAAATATTGATAAGTATAAAAATATGTATGAATACGTTAAAGAGCTAAATCCGATTCCACAAACCAATACTTTATTTTACATATTACGTAACACTATTAATAATGTGTTTACAAAAACCTTAAATATCCTTAGACATTATAAATGCTATTCAATTACTAATATTTAGCACTGGCCAACAATTAATTTATTTTATTTTTTTTGCTTACTATGATCTGACACTTGTTTTTAATTGATATTAGTACGCTAATGCTAAATATGAAACCCATTGGTCCCTATTATATTTTTGATATTGAATATTTTTGAACTGTGAAAAATTTCTCTCGATATCACGCGATGCCTTTTGGTACAAATTCATATTTTGAAATATCACTTGCATTTAAATGTTCATTGTTTTCATAAAGTGTTTTATATCGCACCACCTCACTGATATTCGTCGGTTGTTGATAGCCAGTATTTTTTGACAGTACTGTGTTTAATTTATTAATGAAACAATTTTTCTGGAGTTTCACTTTAACTACTATACTTTTTACTATTTCAATGCTCTTTTGTAATCCTTTGGTTTCTAGCGTAGAGATTGCAGTCCAAATGCACGCCAGATTAGCTCGAATAAAAATGAAATCTTCTTGAACATTTATTGCACTGCATTTCTTTAGAGACGAATTCGTCATGAATTTTCTTCAGAATTTTATAATATTCAGCGTAATGTACGGCAGCGTCGATCCAAGTTCCCTATCTTGCAATGATTGGCGCGGGTGGAAGTGAAGCGTCCTATTCAATTTCCCGAAACCTCTGGACACAAGTTGGTGCTTTCAGGAAAATATTTTTCACAGACGATATCAGCATATTAACGTCTGGATAAAGAGTACGAACTAAATCAGCTACTCGGTGTAAAGCACGCGCTACAGAGGTCACACGTATTATGTTTGGGTACAAAATCTGCAATCCCCGCATTGATTTGCACATATATGGTGCAGCATCGCTACAAACTAGTAGCACTTTTTCGTATAAAATCCCAGACAGACAAAATTAATTTATGGAATCGTTGAAAAAAGTAGCGACTGTTGAATAATTTACTTTGTCGAGCACTTTTAAAGTCAGCAGATATAATTGATCTTTTTCTACATTAACTCCTAATATACCAAATACAAAATTTGCTATGCATCTTTGTTCTACGTCCGCTATTTCATTCAGTGAATAATACTTTTTCTCTTAATTTGTTCAATGTTGTTCTATATAATTTGGAAACGTATTTTTTTTCTTAACGTGGATTCATCTCGAATATTTTTTTTGTATACTTCTCCATAAAGTTGCGAAAAACTTAATTCTTTAATTTAGCTAACGGAATATCAGTGCTAATAAAAGTTTTTTACTGAATACTGCATTTAGGTCCATGCCGGACTAAATTAGAAATTAACACCTGTCCTTCGTTATTTCCCCTTTTACGATTTATATTGCTTGCATGTTTCCGGTTTGAAGATGCTGATTGTCTTAAAACTTTTTTGTCGCTGTAACATGAACTTCGCAGTATTTACAAAATAACAGACGCCATCTATTGTAAAATCATTATAATCCTTCACAAATTAACTTAAAATTGCACTTCTTTTGTTTTGGCATCTTGATGGATGTTAATACTATTGTAACTAGTACAGATTGTAACTAATACAGATTGTTGGAATGTAAAAGGATCTGGTAAAATTAGGGAAATTCTCGCTATATTTATTTCTTGCTGTTCGATTACCTGGGTAATCCCTGGCAATCCTTTTAATATATCCAAATATTGTGGCTTCAAAACATTAACTATTGTGTTGGCTATTTATAGTAAATCCATCTTAAACTTGCTATTTACTTCACCTCTCTATTCGATGGTTTAGAAGATTATTTAATTATCTGAAGTAAAATATGCAAATGTGTAAATTTATTATTAAAGGGTTGATTATACTGAAAAATACATAGTATGAGATACATGCAGGCAAATGATAAAAAAGACCAATCAAAAAATTCTTATCGTTTTTATGACCATCGGAATCTAATTTCTGGACATATCTTGTATTGCAATTTCTTACGTTTTATTTTGTTTATATTTTGTCAAATAGTCTACCTGAGAGAGAAAATATTTTCTATGTTTAAGTAAGAGTCAGATGTCTAATTGTAGTTACATTCCATTATATTTTGCTTTACATTTCACCCTAGCCAAAAGTAAAATACCGTTCAGAGTTATAAATCATTTTCTTTAATGCAATATTCATGTTTTTGACGCCTCTTTGTATGCAGATACAGTCCATATTGATTCATTAAAAGCGACCGGCCGATGTTAATTATATTATTTCAATAAAAGTGTGGTTGACGGATAGCCCGTCAATCCAATCACCTCGGCCTATTAAGTTTTCGACCGCATCTATGTATATCTACATTTGTCTTCCATTTTGGTCATTAGCATTCAGCACCGCGTCACCAGTCGACATCTCTGGCCGTTTCTCGCCGCTCGCGTTACACCCAAAATTATATTGCGGAACACGAAGGCCGTCGCTATCAGTGTGAATTTGAATATTTTAAAAGCGATGTACGGACGAATTAATTTTTATTCATGGGCTCTGCGACCGCGTCTGAACAACATCTCGAGAATTAATTTTGCACGGATGAACGAAGGACACGGGCGAAATATGTGACCATCCACTTGCTATGTTTATGAAAATTTGACAAATTTTTATTGGATTTTAATTACATTTACGTTTTTCAAAATTATTGTTCCGTTATAGTTATAAGTATATAGGAATTGAAGAGTTGTTTAACTTTAGCAAAAGGACCACTTCTTAATGAGTTTTGGGTGTAAAACCCGACATGATTGCCGGTGATGATGGTATCCCGAGTTTTTTGGTACGCGATTGCGTGTCTGTGCTGTCATATCTACTGCGTGTTCTGTTTAGGTTAGTGTCCCAGACATCGATGTTCCCACAGGCTTGAAAAATTAGTGTACTTGTGTACAGTTACTCTTCAGCGTCAAGTGAAAGAACAACTCTAGAAAATGACGAGTGCGATCCCGTCGAAACGTCGAGACAACAATCCTTCTCAGGACACATCTCACACGCGGCCAAGAACCCGAGAAACCATCATTTCATCATACAACCGCGAGAACATCAAAATTATCATATATATATATATATATATATATATATATATATATGTAAATGATCTGATGGATGATCTTCGTTGCGAATGCCTGGGTTATGCCGATGATTTGAAGATTTTCAGTATTATCGGCAACCACGACGACTGTATGAAACTTTAAGCTGACCTCGACAGAATTCGGAACTGGTGCCACGTAAATCGAATTGTTTTAAATGTAAAAAAAAATGTCGTTTCTTATACTATGTGTTCTAAACCATTTACATTTCACTACACGTCCGGGGTCTGAGTCGGTTGCTAGAAGAGCGTTGTTCAAGGATTTGGGGGTACTCTTCGATGATGGTCTTACGTTTACCGAGCACATATATAGTATCTGCTCTTCTAGTAGTAGGTCCCTCAGTTTTATTGTGAGATCGTGTCGTAATTTTTATAATATGAACAGAATTAAGGTACTATACTATGCCCTTGTTCGATACAGGTTGGAATATGCATCTGTTGTCTGGTATCCGCATTATCTACACCAGTAAATCTCGGTCGAACGTGTTCAGAGGAGATTCTTAAAATACTTGTCGTATAGAATGGACGGCATTTACCCTGCCCGTGGTATCGACTATCTGCATTTACTGGCTCAGCCAGTGTCACTATCTTGTCGTACTGCAAAGGTCTCATGTAATCTTCTAACACAAAAGATCGGCGTCTCTTCGCTACTCGCTCAAATCAATTTAAATTTACCAACTCGTACTATCCGCAATTTTGACGTTGTCAACATCCCGACTGCGAGAACTAATACTTTAGTGAAATCTCCTTTATACCATATGGCCACTAATTTTAATAAGCGTAGCTCTTTGGATTAATGTTTGTGTGTTACTTGTGTGCGGGTATATGATTATTTACTTATTTGGTATAATCTTATTGGAATGCTGTGTATTTTTTCTACAGACATTAAATAGTCTAATTTTGTATAATGTCCTATAATTGGTTTATAAACTGTTGGTCAATAAAAATCATTATTATTATTATTTAAAAAAGGTATATAACCCCTTACCACAATTATTAGTCGTATCCTAAATACGTATTTCGACAACTAAGTTGTCATCATCAGTAGGTAAAAACTACTAATTAAAGTCACACGGGGCACAATAAAGTAAGATGAACGCTTCCGCACAACTACTATACACTGCAACCCTGTAAAGACTGACTCAGTCTTTACAGGGTTTACAGGGTTGCAGTGTATAGTAGTTGTGCGGAAGCGTTCATCTTACTTTATTGTGCCCCGTGTGACTTTAATTAGTAGTTTTTACCTACTGATGATGACAACTTAGTTGTCGAAATACGTATTTAGGATACGACTAATAATTGTGGTAAGGGGTTATATACCTTTTTTAAATTATTATTTAACCACAGTCTCCATTGAAAGAATTATTATTATTATCAATATTTCTGGAAATGATATAAAAGACACACAAACACAATTTGGCAAACGACTTGATTGTTTTTGAAATTATTTGGTTTTTACATGAATACACTTTTGCATATGCTCGAACTAACATTCTTCTACATTTTAAAGCCGATATTTTAGAAATCAGTATTCAGAATCTTTTAGAAACTGCTTTAACCAGGAAATTTGCTATGTACAAGAATTAAACTAATCTTATGCCGGGTACATGCATTTTCGTCACCGACCAGGTAGATAAACCGTGCGCAATAGTTTTATGACACATGCATTTTCGTCACCAAAGTGCTTAATTACGGATTACTCCTTTAAGCAACGGGCTATTACGAGGTACTTAGGAGGGCCGGGTTTCCCCAGGTTATTACATAGATATAATAGGTATGTATATAAACATCTATCTACGTAAGAGGTAATATTATCGATGTATTAGAACTTAGAACTATAAATATCAGGTGATTAGTGTAATAGGGTTATTAAGGTAATTGAGAAAATGGGGGTATCTAATGTACGTATATACCTACAGAGCAAAGATATTATGTAGTTAGTAGTACAGTATCATTTCTTTGAGTAAGTATTGAGATTTTTGCAAAATTGAACCGACAAATTTTATCTAACTCGTGCAAAAGGAAAGCGATGGAGGACCTTGCTGAAAAACCAGCAAAAATACTCAGACAGGAGACGCAAGAATTTCTTCCAGCAAGCTTAACAACAACGGACGTAGAGTATATAAGGCATGCTATGTACAATGCCCGAAGAAGGATACGCCCCGCTTTACCAAGAAACATTAGTGAAGTGCACAAAATCCTCGCGAATATCAATGTAGTGACAAACAAAAGTGAACATTTTATTTTTGTGACAGTGAAAGGGACAATATTGTAATTTTTTCGTGTGAAACAAATGTACGCACACTTGGCACAGTCTCACGAATTTATCTCGATGGAACGTTTGACTATTGCACAAAGTACTTTTGTCAGTTTTTTACCATTCACGGGTATGCAAATGGTCACTACATACCAATTCTGTTTTGTTTACTGCCTGATAAGACTGCTACTATTTATAGGCAATTGTTTAGATTAATTATAAGTGCATGCACAAAGAAAAATATAGAACTAAATATAACAGAAATAGTGGTCGATTTTGAAAAAGCGATACACCTTGCCTTAACAAATGTTTGGTCTAACGTCAGAATAATTGGATGCCGATTCCATTTAGCGCAATCTTGGTATCGTAAAATTCAAAGCTATCGGTTGATAACTGAATACAAAGTCGACTCAAGCGAAATTGGATGCTGGTTGAAACAAATTTTTTCGCTTATGTACCTACGTCCAGAAGAGGTAGGTGAATGCTTTGCCTTTGATTTAATACCAAATATGCCACAAGACGACCGACTAGTTAAATATGCTGATTATTTGGTTGATACGTATATCTCTGACGAATCACTTTTTCCGCCTTCAATCTGGGCAGAGCATTCAGCTACCTTAACTCGAACAACAAATGCGTGTGAATCCTTCCATAAACATTTTAACGAGTCGTTATACAAGGATCATCCAAATTTATTTGCTTTTATAGAAAAATTGAAGGAATTTCAAATAGATACCTATATTAAAATACAAAGTTTGCATATGCCTACAAAAATTCACAATCGTAAAGTTAAAAAAAGGCAGCAATTTATTGAGTCTATGCTTACACAATACCAAAACAATGAAATAAGCAGGTTACATCTAGTTAAATGTCTCCTATATCATTGTTATTTTACATAAAATGATGTTTTACATATTTTTTATATAGCTCTGTACCTATGTATATAAATTTGAATAAACAACCTTGCTTTATATAAATTGTTTCGTTTCATTTTCAATTGCTAAGTACCTACTTAATAAGATAAGAAAATGGTCGGTGACGAAAATGCATGTGTAAGTAACGGCTGCTTTTCAGGAGGGTGACGAAAATGCATGTCCGATTATCACTTTCCTTACCTTGGTGACGAAAATGCAAACCCCCCTTATGCCGACACCCATGTGGGAAATACCACAGTGGAAAATATTATCTAAAGAATTGTTTTCCCCAAGTCAAAGGACTTGGGGAGTTCCTTCATCCTTACTCACTTTTTCATGACCGTCGAGCCAATTCGTCCCATTTCTCATTAGACCTGTGGCCTTCGTGACCCGGAATTAAGTCTACTGTAACTTTCTTGTGATCACTGAGCTCGTTTAGGGCACACAGTCATTCACATACAAGGTTAGATTTAACTTGTACTAGATCCAGTGCCTTAATAGTATATTAGAGACTAGTGTCATAAGACGATGTTTTGTTGTACGAGGCCAAGTTTGGAAAACGAGCCGAAGGCGAGTCTTCCTAAGGACGAGGACAACAAAACGTCTTATGAAACGAGTTTTCTATACTATTTTTTCTATTTCGCATTTCCATAACTTTTAAAATTTGTATTTTTCATAGTATGCAATTTGTATAAAATAAGTGACATTTACTTTTTTGAAATGTAAACGTTGGTCAAACTGACATTCCCTATTTTTAAATAGCGAATGTCATTTAAAATTTATTATTATTCTAATTCAAACAGAAACTATAAAGAAATGATCGATAATTCTAATTACCTAAGCGGGACACCACCGAATCTCCGTGAATTGGCAGAAAATACATCTGCAAATTTATTTATAATAATAAATAGTCGTTATTTTACATTCATGTATTATCTTTTGTATTCTGGTAGGTACATAACCTATATTAAGCAGCGTGTCAAATATTATTCCAAATTGAACAGGAAACCAACACTGAATAATGAAAGGTTGCGTCTCGAAATAAGGTTCATTTCGAGCCGCGAATGCGTATCAAAATGAGATCATTGTGTGTGCGAAATAGAAAAAATTTGTTTGGCTGTTGGAGCAGATGGCCACGGTGGGATTTGTTCCACCCTGATTATAAATTTTTCTTCCACTTGTAATTGCTCTTAAGCTAGGCTTGGTAAGACCAAAATTGTGCCTGTAATTTTATTTGGATGTAACACCCTTTTTGCTTCTTTTACACAAGTTATCTGACCAAGCCTTCATTTCTAGTACTGCAGCTTATAGGTTTATTGTGCCTAACCTGCTTTATCTGTCATAGTTAACAGTACTTACTCCAGTATCCTAGCATACTATTTGAGATTGTACAAGTTTCTGGAAGAGCACTCTCTGTATGATAATAGATCTACTTTATGTTGTTAAAATAATAGATTGTGATTCAGTCCCAAAATAATTTGCTGCTAGTATCTGATTGGAGTCTGTACCCACAATTGCCTTAACACAGTTCAAGTTGGTTGTTTATTGGTGCTTGGCCAGATGTGAAACTTACAATAACTCGTAGCTGGTTCCCGCTCAGCAGCAGTAGTTCTTTACCTCTTTCTTAGCATAGATTACCTCGCATAAATCCTTTGCCGTGTTTTTGTCTGTGTACATTTGCCTAATATACCTAATGTCCTTCTTGCAATATCTTACTTAACAATAAAATAATTTTGTAATATCAATTACTAATTCATAATGTAATGTCTATAATAATAATAGGTTTGTGTATGTGAAACGTCGTATTAGATGAGCAAAATTTAAAACTATGTAGTTGAAGGAACTTCTGCCAACAACTAAATGGACATAAATACCAGCAGTATTATATTCTAACAGATGTAATAACAGAAGATTTCCTATGGATTGGAAACACATAATTTGTACCTCGCGAGCGTGCGTTGCATTCAAATAATATTTTTAGAGTTAATAATAGAGGTAGGAGATTCGAAAGCCTATTATATTTTATAAAAAATCACTAACAGTCAAAAATTATATCCAGGGATTGCTAACACAGTGGCTTTACCATGTGCGCATTAGAGTAAATTATAAATAAAGATAGCAAATACGACACATATACCAGCGGCGAACATTAAATTAAATACAATTTTGCATTTAATTTAAATTATAAGAAAAAAATTATAAAACGTGCACAAACACTTACCACATTATGACTCATCAGTGAAATTATGATCTGGATCAGATTTTTCAAATATTCCAATTAACAGATATGTCTCCACAGTTGTTTTAATTAAGTTAGTGCGACGTAAGGAATAAACGTGTTTTAATGCCGAAAATGCCCGTTCCACATCTAATGATGTTATATTTGAATATTCAAAATAATCTTGTAAATAACTTAATAGTTCTTTAAACGCACTTTCACAAATTAGTTTTAATATGTGAAAATCGGAATTTTTGTTTAAAACAATTTCAAATTTTTCTATCACATACTTATTTTTTTCGCCCTCTACAGCGACCTCTCCATAGCTGTGCGTGAACATCGTACGCAATTTGAACAGAATCCACAAACGACATCGCAACATTTTGTAATTTTTTTATTCCCTCGGCTAGTTCAAAGTAATTGTTGTGTATAGTTTCTAAATTTTCGTTATCCTGAGGATATTTAAATAATTCATGGCTTTTCTTTATACCTGCAGCTTCTGTCGGATTGAGTTTTATAACTACCTTCTTTACCTGATCAAAATATTGATAATAGCAAAACGCAGCCTTCAACAATGTTGTTCAACACGTAATTATCGGCTCTGGTGGCTTAGGTGTTTCGGGACACAGTCTGTGAAATAGTCGAGTACATTTCGGGGACTTTAGAAACACTGCCTTTGTACTAGCTATTTACTCATTTTCTCGTCGATAATATTTACGAATCGTTTGTGCCCGAAGATCCAAAGCGTGGATCTTCTTTGAGAGATTGTCCTAAAGACAGCATGTTTGCGGCACCGTCACCCACAAACATTAATATTTGCTTTGGTGAAATTTCAACTTTATCCAGAGACTTCAACACCACCTTCAAAATCTCATTGTCAGTACACTTTTCAACTTGTCTGGAAGCAAGTAACATAGCAGGTGACAGTTGATGAGGTTTCATTGTACGTACCATAACATTAACCATTGATTGTTTTTTTTTTGATTCGTCGTTTCATCCACGCGCAAACACAGTTTTTTATCTTTCAATTCTGATTTAATTCTTTTTTAAATATCTTTGCGAGTAGAAGATAGAAAATTTTGTAACGTTGTCCGACTTGGCAATTCGCACTTTGTGTATTTATTCCAAAAGGAGATAAATGCATAGCGGTCTGGTACAGCAAACGGCATATTACATGCAATAAGAGTTAAACATAAATCAAAATAAAATCTATGTTTTTCTGGCTCACCCTTTTTTCTGTTGCCATGTGTTATGCTGCTTACAATCTCTTCTCCTACGACACATGAAAAATCTATTGCACACTGTACATTTTATTTAAGATCCTTTTTATTTTAGATCCAGGAAATCGTCAATATATTCCAAATTGGACGGTTAACCGACCTTACTTATCGTGGCATATTTATACACGAGACGACTGCATACTAATTTGCAATTCAAGGTTCCTTTCATTTGCACGGCTAGCTGCCGATATCAAACCCGATAGCGTCTGCAATATGCTATGTATGGCATCAATATGCCATCCCTATTTATAAACTGTCATCGGTATACCTAAATGCAAAAAATCAAGATTGGTGTAGCAGTAAGAACGTCAAATCATTTACAGAAAATGTAATTTTGGCATATTCTAACGAAATAAAAAGTAAATATAGAGTATCGTCTCTATGGACTTTCAATTTAATGCTCAGAAGTACACTATTTCAAATTACGTGCGTTTCTTAAACGTAAATCGGAGAAGCATAAGCAAAAAAAGGCAAAAACATTTACGCTAGAACAACTAAATAATTTCATAAATTAAGTTCCTGATGACAAGTATCTGTCAACAAGTAAGGGCTTCCATAGTACTTCCAAATTTTTGCTGTGTACTCAATAACATAATTTACCTTAGATTGCATTAATAATGGGCGCTTTGGGTGCTTGTCGCATTGCAGAATTGCACTCTATGAAAATTACAGATATAGAGGATCTTGGATCCATTTTTTATGGTCAGTCTACCAAATATGAAAACCAAAATTGACAGAAAATTTACTGTCATAGGAAATTTTTACACCATAGTTAAAAATATTTAGGTAAGTCATAGTCCTACAGATATAGCATACGCATTACTTTTTAAATTCCAAATGGAAAATTTTATTCACAGAGAATTGGCATACAAACTTAGTGCGTGTAAAATTGTATTAACTGTTACCGATTCAATGCCAAGTGTTGTCTGAATAGTTTCATAAGTGCATTGTGAATTTTCTTGGATTAATTTTTTCACTTTTTCAACGTTTTCAGCAGTTACTGAAGAAAGTGGCCTCGGATGATTACCATCGCCAAATTCGACTCCTTTTGTATTCTCGAAACCAACGAAACACAGTTACTTTGGATGGAGCTTCATTGCCAAATACAAGTTGCAAACGTGCAACGCACTGTTTTTCATTTAAACCAACTTTGAAATCGTACTAAATCATAGCGCGACAACTCCAGGATTGTGTGTACCTTGTGACAGACGCGATTCAACTGGCTATCACAAACGACTAACTAAAGACCGTAGTTTATAAAAATGCAACATTGCCATCTCTACATGTTATGCTTTCTTAGCATTTAAATAATTCCAGCGTGCTCCACGTATTAGATTCACTTCTATTTTGCATTATGAATCTTTATAAATAAAAGCAGTATCAACTAATCATATCCAGGCTGTTTAAATGATGATGGCTCTAGATTGTAAAAGTATTTACAGAATACATTCATTGATATTAACTTGGACGCTTTTTTTAATAACATCTTTTTATCAGATTTTTCGCATGAACTAGTCTATGTACAAATAAGAATGTACTGAAAGCAAGTGGAAAAAAATTAATGCATGAAAGCAATTTCTTTGAGATATATGTACGCTAGTGACTGAATCGAAGTTTGATATCAGGAACAAATCGAAAGTTATCTATGTAGCCCTAGGTCCATGTTTGTAGTCTTTGAACGATAGATACATTTTACCTGTGGGGATACTATTGACTTTCTATTCAGAAGCGATTTTCAGTCGAGATACTTACCGTAGCAACTCGCAAAAGGAAATTAATAACTTCGAAACTGTATGTAGACGACGCAGTTCTAATAAAAAAAAATATTAAAGAGAGCTAAAAGATGGAATCGGTTGCTTGGTGACTTGTCATTTTAAGAAATTAAATTTGGTAGTGGAGTAAGAAACTTTTTAATAATTGTAATTGTGTATTTGATGTTGAATATGTTGAATAAAGCAGATGCTAATAGTTGATAATGACATGTGGGCGTCTTTTTAAGTTATCTGCTTATCTACTTAGTTTATTTTTTGTACAGCTACCTTAAAAAACACTTTGTAGCTCTGTAAATGGTTGTTTAATAACCTCGTAGTGCTTCATCAGATGCAATATGCTTTCCCCTGATTTTTTAGGTTTTAGGTTTTTTAAGTTTTAGACTAGGAATAAGTTTGGCATAGTTATATTAGGAATATAAGGTAGACGCTTTGGTTCTATGAACTCAAGAGTCTTTAACTTTTTGCTGGATTTTATTTGTCTTATACGAGAGATGTCTTCTTAGTATTGCATATAACCTCATAGAGGGCGCCAGTAATAAAACGTCAGGTGTAAAAATTAATCTCAATATTTCGTTAACTTAAATCTAAAGTTACATTAAGATACGATAAGTTAGTCGAAAAATGGAATTAAGTCGAGAAAATTTTCGCGCTATAATTTTTTACAACTTTCGGAGAAGATTCAAGAACAATGTCTTGTTGAGTTTGTTCCTGTTTCTGAAGATAAAGCATCACAACAATCGACAATTTCATGTTTGTACTCTCAATTTCAAGTGGACGTACCAGTATCACCGACGATCCTAGGACAGGACCTATCCTTCTTCGGACCGCCAAGAACAGCACTCACCTAGAAAAACATCGATGCTGTGCGTCGGATGATTAATGAAGATAGACATGTGTGACATATCGTGAAATTTAGATATCCGTGGGTATTTCAAAAACTTCAATCCAAACGAGCCTGCGTGATGAACTGGGTGTGAGAAAGTTAGTTTCCCATCTTTTAACAGAAGAACAAGAGTTAGCATTAATTGGGGTCGAAAAACTTTGAATCGGTTAAATAACGGAAAATCAAAAAACGATTGTAGCATAGTGAGTGGCGATGAATAACGGATTTATTTCTATGAACTCGAAAATAAACGTTAGTCCGCTGTTTGGGTGTTTTAATATGAAGAGAATTCGACAAAACTTATCCGTTCGCGAAGTGTATCGAAAAAGATGGATTTGGTTTGTCTCAAAATCAGGCAATGTAGGTAGCTACACTTTCTTTAAAAGATCGAAGAATGGGTAATGTGGATTTTTACACAACTGTTTGTTTGCTAGAAATAATCGTCGTGCCCCGAGAAACCAATCTACAACGGTGAATCATCTTGCGTCGTGAGAAAGCGAGTTCACACAGAGCTTGAAAGACGATCGAGTTTTTGGAGCAGCAAAATACAGAATCATTAGTTCATCCTACGTATAGTCCTGACCTAGGCCCGAACAATTTTTTTACGTTCCCAAAGATCAAGTATGGAATGCGTGGTCGACAGTTTCAGTAGGCGGAAGAAGCAGTAGATTCCTTCAAAACGGCAATTTTCACTGTCCCAGCTGTAGACTGGAATAACTGCTTTAATAACTGGTTAGAACGAATGCAAAAGTGTATAAATTTTTGTGGAAAATATTTCGAAAAGCAATAAAGCACTTTTCGATACACTGTTTGATTTTATGGCTATATGCAACACCAAAAATACATCCTACGTAAGAGAACAACTGATATGCGCCAAATTTTTTTTGTGTGCAAAAGTATTGTAGGTATTTTTCTCCAGGCTAAACTTCAAGCATTGAGTTGTGTTTCTGTAGGCTGTAAGTATTATAGTCTTTGGGTAAAGCTCCTTCAGTACCCTAGAAAATTGTTCTTCATCAATTTTTCCCAGAGAACTGTGGTTTAGCCTTTATGAGCCTATGAGTACCTATCAATACCAATACCTGTTTAGTGAGAGGAGTTCCAATGATGAGAATTCCCAGTTACAATTCATGGAAAATAATTCCCATTTGCCTTTCTCTATAGTTATCATTTAGGTGTAAATAATTTGGAATCCACCTGGAGGTCACTTTTTCCAAACCCATGTCGTTATCAAACATTTTCACGAGGGTTTATTTGTAGCATTTGTAGAGGTTTCACGGATCGTATTGGTCATTATTCTCTAACCCATCGAAAGAGTTTATACCAAAATAAATTTGAAAATAAGATACTTCTTCCTTATCCACAGTAACCATTCTTTCATGTATAATTGCTGGACCGTTGTCCTTTTTTTGTAAGGAAGTTTACAATATTGTGATATTTCACATTAAATAAGCCCCGCAAACTATACACAACTTAACATGTATACTTTCATATGTCGCAGCTGTTTTTTAGTAATAGATTTGACAGCTTCACTTTCTGTGTCATGGCTGGATAAGTAAGATACAGACACACCCTCTTAGATAAAAAATTATTAATTGTGGGTGAATAATTTAGTATTTATATGATATAAGATGATATGCAAGAGGGAAATTCTTTTTCTCTTGTTTCATGAACGTGGTGGCACGTGGAGGAATGACAGATAAATAGGTAAGTAGAATCAATCTATCGTATGATCGGGCATGCCTAACGATCGTTATGGTTAACTTTGAAAAATAATTTTGCGATTCACACATTAGTACTGATAAAATATATTGCATTAATCACTAATAATGTTATTAATAGTTATTTTGACTTGTTTCTGCTAAGAACAGGGTTTTAGTTGCTGTAAGGTTAGGTAGTCAGTGTCCTGAGGAAAAGAAAAGAAGAAGAAGTGACATGTTATGTTTTGTTTTTCTAATAAAGCAATAAGTAATTGATATGGTCAGCGTTTTAGTAGAATTGAAGCAAAAAAAAAGAAAAAAGTGAGTTCAAGCGAATTTTTTTGTAGCTCTTCAATTCGATGGATGGAAATTTGGATGTGTTCCCACTCACTTGGGATTATATTGCGAAAAATTTGAGTGAACAAGACATTATTATTCACTACAGTTTAGATTGCCTGAAAATGCATTTGTGTAAGCTAAAAATTCGGTTGACGATGTATTTCCTGGAAGATAAAAATAATTTCTCGAAGAGATGGGTATTGAATCCGTTTAGTGATCCGTCTAGTTACCAGTGGAGATTCACGATCAGCTCATCGAAATGTCTGCCGACAAAACGCTACAACTGCAATTTACATTTGAAGATTTAAATACGTTTTGGATTCCTCGTCGAAATGAATATGGAAATTTAGTCACAGAAGTATTGAAAATATTAATTCCTTTCGCCACGTTTTATCTCTGTGAGAACGGGTTTCTCGATTTATGGTTGCGCTAAAAACTAAATACAGGAATCGTCTCTTATCACTCGAGAACAATTTGGTTTTGTGTGTTTCTAACGTAGATCCACGTATTGAGAAACTTTTAAATGAAAAACAAATGCAACCATCGTATTAATTTCTTTTCTTTCCATGTGTACTGATTGTAAGTAAAATATTTATAATAAAAGTTTTTTTATCATAAAATGATTTGTCATTTGTTTATGTTATTTAGCGACGTCCATATAATATTACGGCGACCCCCTTGAAGGGCGCGACCCCCAGAGAAACGAAGCTCTAGCGTGTGGTAAACGCCATCCTGATAATTATATAGCCTTCTGTTTCTGAGTATAGATATGACGTATGCAAAAAAACTGAAAGTTAGACGCTGTTTATCTACATTCTTAAAAAACAAATCATACATTGTCTTCTCTCGATTTTGTCCCAACCAGTACATCGCCACACCTCTTTCTTAGCACCCGCCTTAACTCAGCTACAGGCACATCATTGAGATTTGTCTGTTCTTTATTAGATTTAATTAAACTGTAGTGGTTTAGCGCTCTCTACGTCTCTCTATATATCTCTTCCTCCCTCTTCACTTGCCTCTTATTATTATTATTATTGTTATTAAATGTTACAAGTCTTAGTCGAGTAATTAGAGTTGAAGATTTTAAAGGGAAAATAAAATGGGCATGTGAAGAAATAACATGTAATAAAGTTTTTTAGATTCAGTGATTGACTTCGAGAATTATAATTGTGACAAATTTCTTGTCATTATTTTCTTTAACTTTTTGTCGTTTTTATATTGCATTTAAAAGAGAGCAACCGATGCAAATATGAACAAAACACAAATAATAATAATAAGGTTCTTCTGACTAAAGTCCAGAAAAAATAATCCGACTTGCTTTTCAGGCATCAAGCGGCTTTTAAACTTCAAGGACGAAAAAACAATCGAATACGTTCAAATGGCAAATAATAATGATAACGCGTATCAACCCTTTGAAGCGTATCACATGAAAAGTTGCATTTAGTTCGAAGGACTCTACGAACTGTAAAATAAAACGAAGGTAAAAGCAATCCTGGATTCTGGCAGTGGATCCCGTCATTCCCCATCCCGTACGTGCTTTGAACGTTCGAAGGGTGAAAGTATCGTATCGCTGGAAGTGCTTCTCAATTTTCCACACACTTGATCCTTCCAAGTAAAAAGTCCTGCTACCGTACACTTCCCATTCTGAACTTGTACAGTTTTTTTACGATTTGCCGCAATTTCTTCTCTGCACGAAAGAATATTTTCGAATAAGATGGAACAGAATCTTCTACGAAAACATAAAAAGTATGGACGTTGTTCTAAAAAAAATAAGGCGCAGATTTTCAAGATAAAACGGCGAAGAATTAGATTCACTTAATGTTGTTATAATTATTTTTTCAATTTTCTCTGTTTTCAACTATTTTTTGAAATGAACATTCGGCTTCTGCTTTTTATTTTATTTTATTTTAAAGGTTAAGCCCACGCATTGTTTTTTATTTAAATTTCTAATGTATACGTTACATGTAATTAACAAATCGGAGCCTGTGGCTTATAAGTGAATGAAATAAAATTAAAAAACCCTTACCACAATAGAATTTAATGATTCCAAATACGTATTTCTACAACCACGTTGTCATCTTCAGTAGAAAAAACAGTGTAACACTTGAACGCACAAAAACACTCACAGAAGGATTGTTCTGAACGTCTTCTAGTTTAACACTATATTCTTCAATCTTAAATGCTACAAAAATTACCTACATTTTGGTAAACCCCACCTATTCATGCAAGAGCATTAACCCATTATTTGTAAATTCTATAGAAAAACCGTTTAGAAATATTATAAAAGCCTTAATTTAACATACATTAAGAATCCAATTATGAAACTAATCCTTAAATTATGTTGAAATATAAATTTGGAAATTAATGTTGAGTCAGAATATTTTAATGGGAAATATTGTAATGAAACGAATTTAAAAATAAATTCCATAAATTCGAATATTCTTTAATGGTTTTCCTATTTTTCTTGCTTTAATAACATCTAACTGTCAATTAACTCAAATAAAGATGAATCTGGTATAGGACCCAAATCTGCGTTAATTACGTTATTCCTATTTTTAAAAATAAAAATGCTCTCAAAACTATCATTCGCGGGGGCGTGTGACGTTTTTTATTAATCTCAGACAGTCAGATGTTACGTTGTGATCTGATTCAAGAATATGTCGGGCAACACTTGATTTTTCCGGTCTATTGAATCTAATATGCGAAACATGTACTTTATAACGAGTTAGAATCGAACGTCTTGTTTGGCCGACATATTTTTTATCACAATCCTTACAATTTATTTCATAGATTCCAGATTTGTTTTTTACCTCAACTTTGTCTTTCGCGTTGCCTTAGAGAGATTTTAGGGAGTTAGTCGACCGAAATGCTACTTGAACATTATACTGTTTAAAGGTTTTACTTAAATTTTTCGTAGTTTCGTGAAACGGTAAACTAATAAATTTTTTGCTCGAATCAATTTGAGGTAGCAAACATGTGAAATCCTGAATTGTTTTTCTTACTTTATGTTTTCTAACTAGCTTGTTTATTATTTCTGAATTGAAACCGTTGTAACTCGCGATTTTCTTAATTAAAGTTAATTCCTTTTCATATCTATCCTTTGTCAATGGCATGCTTAACAAACGATTGATAAGAAAATTGAAAGAGGCACTCTTGTGCTGAAAAGTATGGTTTGAATCTGCGGTTATAAATCTGTTGACGTTGGTTTCTTTTCGGTAAGTATCAAACTCCTAAGTTTTTGTCATTCCTAATTACTAAGGTATCTAAAAATGGCAAACCTCCGTTGTTTTCCTTTTCAACCGTGAATTTAATACTAGGAAATTTTGAATTTATTTCTGTTACAAAATAATCTAAGTCGCACTTATTGGTATCAAAAATTGCAAACACATCGTCTACATACTTGACCCATATGTTTGGAAAATATTTGGCTGACTTTTTAAACTCAATCTCAAAGTGACTCATAAATAAATTCGCGATAAATGGAGATAAGCGAATACCCATGGCTGTACCCTGTTGCTGTTCAAAGAACTTGCCTTCGAATTGGAAGCAATTTTGGGCCATACAAAGGCTTGTTAACTGCAAATATTCATTTATTTTCTTCCTTTTCGACGTGATTGCTATGAAGTAATTCAGACAAATATTTTAACGTTTCTGGGATAGGTACTGAAGGAAACAAGGACGTTCCATCGAATGAAACCAAAATGTCACCATCTTCCAGTCGACAATTTTTAACTTTCTGAATAAATTCTAAAGAATTATTGACCGATAAACTAACTGGTTTTTCTGGTAATTTTCTGAATTATTCACCGACTTATTTGATTTCAAAATGGTTAGTAAATGAATTCAGAAAATTACCAGAAAAACTAGTTAGTTTATCGGTCAATAATTCTTTAGAAGTCCGAGATTAATAAAAAACGTCACACGCCCCCGCGAATTAGATTGTTTTGAGAGCATTTTTATCTTTAAAAATAGGAATAACGTAATTAACGCAGATTTGGGTCCTATACCAGGTTCTTCTTTATTTGAGTTAATTGACAGTTAGATGTTATTAAAGCAAGAAAAATAGGAAAACCATTAAAAAATATTCGAATTCATGGAATTTACTTTTAATTCGTTTCATTACAATATTTGCCATTAAAATATTCTGACTCAACATTAATTTCCAAATTTATATTTCAACATAATTGAAGGATTAGTTTCATAATTGGATTCTTAATGTATGTTAAATTACGGCTTTTATTGTATTTCTAAACGGTTTTTCTATAGAATTTGCAAATAATGGGTTAATGCTCTTGCACGAATATGTGGGGTTTACCAAAATGTAGGTAATTTTGTAGCATTTAAGATTGAAGAATTTAGTGTTAACTAGAAGACGTTCAGAACAATCCTTCGGTGAGTGTTTTTGTGAGTTCAAGTGTTACACTATTTTGTCTACTGAAGATGACAACATGGTTGTAGAAATACGTATTTAGAATCATTAAATTCTATTGTGGTAAGGGTTTTTTAATTTAATTTTATTTTTAGTTACATATAATAATAATCATTTCCTTTATTCCCCTGTAATGTCACCTGGTCCCGGAGATAACAGTGTTGCCGAGGCAGTTCCATTTATGCGGTAGGTTTAATAGAGACACAAATAACAAGCATCGGAACGATTAAATAACAATATTTAATGCAATAACAAAAACAATAATGATAAATGATACATGGTAAATAGGATTCACTAGACGCTGTACTCACTCTGGGCTTGCAGTGACTCTGCTTGTAGAGACCTCTCAGTGTCTAGTGAATCCTATTTACCATGTATCATTTATCATTATTGTTTTTGTTATTGCATTAAATATTGTTATTTAATCGTTCCGATGCTTATTATTTGTGTCTCTATTAAACCTACCGCATAAATGGAACTGCATCGATAACAATGTTACCTCCGGGCAGGTGACAGTACAAGGCGATCCTGGCAGGATTGCCATTTAATGTTAGATGATGGGATGGCAGAATTACCATGTAATATCTGGTCATTTAACTAAAGGTAGGATCGCCATGTAATATCAGACGTGGGCCGGATCGCCATATAATGTCACCTGGTCCCAGAGGTAACATTGTTACCGAGGCAGTTCCATTTCTACAGCAGGTTTATCAGTATGATAAATAATATAACGGACAACGATTAAATAATAACATATAATTCAATAACGATAACAACTGTAAATACTACATTATAAATATGAGGCACTAGACTTGTAGTGACTATGACTCTGAATCTATCTCTGTGACTCTGATTGTATGTCTGTAGAGACCTCTGAGTGTCTCGTTATAATGCGTGTCTCAACGGGAGGTTTGTTTTTGAAGTTGCAATTAAACACATTAGATTGTTGAAAGTTGTCAATGTTTTTAATTCATGGTAAAGTACAGATATGGACATTACATGTGGAACACAATATCTGACAAGTGCCCGCCGCGACTACGTTGACATATGTCCATTCTGTTGACGAAATTTTGTATGATTCTTCCACACAATTGCGGCACCATCTCAGCAATCGCGTTTCGAATCGCTGTTGAAGTGTTTGAGGATTGTTAGCATAAACCTTTCCTTTCAAAAATCCCCAAAGAAAAAAGTCCATCGACGTGATATCGAACGATTTTGGTGGCCAATTTTGATCGCCATGACGAGAAATTACACAACCTGGAAACCTTGTGCGCAATAACTCAATTGTTTGGTTCGCTGTGTGGCTGGTGGCACATCTTGCTGAAACCAGAAGTTATCCACATCCATATCATCAAACTCAGCCCACAAATGAGGGGCTATCATGTCACGATAACGATCACCAGTGACGGTTACCGCGGCACCATCATCGTTTTCAAAAGAAAATGGTCCCATTACACCGCCGACCCAAAATCCGCACCAAACAGTGACTCGTGGTGTTCTTCAATCACACGAGGATTCTCAGCGCCCCAAATTCTGTAATTTTGTTTGTTAACGTAACCATTAAGTTGAAAATGAGCTTCATCAATGAAGATGATTTGTGTCGCAAAATCGGGATTATCCTGTTGCATCGTTAACACCCAATTGCAGAACTCACGGCGCTGTCCATGGTCGGCTCGTTTCAATGTCTGCGTCAATTGGATCTTGTATGCGTGTAAGTGCAAATCCTTGGTCAAAATACGCTGCACAGTACTTCTGGAAAGGTCTAATTGCTGTGCACGACGACGAATCGAGGTGCGCGCATTATCGGCCACATTTTCTTCCACTGCGGCTGTTTTCAGCCGAACGACCGAAAGGTGTTTTTACGTCTGCCACAGAACCAGTGCGTTCAAACTTTTCAATTAATTTCGTAATCGCGGTCTTACTTGGGCGATTATGAATACCAAAATGATCACGTAAATAGCGAAATGTACCGACGATAGATTCTCCATTTTGGTAATAGGTTTTCACAATAAGTACACGTTTCTCGTTTGTATAGCGCTGCATTCTTGAAATTTCAAGACTTCACAATGCTAACTGTCAAATCTCACCGCTGTAGTACCAACTTAACCATATTTTGCGCGAATTTCAAAAACAAACGTTGAGACACTCGATATATTAGAGTGTGTTCCCTTAGACTAGTGACTTTGTTACAAGATAATAATAATGTGGTGTAAGATCATAACTCAACGAGGTCGTATTGATGAGATGGATATTTTGAATACATGACCTGGTTTAGCTATTACACCCCAACAGATTTCTCAATTCTCAATAAGAAGACGATACAGTAATATGGTACATGGATAAAATGAAATTATAATCAATAAAAATAGAAAGTCCTGTTATACTTTGTGTACTCGTGTATATAAGAATGTTTTAATTTAATTTTAAATATTATTTTTTGAAATATTTCGAATATTAAAATATTCATTCAAACTTAACACATTTTCTGTGTATATTCGTATTCTTTCTAGAGAAAGCCTTTGTTGTCGAACTAACCAACTGACTTTTCGACATTTACCTGATTGAACAGTCAATTCACATTCAACATTCTTTTCGAATTTCTACATTACATTTTTAAATTAAATAATTAAATACGCACGTCTTCTCTTATATATCATGTCGCATATCGTTTTAAAACTTCTTTCACAAGAAATATTTTAATGATATTTGTTTCATCGATATCATAACTCTTATCTCGCGCTTTTGATTAGTTCTTAATTTAAGGCATATACGACTTCGATCCCTCTCTATTCTGTGCCATTAAACACGACCCTTTTTCAAACCAGTGTTCTTTTACCCCAAACTAACCTTCTTCTGTTTCCAGAGCTGGTAAGATACACATCGCTAAAACTCGACACGTCCTGTTCCAGTACCCAAGCACCCACGCTGCAAAATAGTCCTCTTCTTCTGAAATAATCACTTTCGAACCTCTTTCAGCGAAGTTTTTTTTTCAATTTTGGAAAAAGAAAGAAATCACAGCGAGGCAAAATCGGCGAATATAAGGACACCGATTCGTACCGTAAATCGACTAGTTTTGCTGTCGCACTTGGTGATGAGTGGACTGGGGCATTATCATGATGGTAGATCATTTTTTTCTTCGCTAGGTGAGGCTTTTTTCTCCTTAGTTCAGCGTCGAATCGATCCAATAAATCAGCATAGTACTGTTCCGTGATTGTCCTTCCCTTCTCCATATAATCAATTACGATTGTGCCTTGTGAATCTCTAAATATCGTCGCCATAACCAACCTTCCGGCTGATAGAATCGTCTTCGCTTTCTTTGGTACACATTCACCGCGAAAAAGCCGTTGTGACGACTGATCTTTGGATTCTGGTGTGTAATAATATTCGTGACTCACCTACAGTCACATAACGCAGCAGAAACTCACCTATATTGCGCTTAAACATGTTTAAACAGTGCTTTGAAGTTATCACGTGATATCGTTTTTAATTAATCGTCTACAAACGCAGCACCTTCCTCGTCGATAGCTTTCTTATATTCCATTTTGTCGTAAAGGATGTTTTGCACGCGTTCACTTGATATGTTGGCCATATTGGCAATTAATCTAATCTTCACCAATACCATATCATGAACTTTATTGATCACCTGGTCCATAGTCACTTCGATGGGACGACCTGGCTATTACTGATCAAAGACGGATGTTCGGCCATGCTTAAATTTATTAAACCAGTATCTGATGGTAGTCATTGAAGGTGCATGTCATTATAAACTACATCCAACTTCTTTTTGATTTCTACACACGTTTTCCCATCCAAAAAAAGAAATCGAATCACTGACTGGTATTGTTCTTCTTCCATGATTTCGCAAATACATAAACTTGCTCACTTTCAACAGCTCTCAAAACAACGTTACTTAATGAATCGCTCCGAAATTTTGACAGACATAAATTAAAGATTAGCACTCGCAGTCGGTAATGTAGATTTTGACACAAAGTGTCATCTCTCTAAAAACACAGGTACTTTTCATATCATTTGCGTATTTATATTCTAACCCAGAGTCTAACTTAGAAAATAGGTTATACAGGTAAACAAGATTATCATCACTTAAAATTACAACACCGCTTAAAACGATGTAATAAATTGGCGATGATAAACTGCTAAATAAATTTCACTATACTTAAATTACACGAGACAACAGCCAAAATGTATCTAAAATAAAATCGACTAAATCTTACTAATTTGGGTGTGCTAAAACCGAAAATAAACTTATCTTTTTAATGTTAGTTCAAGTTTTAGAGATATGTCCCTATATATTAACACTATAAGCGCATGTCGCCTTGTACTAAACAGCCCCTGTATACAAACAAATGAAAAACGCCACTATCGCGAATATCATGGAATTGAATAGAAAATTCTCGAATCTTCTCTAAAAGTCTAGAAGCCGTATTTGGGTATATAAGCAGTTACAAAGCGGAGAGGTTAGTCAGCCGAAGTTAGCGAGTCGAATCGAAAAGTTGACATTGTAAGATGTCTCGAAAGTGTGTAAATAATGCAGATCACTTCTGTTATGTTTGTGGTGAGGCGACTTTTGCGTCTCAGAAGCGGTCTATTATGGAGTAATAGATAAAACAGGTATATCAGCTTTATTTCGGTTGTAGAATAGGGGACCAGACAAACATTGGGCGCCACATATCTATTGTAATACATGCGCTTCAAGTCTGAGAAACTGGTTAAATCATAAAAAACGATTTATGCGGTTTGCTGTCCCAATGGTCTAGAGAGAGCCTACAAATCATGTTAATGATTACTATTTCTGCATGATACCTCTTCTTCGGCAAAGCATAGGTATATCCGAGAAGAAAAAAATCAGTCTTGCCGATTACTGTTGGACTCTTTTTAGGGATGCTTCAGGAACAATTCATAAAAGAATAGTGAACAGACAGTATATCTAATGACTTTAAAAATGTAAAAGTATCTATTTCTTATTATTTTGTTAAAAATAAAATAAAAAAACTTGTTCTTGAAAACTGCGACCAAGTTTCTCATTTCATTGTCATTTTTGTATTCAGCGCCCAAAATAAAAAAAAATGCAGTTTTCAAACAAGATACAACAAATAAACTAAAATTTGTTGCCCAGTGTTATTATTAAGCATTTTTGTGTTATATATAGTATTTTCATACTAACTTGTTGGAGATGGAGAAGTTTTTATTTTCATAATAAGAAAGGGTTATCAAGAAAAATGCTCCTGTTCATTTTTAATCCATTCGTGAACACAAGATTTCACACATAATTATTCCCTAAAAGGGCAGATTGATTATAATTTACAAAAATATAATCTACTGTATTTCTGGAAATTCGTTAATACATCATGAACAAGGACTTTGCTATAAAGGAAAAAAAAAATTTGAAGTATTCATTGCGAGCGTATTTGAGTACTTGTTCGTTTTCCGTAAATATGCCTATAACGTTGGTCCGTAATTACGACATTATTAAAAGAATCCGTTTCAAAAGGGGACGACTAAATGACTTTGCCTTGAATATAGGGGAAACGTGATCACGACGGAAGGGGGCGAATTCATCAACTATGCAAGCCTCCCCTTATGTTTCGAATGCATTGACGCATAAAGCCCAAACCGTGTAATTTCAACGCAATCAGTAACCATGGTGGTTTGAACTTTGCCACTAATTATTCCCTTATGCAATATTGTGGTTGTTGTACGATGAAGTAATGAGACAGCATGAACTATAACACTCAATATCTTCGCAGAAATACATTTCACTTTGGGATTACACATTTTATGTTATACATATGTGTTAAAAGTATTTGAAAATTAGTTATAATTTACTTGGACAACATATATAAATCTCTTTTATCAGCAGTAATTTTTAATGTACCACGTTATTGGAATCTGTGATTATAAATCTGTTGATGTTACTTTCTTTTCGAAATAAAACTAACATAGTTGAAATGCGTTAGTTCTCGATGGCGAGAAAATATATACTTATAGTTCTTTTTTATGCCTGACAAAGATATGCGAGAAAGTAGGGCTCATGGTATGTTTTAGATAACGTGATTTCTTTCATAAAATTAATTTCCGAAAAAAGGCAAAACACAAGCTATAAATTTCGCACAATTTTCTATACTTTTCTTATTTGAAGACCTGTCATATTTAATTATTCATTTCCCTCGAAGGTAATCTTTATATCATAAACTATGCAATATCTCGTATATTTAATAAACATTTCTTTATATTTAATTATAAAATTATTGATTAAGTTGGCAACGTGTCCGTATATATTTTTAGCTTATTAAAATTATCAGGCTTTCGGTAGAATCAAAAGAGGTCCTGTCTTTTGATTCAATCAAATGGTTTATAGAATAGACAAAGAAGTACGAGATGATACAATAAATTGTGTTTACAACTTATTCACTACCATTCCTTTCAAAGTACTATCCTTTCGCATGAAAGCGCCGATCTCAGCGACTTGTTTAACATTGATGCCTGCTCTTTGCACATTCACATCAGACATTCTAGAGTCGCAGAATAACTCAAACACAACTCAACAAATACAAACACAAAAACTGTTTCTCACCACTTCACAACAGACTGACTTAATATAGACGTAGCTCACACCATCTACCGCTATAGAGCTGTACTATTATCTCTTTGCGCGCCACATTCAAATTTCGGGAATTTCTGGGTAGCACCTTGTATATTATGCCCGATGATGTTCAACGTAGCACTAGATGAAGCATTAAAAGAAGCAAGGAAGATAGCTAAACCCTATGAGATCAGCTATTGGAAGTTGAAAAAAGTCGAAGTAGCAGAATTATGCTACGCTGGCGATATGGTATTAATAGATAAATACAAAAGAACTTCAAATAAAAACTTACAAAAATATACAAAAAGGCGCTCGCAAAATAAATGCGAATATAAATGCAAAAACACAAAGAATCCATTATACTTGGAACAAAAGAACAACACACAGTACATATGGGAGAAGGGTCAATCGAGCATTCCGAAAAAAAATTAAATATTTGGGTTAAGTTATCTTAGAAGATGGAAGAATGGAAGAGGAAGTAAATAAAAGGTTAACAAAATTAAAAAAAAATAGGTAAGAAAGAAATGCATAAGGAAGTTAAAACTTGTGCTTTAACTTCCTTAGATATTTCTTTCTTACCTATTTTTTTTGTTTTGTTACTCTTTTATTTACTTTCTCTTCCATTTTTCAACCCCCCACATGTACTGTGTGTCGTTATACCCATAATTACATATGGTTCGAGAGCATGAACATTGACAAAAAGACAAACGGAACGAATAACACCTACAGAAATGTGATTTTCCATTTCTAGGAAAGAAATGAGAAAATGAAACAAGGATAAACAGGATTACAAACACATCCATTAGGGAACATTTAAAAATCAATTCTATCAAAGAAAAAATAGAAGAAGAACAATTTAAAATGATGCCAGATAATAAAATTATTAAACAAGTCTTGGAGGAAGGACCTGGCAAAAATAGAACAAAAGGAAGACCAAGAAAAGCATGAATAGAGGACGTAAGAGAAGCAGCGGTTATAAGAAATGAGGAATGGAGGACTGCTAATGTGAACGAACTTACCCAAAACCGAAAGAAGTGGAGGAAAACCTGCAGAAGGACGCCAGCTCAACTCCTGTCCTGCCTTATTCATTCACGGGTAGATAGAATCCAGAATTAATTAAGTAAAATCGTCACAGGTCAGCCATCAGACATTTTCAAGCACATTGTTGTCAAGCGCTGTGTTGATTTAGTGAATAGGTTATTCGACAATGAATTTACTGAATCGGGTTTGAACCATGGTAAAGCCTATGACATCGGTGGTGTTTTATCGACCCTAGCTTGTCTGGTGTATTTTGGAAGTAACTTTCTAGTAATAATGGGTTATACATTTCGTTGTTTCAAAAAAAAACGTAGGGCTGTCATTTGGCAGCTGTCAAATATTTATGTCAACCGAAACGCCAAATTTTGAGTAGAATGTTTGCTATTTAGGAAAATGCATCAAATAATTACAGAAACAATTGTTAAAACATACTACAAAAGGGGGGATTTAAACGTAGCTACGTTTCGCGCAACTAGAAACGACTTTGGCCATCATAATCGCCCTACTGTGCAAGCAATTAGCAAGACAGTGAAGAAAATTGAAGAAACCGAGACCGCATTAGATATTCAGAGGCATGTGCATCATCTTAATGTACGCTCTGCTGAAAATATCGCTGCCGTGAGTGAAAGTGTGGCCGAACAGCCTAACTTGTCGATTCCACAGCGTTCTCAGCAATTGGGCCTATCTTACGGCTCATTATGGCGAATTTTGCATGCGGATTTACATCTGCATTCGTATGAAGTCCAGTTCACCCAACAATTAAAGCCAGCTGGCCATCAACAACGTAGGAGATACGTTAAATGGGTCCTTGAGCAATAGGCCATAAATGATGATTTTTCTAACAAAATTCTCTTCAGCGATGAGGCGCATTTCTCCCTCGGTGGGTATGTAAATAAGCAAAATTGTCGCATTTGGCGCTCTGAAAATCCTCAAATAATTGAAGAGAAATCGTTACATCCAGAAAAAGTAATTGTGTGTTGCGCATTATGGTCTGGAGGCATTTTAGGGCCGCATGTGATTTGAAGCCGTTAGACTTTTTTTGTGGGGCTACACAAAAGCCCGCATTTATGCGTACAATTTGAAAGACAACATTCGTCAACTGATGGCCGAGATACCGGCCGAAACGTGCCGAAAAGTGTTTAAAAATTATCTTAAAAAGGTCCAGTGTTGCCACAAATCCCGAGGCGGCTACTTCAATGGTATCGTATTTCACACATAATGGCAAGGTCCTAACTTTATTATAGAAAAAAAAATTTTGCCAAAAACTAAATTCTATGTGTTTTCCTTACGTTTTTTTTTGAAACTTAGAAATGGATAACCACGTACAAGGTAGTTGCTGTGACCTGCTCATGCATGGCGTCTTCCGGTAATTTCATGTGAAACATGGCATTGTTCAGCTACGCCAGCCACCTTACAGTCCTAACTTAGCTCCCTGCAACGTCTGACTGTTCCCCAAATTGAAATATTATATTGAAGGAAGAAGTTTAAATGACGTAGGGGAGATAAAAAGGAATGGGAGGAAGCAGCTATTAGCTATTCCGAAAGCCGAATTTAAACTGTTTCCGAAAGTAGGAGAATCGGTGGAAGAACGTTAGTGGCTCCTCATGAGGTACTTTGAAGGAGACACCTGAGTCATTTACCATATTTAATTCCTTTTTTTGCTACCGCATAAGGTTGAATACCTTCCGGTTAGACCACGTAAGCTTGGATTTTTCTGCTCTCACAACGTATCTTCTTGTACATTTTCCAGGAAATGCCATCCTCTTGGGAAGGATTAATTCCATCTAAATATATGTTCTTTTAGAAAAATTCTGATTGTAAAGCATTTGACAATGACCCATAAGGGTTGTTACGGATCCTAACAAATACACTAATCATATAAAAACATAGTTAGTGTGCTTTAGTTGTGTATACAATCAATTAAAGTTTTAAGACTGAAAAATTTTCCCAATTGAGATAATTAGGTGGAATACTAAAATAACATCATAATGGCATACCAAAAACTGTTTATTTCAAGTCATTTAAGTCTTCAGGAAAAAACTTTTGTTAGATTAGCTTCAAATTAAATTTTAAAATTACCCGTGTCTTTGTAAAATAGCCTAAACTGAAAACGAGAGTGAATATTTTAGCGAGTACAAAACGTTCAGTTTTCTCTTTTTTTATCGAAGCGATAAAACACATCGGCTTATTAAATAAGACTGAAAAAGTTACGCTGAACGTGCTGCCCATAATTTAATTTCATTGAAAAGTTCAAACAATCGTAAACTTTTCACCCCTTCTCTAGCCTTCGGTTGTTGGGGGTGAAATTTTATAAGCGCCTAGAAACTGTGTCACGTAGAATAACACTGTAAGGGGTTTTCGTAACCGCCAGATGAAAAACGTTTTACGCAGGGGCGCATTCAAATTCTAGCTATAAGAGGAGAAGCACTCGAGACAACTTTAGAATTACATGTTACAATAAAAAATATTTTTATATAACACTAGCTGAACCCGGCAATATTCTGCAATTGCTAGATTTGTGTCTATATGTATATATATATATATATATATATATATATATATATATATATATATATATATAGGTTAGGTTAAAAATAAATAAAAAACGGGCAACTGGTCTGTCAATTACTGTTACGCTTCGCATATATAGAATATTTTAATTTAATTTTAAATAATATTTCTTCTACAAATATGTCGCATTTAAAATATAAATTCAACTTAGACATTTTCTGTGTATTTTGTTTGCAAATAGAAAGCCCTTCTTTTGTTTTTGCACTAGCCGATGGACCTTTTGAAATCTACCTGGACTTGAACGGTCAACTCATATCTACGTTCGGTTACAATTCTTACAAAGGCATTTCATTTAAATGAAGTTGTTTTAATTTAATTATGTACATTTTCTATTATATATCGTGTGGCACATCGCTATAAAGCTTGTCTCACAAGATATATTTTAATGATATCTGTGTCATCGATATCACAACCTCTTAGCTCGCGTTTTTGATTCATTATTCAAAGCATCGACAACATCGATCCCCTACTCAACTTAGGGCAATAAACAAACCGTTTTCCTAGACCAATGTTCTTTTTCGACACCTTTGTAAGATACAGATCTGACTTCACGTGCTGGGGATTTTTTTGTAAATCACACTATCTGCAATAGGGCCATCATAAAAGCTTGAGCTATATATCAATTTATTATGTATATGCTTAGGATAGCCACTGTTGGCGAAGATGCTGAAGAGTTCTTTAAGATTGTCCTTTAGAAAGGTGACTGTTAGTTTAAATTTACCTTTGCAGGAAAACATCTAGTATTGTAATCAAATTTATTCTGATGAAGACAAAATAAAAGTTGAAACGTTAAAATGAACACTTTTATTTCATGAATAGTTATCAAGCGGAATTCCAAGAAATAATTAACCATTTAGGTATGTGAACGACGATAATAATTTAATAGAATAAAAATATAAATCTCATTGACATTTATTGCGTTTGTTTGACGTTTTGTAATTTTAATTCTCAGATTCAATGATCTTCATGACAAATAAAATAAAAATGATTAATCATTTTTATTTTTTGTACGTCAATTTTATTATTTTTCAACTCTACATTTTTTACCCCAGAAGAAGCAACAAATTCTGTGCGAAATATAGGGTTATTTAATAAAGGAGTTTTTTAATTTAAAGACCGCTTACCCGAATTTAAATTAATTTTATATATATATATATATATATATATATATATATATATATATATATATAACAGGAACAGGAACAGGAACCATGTTCGGACTGTCGTGGCGTGTGCATAGGCCCAACGTCCCAATGGCTAAAACAGCGTATCACACAACACAGAAGTGATGTTCGTATTGGTAAGAGATCTTGTGGTCTGGTGGATCATGCACTTGATCTGGGCCATAGATTTAATTTTGGCGATGTCAGAATTATGGACGCTGAAAATAATTACAAAAAAATATGCTTTTTAGAAATGGTTCACATTAACGGAGACACTAATAGCGTAAATTATAAGTCGGATACGAATTGACTAAGTATAATCTATTGTAATATACTCGGTGTTGGCGGTTAATTGACCTGCCAACTTTTGTTAACTTGTCCTCGTATCGTGTAATGTATAGTTTGTTTTTGGTTTCAATATATTTTTATGACATCATTTTTTTTCTATGTGTTTTATATTTTTATATTTTAATGTTTTAAATTTAGACGATTGATTTTAACATGTTTAATGGCGTCCTTGCTAGATTTTAACTCTTAATAGTAAGTATTTTAGTATTGTCATATTCATTAATATATTATGGTTTTGTTAAACGTGTAGGAACTCCTAAAGTAATAACAAATCGTTATGAAATATCGAGTGAAATAATTGAGTTTTTTATTTGACAGACCGCTCGCCCGTTCAATTAATTTGTACTAATACAGTACGGTCGATAATACTTAGTTAATTTAGCGTATTTATTGCTCTAATTTACGTCATATATCATATAAAATCCTATTTTTCATTTTCTGCATTCATTTTCATTAATACTTTTGTAACTCCGAAGATTTTTAACTTGGTTGATTGCATATATTATATTAATTTTACATATGAAGTACCTGTACATGTTCAAATTTGTCCAAGGCGGGAAAGTATTAATTTAGTTTCAGACGCATAGCGCACACTTGTATATTTTAAGGTTAGGCTAACGGATGTTAACATTAAATTTATAAATTATAAAAAATATCCAAACGATCAGAATATTTAAATAAACTCATTTCGAACTTTCAAAAATAGATTAAAAATTGTAAATATTGATATACGAATCAGAAGCGGTGAAAAAAAACAAGGGATAGTTTGCGTTACATTTTGGGTAGAAATTCGAAGAAACGTACGCGTGTATTTTTGTTAAGCTCCAACAAATATTAATTAATAAAAATTGTAATTAAAACTTATAAAATCCATACCTAAAGTCCCATTAATCGATTCACCAGTGCCAAAGACACCGATAGACAGTAATTTTGCGTACCAGTTCCTGTTTTGAAAGTTAGACAGCGAATTTTACTTTTGCGAGAGACGCCTACTTGCAAATTATCCTTCCAAGCTGCTCAAACGTATTGAAAAGCTCCTGATACCGCATATAAAACACACGCAGATCCCAACAATCCATTATTTGAGTATTTTTTTGATCTATTAATACAACACCAAAATTATTTTACAAATTTATTCAACCATAATCGTTTAGAGATTCTTTTTATTTGATCATATTGATAATTATCTAGTATAAGTTTAACCCTGCAGGCGACGCGCCGGATTTTTTAACACCATTATACGCATGGAGCACAATTGTAATCCATTAATGTTTCAATAATAAAATTGATACTACCACAAGTATATTGCACAAAATTTATCAAAACAGTAATTATCTATATAAAAAACAATATTTACATTAAAAAACATGTTTGTGTTTATAATTAAACGACCTTTTAGTAATTGTCAAAACAAAATGATTATGCCGGACATTTAAACTAAACATTAAACAAGGAACAAAATCAATGAACTGAAATGACTAAAGCTTAGCTATGTTCTTCTAATAATCTTCATTTGACACAATGGAATGTTGTTCTTCATCTACGCAGTTCATGCAAATTAGTTTCAGATGTGCCGGACGGGTCCACCAATTACAGTTACTGCAAAATTTTCTCGTGGTTTTGTTTCTCGCTCTTCCACACAAATAGCAACGTCCAATGGCTGAGTTACGATTTTCTATTTCTTTTGGAATTTCGTTACTGATTTTTAGTAAAAATCCTATGAGTTGCTTTATTTGGGGTGATATGTGGGGATTTTGGAACCGTTTGAACATGACAGGTCTTATTAGATGGAACGCTACGTCATGCAACAATTTTCTTCTTGTGATTTTTGTTGATACATTATTAAGTTTATAAATACCATAAGCATTTACAGCAGAAATATTTAAAAGATCAAAAAATACTGTAAGAGGCCAACGACGAGAATTCCTGGACACGTCATATTGAGTGCAGAGCTGATCTACTAAATCAACACCAAATTTAGTTCCATTATAATCAGTAATTAATTCCGGCTTCCGCTGCTCTCCAGTATTCTCATCAATAGCCATATCGTGATGCATTGTTGATATAGCCAGTACCACTTTATTCTTTTTTGGGCAATGCGAGACCAAAGTGCATTTTCCCTGGTAAAAACAAAATAAAGAACTATTTAATTCTCTGCTTTTTCCGACTACAAATTCTGGCAGCAGTTGGGTCTTATTTTTACGAATCGTCCCTATAATAGTCAGCTTTTTTTCTAGTAATTCCATGGCTAATGGAACGCTTGTAAAATAATTGTCAGTTGTAATATTTCTACCAGTGCATTCAATATGTTTCACCATTCTTTCGACCACATGCGCACCAGTCCACTCAACTTTGTATTGTCCCTCGGGCTGCCTACCACAATATATTTCCATATTATGTGTGTAGGCATTCTTTGTGTCAACTAGTGCGAAAATCTTTATCCCTTACTTTGCAGGTTTACTGGGTATGTATTGTCTAAAAGGGCATTTGCCCCTAAATGCAACTAGTTGCTCATCTACTGTCAAATACTGAGATGGCGTATAGTTTTTCTGAAAATTCTGGATAAACATTTCCAAAAGGTCTCTTATGGGAGCTAATTTGTCCAATTCTTTTGTTTGATTTCTAGTTGTAATATTATCAAATCTAATACATTTAATTAGAAAACGAAAGCGAGATACAGACATTGTCAGATATATTGCTTCAACACCTGTGCCCTTACTGTTGTCCAACATCTGCAAAATATTTAGGCGTCCAGATTTTAAAACTCCTGCAAGATATAGAATACCTATTAGTGCTTTAACTTCCTCATTATCTGTTACTTTACAATCTCTAAGACGCGCGTATTTGATTCTAATATTATTGATATACACGTTGGTAGACTGTGTTATTGTATCTATTATTTTATCATCTAAAAACAATTGTAGGCATTCAAATTCTCTTTTGGCATTTTTTGCTTCGTTTTTTGGTCCAGGTAATCGTAGGACAATATTAGCGGCCCGTGTTCTTGAGTTAAGAGGAGGACACACCGTTTTCCACTTGGTAATAGTATCCTTGCCTACGTAGTATGCAACTGGAGTCTCATTTTCCGCTACTTCGGAATCGTCGTCTGAATCTAGTTCTTGCCGTGAAGAAGAATCGTACTCTGAGCACAAGTCCTCAGCATCTGTAGCTTCGTCAGATGCTTCACTTTCCTCTGGCCATTCATCATCAGCATCTTCAACAGAAAGATCTTCCTGATCTTCAACTTCCTTCAACCATTGTAGTGCCACCGACTCAAACTTTGGATCGTCAACTCTTATTCTTTTTCCTTCAGACATTATCAATCCTAATAAATACATAAAAACAACTCTACAGCCAGATTTCAATAAAATAAACTTACCAAAACTATAACGTAGTATCAAAAATAATAGTCACGCTATTCGACGCGTGGAGCACAATAGTGACAAAATCAACTTCAAGAACACAACTGTACACAGAGAGAAGCGGTAACGTGCTGAAATAAAAAAGCAGATGTTGCTAGGAAGGTACTGAAGCGCAACCCGAAAATCACTATTGTAAAAGTAGTGGTAGAAATCGTTTTCGTGGAGCACATATGTGATCCGCGCGTCGACTGCAGGGTTAAAATGGAAAAAGACAGTTCCCTTGAGTTATTTATTCAGACTTTATTTATTGCTATTTTTTTTTATGTGTGCTGAATTTCAGATCACGTGACAACCGATTTTTGTAATTCATAAAACAAAATTGTAAATACTTACCTGACTCAACATTTAATTAAACCACTTTTGGCACTCCAAATCTCTCTTGTTTCTTTTGCAGTATTAAATACTCAAGCATTTACTGCATTATTTTGATTCACTAGTAACATCAACATCACATAAGTACCAGACTCACTCTTATTCAAATTATTTATTGATAAGTTTTTTTAATTGTATTTGAGCTAGTCGGCGCCTAACTAACATTTCTAATACCAAAGCTAAGAGATAATGTACCAGAGATAAGCTAAGCGAGATAAGTACAATTTTAATTATATTTACTATTTAAGTACGAATATGCCGTTATTAATAGTGACATCTGTGAATTATTAGACCTGACAACCCCTATTGGAAATCTACTGAACTCGTTCATTTACTGGTATATTTAAATACATAATAATTATATTTTTGAAATATGTACATCCAATTACATTTCAATTAACATTTTGTGTATTATATATAATTTCAATATATATTATCACACATTCAATACTAGCACTTGTAGTATCGAAATGATGTGGGTAGTACTTTAACGGACGAAAACGTTGATTTCGCGAAGGGTGTTGCGAACAACATAAATAATAAAAGGTCCGAGGCGAGAGTAGCGAGGTACAACAAGACCCCATTGCGACCTTAATATCCTTTGAAATCCTTTTGGTCTGTTAGTCCGGTTTACGAAACCCGGCTAATTTGAATTACCTCCATGTTCATGACTTTCCCCCTAAACTGCTTCGAAAACCATTAATTCGCCAACTTGGCGCATCGATTTAATCATTACGGGATCGCGTGTGCGTCGACTTACAACTGTCATCTGTTTGTCGAAAGAGGAGAGGATGAGACGGTTTTCAGGCAGCGCGCTACCCACCGGAGAGGATTGTATCAATTTGTTAGAGACAGCAGCCCCGGAATGCGGCTATTACCGAAACCGCAACTCTAACGGTTCCATTAGCTGATAAGGTTGAAGTGTGTGTTTTGGTGTGACATATTGCGAAGATTAGTAAAAATTCGCGCTTTTAAATTTAAAGCTGGCACGCTGTAAGGTTTGAATTATATATGACGAGATAGATAACACTTTAGAAGAATAATATGAACACACAAACTTTCCTTACATGAAAACTTCAATAATTATATACTAGAGTCATATTCACATATTTATTTACAAATTAACTTCTGAATAGACTGTTAAGGACTCATTTAGTATTATTTTTCTAATTATTTATTATACGAGGATAGGCCGAAAAGTGAAGCACACATGCTTGTACGACTCGAACAAAAACAAATAGCAAAATCGGGCAAAAAGTACAATTAAGTACAATTTTTAAGCTTCAAAATATTTTTGTAAATATATTTATTTTTCTACATAGTCACCTTTAAAGCTAACACATTTCTCTCAACGAGTAACAAGTTTTTCATTGTCACTGAAAAAGTCTTCCGACTTTTCTCGAATCCAGGACTTGACAGCTGCCTTCACCTCATCGTCCAAGGTATAATGATTAACCTTGAGGTCTCTCTTAAGTAGAGTTGTTTGCTGTCGTCTGTGAGACGGCATGGTACCCATCGTGCACATATTTTACGGTATCCCAATTGTTCAATAATGAAGACACGTTCCTTGGATATTCCAATATGGTTTGCGTTACGCTTTTGAGTGATTAGCGGGTCATTTTAAATCATCTCGTCGAGTTTGCGATGTGGGCGCCTGTGGCAGCGATCGAACGTCTGCTGCGTGTTTTATCAATAATATTCGCTTTTATATGCTCGAAATCACGAAATTTTATTACTCGTCGATTTAGAGTAGACCTATCAAAAGCGTCGTTACCATAAACATCCTTAATCTCACTAGGAGTCACTTTTCAGCAGTCTAAAATTCGATATCACGGCTGTTTAACTCGCGCTGACATAGCACTAGAACACGTCTCCATACTTTCACTTCTCAAAATACACTGGATGAATTCAACAGCCTCAAATCTTGCATGCGTATAGAGGGTAAATGTCACTTCCACATTCCACCTGGCGTGCTTCTGAAGATCATATTGTTCGATCTGTACAAGCATTAATTTTCGGCCTACCCTTCTAGCTTAGTTAGAAATTCACTCTGTATATTGTTATATTAAAGCGATATACAGGTGTTCTTGAAGGAATGAGACAACATATGAAAATTGGAAACATTTAATTATATAGAATATGAATCTAAGATATTTTCCTACAATTCCCTCCCATGTGTGAGAAAAAAAAATGTTATAAATATTTATAAAATATTTGTCGCGTCACAGTTCCACCGATTATAACATAAAGAGTAGGTATCTCTACTCTTTATGTTATTGTAGGTCTACTTTAAGCATCGAAACAATCTCGTCTCCGATTCAGTCAGTTGTAACCGTACATGTGTAATAAACAAAAAAATAAAACAATCGGAAAATCACCTTAATAACATTGAGTGGCGTTACCAGGGATTTTGGGACGAGAGGATGATGGGGGATTATATTTGGTTGCTCATAAAAGAAACGGATTCCGAAACGATCAAACGGCAATCAAAAAGTTAAAATTATTTCTAATACGCTCATGTTATATTGAAATATTACAATTAAGATCAATGTAAGTAATTAGCCAACAATATACCGACAATAATACAATATTAACCAACAATATACAATATACCTAAATGTAAATATAGAAATGAAGAAAAAGTTGAATTTTCGTGTCTTCCCATAATAGTTATAGCTTCGGTATTTATCCATAAATTTTCTTCATAGATACCTTGTCGTTGATTTCCTGCCCCGCTTGTAGTAATACGAGCGGTATAGGAAATCGACGCACTCTTGAAGTTACCATCGCAACGAGAAGATCCTCAAGAAAAAAGTTAAAGTGACGTCACCGAACCTCAGGAAGAAAGTTGTCCTTCTCAGAACGAAATCATCCAAACGTGGCGGTGATTCCTGTGTTTATATGGAGCAAAAACCTAAATACAGTAATCCGATGTCATCCATAATTAAGGTGTTATAACAAATTTTCGAGACGCTTCATAGTGAATGGTGCACTAGACATGTTTACGCAAGACAGCCGTTGTCATATCAACAAGCACTTTATTTATTTTGCAGTCGCCAGGGGTAGTTGCCGTAATAACAAGCACGTTGTTTATTTTGCAGTCGTTGTTTATTGTTGTTATCTCTGTGGATATTGCGATGCTTTATAAATTTTCTTCTGAGGAATATGCCGATGTGGTGTTTATGTTGGGCGTTTGTGGTGGTAATCCGAAAGCTGCTGTTGCCGAATATTACTGTCGGTATCCTAATCGCAGGACTCCAAGTTCCAAAACATTTAGAACATTGCGAGAAACTGGCATGCTTCCCAGTGTTCGTACTCTGTCCGAAAGAAATCGTGACGTTCAAGAAGAGGATAAGATCCTTAATGCAGTAGAGCGCAATACGCATTCTAGTACAAGACGCATAGCTACCCGAGATGTCGCCGCGACAATAAGTCACGAACGTGTGAATTTACAAAATGCTACACGCGCCCGTTCATACCCATGCGAATCTTTGCCTTCAGATGCAGGGAGGAAATTTTGAATATTTGCTTTAAATTCACTCTAAATGCAAGAGACTGGTATAAAATTGAACAATTGTTTGTATTCTAACTATAATTTACGTTTTTGTTAGTGCTATCTTACAATAAATGTTTTCTTCATATTGCCGTAACTCCTCAATTGTATATGTCATCCCATTATTGTATTTACATTTTTTGCTCTACATAACACCAAGAATAACCTCCATCAACCAGGGGAAAACCTCATTATACACCCTGTATATATATATATATATATATATATATATATATATATACATATGATGATAAACGTAATGCTAATGAGAACTCATAATTATTGAATTCTCACATACATGCCATTGCCGCTCTAATTCGTTGCATCAATTTCTACACATGACAAAATCACCTTTGTCTAAGAATGTAGCTGCAACGTGTCACGGCGTCAACCGTCCAGGTTGTCCGGGAAAATGAAAAAAATGTGTAGAAATTGATGCAACGAATTAGAGCGGCAATGGCATGTATGTGATAATTCAATAATTATGAGTTCTCATTAGCATTACGTTTATCATCATTAGTATATATACACACATTTTTTCATTTTCCCGGACAACCTGGACGGTTGACGCCGTGACACGTTGCAGCTACATTCTTAGACAAAGGTGATTTTGTCATGTGTAGAAATTGATGCAACGAATTAGAGCGGCAATGGCATGTATGTGAGAATTCAATAATTATGAGTTCTCATTAGCATTACGTTTATCATCATTAGTATATATATACACGCAGTATAGAAATGAAAGTCGTATCTATTTCTGGGTAAGATGTATTGACAATTAGTAATAACTATGAAACGTCGACGTCTGCACATCCCGGATAGATACGGCTTTCACACATCTTTTCATATATATATATATATATATATATATATATATATATATATATATATATATATATGAAAAATTTTTGTGAAAAACTTATCTGCGCGGAATGTGCATATATCGATATTTCACTGTTTTTTACAGATCATCAGTGCACCTTACCGAAGACAGACATGTTATTCACTTCTATACTACGTGTATATATACGAACTGTAATGAACTTCATGTGTATGAGAATTAATAATTATTAAATCTCATTTTACATGCGATTGTCGCTATTTGTACTGACAACTTGTACAGTTGATGTCGCGGCTTGTTGCGTCTACAATCTAGGGCAAAAGTGATTTGCCGAATTGTAGAATTAAATGCAACAAATTATAGCGACAATCGCATGTAAAATGAGATTTAATAATTATTAATTCTCATACACATGAAGTTCATATATATATATATATATATATGAAAAATTTTGTGAACAACTTATCTGCGCGGAATGTGCATATATCGATATTTCACTGTTTTTTACAGATCATCAGTGCACCTTACCGAAGACAGACATGATATTCACTTCTATACTACGTGTATATATACGAACTGTAATGAACTTCATGTGTATGAGAATTAATAATTATTAAATCTCATACACATGAAGTTCATATATATATATATATATATATATATATATGGTAAACCTAATCAGTAGGCGATTAAAGGTCTGTATATTACTTCAAAATATATGTATTTAAAAAACTCTACATGTTTCGGCTGTATACGCCTTTTTCAAGAGAATTCATATATATATATATATATATATATATATGAAATCGTGTTTTTCGGGTTCTTCTCTGCGTGTGAGATGTGTCCTGAAAAGGACTCATTTTCTCTGGAGGAGGAGGAGAAAATGAGTCTTTTTCAGGACGTATCTCACACGTGGAGAAGAACTCGAGAAACAGCGATTTTATCATTCAAAAGCGAGAACATCAAGAGTTCGACGAACTGTCAACTGAATTATTGGTTAGAAATGTAAATTTTCACGAGTATGGCAATTGAAAAATGCGGGCACTACTAAAACTACTGAAAAAACACATCTAAAAAACTTTCTGAAATTCTCCCTGCAACTTTCGTAGCAGTGTCTCTAATTTTGTAATTGTATAAATATTGGATACTTGCTTTACTTCATACAAATTTGCTCATATTTTGCTTATAACGTAAGCACTGTTAACATTATTTAGGATATTATAAACCCAAATATACGTTAAAGAAAATAATTTAATTTTCAAAAAACACATAATCGAAATTAAATTTATTCATATACCCTTCACGAAATTGCACGAAATTCCAACAGTTTCTTTATGAGACAATATCCAGACCCGGAGCCGCTATCTCGTTTATAACATCTCGGACGGGTGAAGGTGTTGTGGACGGGGTACTCTCTAGGGGGACTAACGCTGCTGAAGAGTCCGTCCACGACCTCATTAAAACTACTAATAAGAAACAGACAAACGTGGAGTAGACTCCTTGAATTACTTAACTTCTTCCGGTGAAGGACCGTTGTTCTCGTAATAGACTGTTAAGATCTGTATATTGATGTGTTCTACGGGAAACGAAGGCAATTAGGACGAACGGGGAAGTACCGAATGCGGGATGACTTCATCCGATGGTCCCACCCTTGCCGAAAGCGAGGAGCTGCTTGCTTCGATAGAAATTATGGGGGAGATTGTCCCGTATTCGAAAGGATAAATAAAAAATTTGAATTATGGTGTAAAGTTTTGATTATGATAGTACGATGACAGGCATTTATGATAAATCGTTTAATTTTAACTTAAAATGTGTACAAATGTCACTTCTAATAAATAATCAGGAAACTCTCAAACTAAAATTAAATCTGAAAATTAAAATATAAAGTCATAACAAAAAGATTTTCACCTTCATTTAATTTTCGATGTTATAAAAGTATCAGGATTATATTGTGAAGATGTTATTTATAGTGATTAAAAAGCAAAGAAAGAGTTACAAGTGAAAAGAAATGAAAATAAATCAAGAAAAGAAAGACAATGGTATAACATGGTCAAACAGAAAGATTCCCTTACCACAACATAGCTTTAAATTCTGCGAATGTAATTCTACAACTATATTGTCATCATTAAAGGCCGGATTATATGGAAAAAAAACTGAAAATATGCGCATAAATATGCAAATGTTTTAGCCTAAATATGCACTTCCTTATGAAAAATATGCAGGTAAAAAAATACGAAGAATGTTAAAAAATGGAATACTGTAGAAAATAATATTCTATTATGTTTACTACAAGTATATTTAGAACATTTTACAACATAATTAACTATGAAAACCATTTACAATCACATATTTCTCAAAGTTTTCAACAGAAAAATTGTGACGCTTGTCTGAAAATATGTATTTAAATATTGAAAAGGTTCGTTCTACGTCGACGCTTGTTATAGGAGCATATTTCTAATTAGAAATATCATCTGTTGTCAACTCAATATTTTCTACTAAATCACCACACAAGATTTTGGCAATGTCCTTTAGCTTTTGAAAACCCTTATTTTTTCCTATTACACTTAAAAATTTTTAATACACGGACTGTCCCACTCCTCCTTTAACATCAAAATATGACTTTTCAAATTCGTCTAATATTTCAACGCTCTCGATTAACGACATATATTGTTTGTACAACTGCAATATAGAAATGGAAATAAAACTGTAATTGGCTTTAATAAACGCCAACTGTTGAGGTATTTCTTTACTCGAATACACCTTTTGGGCGTCTATCACAGATTGTGCATCTCTATCAAGATCTATAATAATTGTCTTTATTCCTTCTTAATGATTTGCGTGAAAAATAGTAGCCTCCAACCACGTTCCCCATCGTGTGATTACTGGTTGAGAAGAAAGCGGAACACATGTTGTTTGTAAAACTGAACTCGTAATGGGGCCTTTAAAAATACTTTCTTAACACTACTAATTAATGTATTTACTAAGGGAAAATGGTTTCTGACTTCTTCTGCAACACGATTTAGTCCGTGTCCCAAGCAGGTTGTGTGAATTAAATTTGGGTAAAAGATTTTCAAATGGAAAGCTGCCTTCACCAGGTATGGTGCAGCATCCGTCAAAAACAATAGAATTTTCTCTGTTGGAATCGGTTTCGGTAAGAAGAAAGTTGCTAGTTCTTTCTGTATAATCCTTGTTATTGTCAAATTATTTGCCTTTTCCAATTGCTTGCTCTCTTCAGGAATGTTATAGTTGCTGATGGACTTTTGCAAAAATAACTTGACATTTAAATTGGTTAAATTATGTAGTGGAATATCTGCCGACGCAAATATTTGACACAAATCTTCATTAAATTGTTCTTGTTCCGATTTTTTGGAAGTTGATGGCAAACATTGCGGTAATGTTTGCTGGCTCTTCTTCGCCAATTTCACCTTTGTTAGTTTTGCAGCATGAGAGTTTTCATATGTTGGTCGACTTGGAACTTTCTCTCACTTGTAATTTGCAAAAAAAATATCACATCATCGATTGTTTTCTTATAAAATAAATGCTAGTAGAAGATAAAAGAATAATTAAAAACTTAATTAATTAATTAATAAGAGGAAATAGACTTAAAATTTTACTCACAATCTTGCAGCATGCTACGTAAAAAACTTTTTCTGTATCCATTCGCAATTCTCAATAAGGTGCAATCTATCCAAGCACAGTCGCTTTTTTCGGCATTTTTGCTATTATATATCACAACTCACAAGTTTACACTTCGAAAAGCCAACGTAAAATGACGTTTAAAATAGAATTTTCCTGAAATTTTGTCTCGGCCTGGATGTATAGGAAGAGCATTAATAAATGCTTGTTTATCTGCTCGTTCAATAAACAATATGAAATATAACACTCATGTGTGGCGCCTATTAAAAAATACAAGCGCATGCATTTTATATATGCATTTTTAACGTAAATGAACTTATGAAAAATATAACATGTTTTTCTTTCTGTTTTTATGTAGGCGGTTTATCTTTAAATGAAAAATGTCTGAACTTCTGCGTTGATAACAAAATTGCGACAGGTTTACATTCGAATTTCTCGGCCATGATGTAGTATTTCTAAATTACATCGTATAAACATGTCTGACCTTTAAATATAGAATACTCTGCTACGCTGCATTATGTCTGCGTAGACAGATATAAATAATACACATATTGTGTATATGCATTCAACTAATATTATTATTACAATACAAACAAACATTTTAACTAATGTAATATACACAGCTTATGTGTGTGAAAGTTTTGTATTGTTCGTTCACTTTATACACCGTAATTGTCTGTGTGTAACTTTATTTCTAAAAAAATATACCTGCATGTTTCTTCTCTTGAAGCGGTACAGAGCTCCTGTGGGCTGACCTGATGAGTGGCTTCAGCTTGCTCTTGGCGATGGAGATGATTTCTTCCATTCGCGCAATTCATTCTCTTTAGTGGTTTGCCAACTTTCCGTTCCCATGGTTCGTTCCAGTTTCCCCTTTGTTTTCCCTCAGCCTTAAACGGCTGGCAGGGCCATGATGTGGATAGGTAGGATCGTCCATGTAATGTGGGGCCTTAAGCCCCAAGGCAGAATCGCCTTATAAGTTCGTGGCAGGGCGCCATGTAATGTGCGCTTACGGCTTTAAGCGACTAGCAGTGATCGCCATGTAAAGTCCTATGTAACTGGAGGATCGCTATGTAATATGGGCCGTTTGTGCGGCCACATTGTTGTGCAGGTTCGAGGCTGAGCGGAGAATTAAATGATACACATTCGAAGTTCGGTTTACATACTATAATTAATCAACGCTTACAAAATGAATAACAATACTATTTACAAGATATACACATTATACTTAGTTCAACTAAGACAGGGTAAAACGTGGTTATTAAGATGTACCCACAGTTCGTACCACTGACTGGTTGTTACTATCCCTATGACTTAAACTATCGCCTTTATATATCAGAGAAGATCCTTGTCTTACTTAGAAGTTGTTTCTAGAACAAATGTACAACCCTGATGCATAGCCTTGCGTATGCAACAAATACGGAGTAAGGTCGTGTTTGGATAACACGTTAATGTTTTGTATTAAAGGCGAGGCTGTCGCCTTGCCAAAGTGTTACGCATACACATGACCGTATATCGAGTTATTACACATTCAATTATCGGTACGCCCCTGCTGGAGAAAGGATATCTTCAGACACATTCACAAAAAAGAACCACCTCGCCATATCACAGAAATTATCCAGACCGAGCGTAGAAGTAAATTCAACGCTGCCTGTTGTCAAGACAGCCGAAGTACCTCGCCTTGTCCACATAACCAATGCGAACCGACAACCAACGTTATCCTTTCTCTAGCAGGGGCGTACCGATGAGTCTGTATAAAGGCGAAATACGTATCTGCGTCTTTGGGGAGGGAAATATTCGGACACGTTCACAAAAAATATTAATAGTGAACCTGTATTTGTGTTTTTCACACCAGATTTTTAATAATATTTTATATTATTAAAAATACCTTTGAATTATACAAAACTGGTGAGGTTTTACCCACTCATGTATGTTTCTACTATTCTGATATATTTTTGACTAATTAAAATAAAAAAAAACAAAGTCGCAGAATAGGCTATCAAGTCGATAACAATTCTATCACCACATGTTGACTGCCTACCTCTTTTTAATAAATAAAATTGTTTCCCGTCAAAGTAACAGAAACTTCCAATGGACGTTCGGAAGGTTTAAGTCACTCGCTAAACGCTCGTGACTCAAGCCTTCTCCCTCACGAATAAAGCTCCACTTTAGTACCTTAACATATAAATAACTATTATACATAGCATTATACCTGTGCTAGAGCTTTTTATATATAAGTACACATATATTTATATTTAGTTATGGGATATATTTTTTTTAATTTGTTTTTTTATTTTTGATGCTTTATGTATTATATGTATATTAATTTCCATCGTTCCGTTATAATGCAACTGTTGAATTATAAATTTTTATCATTTTTATTTTTAGTTAATAATGTTAAACTTTAAAATTATAATTTTATTGGATAAAATAAAACATTTATTTAGAAATTCTTCTTCAGTAGATTTTATGGAGACGTTTCAGAAATTCATGTTATATACCGGCATCCAAGCTTATAGAATTGCATATATTTCCAGTAGAATGTTTCAATAGTTCAAATAAACAAAAGCGAGAATAGAAGCTGAAGTTTGCCGTATATTCCAATAATATATTGTACTGATTGTAAGTAGAAGTACACCGCTTGACCTATATTTCTCCAGACTTTACTGAAGGTAAATGACATTTAATAGTACTCTTTAACGATGTATTTGTACAATACGTTGTTCAAATACTCCAAACGAGCGGGCTATATTCAGCTATTTAATCTGAAAGATTACTTCAAATAAATGATTGTACTAGTATGGTACGTCAGATGAACAATATCTTTTATATAAACTCTAGTGCGGTTTTATTTCTTCTTGTAGATAATTCTTATTGTATATAATAAGTAAATGAAATTTAAATAAGGAATACAAATGACTTTGTACATATTATATAAGAAAGGACAAGTTTTATGCAATAATTATACAGGCATTGGCTTGGGTGGATCCTATATTATTACTGATTATATTAGCGGCCGATACTTATATTATAAGTAGGGACCGGACAGGAGAGGCCGATGATATAAAGTACGATTATTTGTTAATTTTGTAGTTCAAGTTGAGTAAAGGAGTATTAATATTAACTAGCAATAATTTCTCAATATTGTTTTCTGTAAAATTTGTTCTCTTTGAATGAAATACATCCTTGCAGATAGAAAACGTCCTTTCTACATCGCCACTGGTTATACGTGCACAGTGGAAATATTCTTTTATTTCAGCGTATTTAGCAGTTAGATTTTGAGGCATTGTCCCCATACACAATTGCCGAAATGTTATTAAATCTGGATTTATATTAAAAACTGTGTCTAACTTTTGCCGAAGGTCACATCCGAAGTCACTTGGAATATTTTGCAAATTATTAATAGCTACATCTAATGAGGTTAATCCATCACTTAATTTGAGATTTTGATTTTCAAAATAAGTGATTAGATTTAAGTGCTCCTAAAGAAAGTACGACTGATTTTTTAAATTTGGAAATTTGGAAAATTGTATTAGTCCCTTGAACTTAGAAATACTTCGAGCATCGTCATTTAAACATGTAACGAAATTTTGAAAACTATCAAAATTCTCTGCATAAAAACTAATAGCTTCCGACCATGTTCCCCATCTAGTTATTACTAGAGAGGGAGGCAGTGAAAAAGATGGAAGTTTTTCCCTGTAAAGAGCTATTTTCAATGGTGCTGTTCTGAAATTTTTTTTAAAAGCGAACACAAATCTGTCAAATTCCGGAAAGCTGTCTCTGATATATTCACACATACTGTGGAACTGTGGAACTCATTCACAGGTACTGATTTTAAAGATGGCTTCTAATGCGTTCTACTGTTTTCGTATAGCACTTAAAAATATAATATTTGCTTGAGGTGGATTCGTCAGGAATATTTCGACCAGTATATTTTTGGAGAAATGTTTGGAAGGTGGGATTGTTAAGTTCATTTAATGGAATATTTGCGGCCATTAAATATTCACAGAGTTCTTCGTTAAAATTGTCGGATTCCAACGGGTCTAATTTCGGTGTATGGTTTCGGATGCTAAGTGACGTTTTAAGTGCGATTTTTTGGAATTTTTTTAACGATATTTTACGATTTTGCAATAAATTTCGGAATAACTGGCAATTGACATACAAACAGTTTCACCCTTAATCCAACCCGCCATTGTTTCACGATGCCATTCGCGACATTGTTCCATATCATATTTGAAAAAGTAACTAAATAATGTTCTAGATCTAAATAAATGAAAATTAAAAATGTATGCCTAAATTATTTAAACTTAACGAAATTCACCAGACACTTGCGTCAAAATAATTGGGAGAAGTAGATTCGATGAAACGATATTAAGCAGGATCTATGTACCAAGGTCGGCAGAAGTCAGGCAACGCTCTCGAAAAATCGGCATTAGTCCGGCAAAGCTCATAAGTCTGGCAACGCTGCCGAAAAAGATTAAAACGAAGCATGTTCGTGCTTCAGACAGTTGTCTCGGTGTCATGATAACACGTGCTCATCGAGGAGACGCGTTTTCAGAATGAATAACCGATACAAGTTCACGCTTCAAGAAAGAGTTTTTTTTGTTACGTCGTATCTTCGTATGAACGCGGATTACGAAACTATGTTTACCGAATTTCAACAACAAATTCCGAACTCGCCGCTACCAAATCGTTCAACAGTGTGGAAGATGTACCAGAAATTCTTAAAAAAGGGCTCTGTTGCCGACGCGCCGCGTTCTGGACGATCGGTATCTGAAACAACTAACGAAAATATGGAAACAGTAACCCTTACCTTACAGTAACCCTTTTTCAAATTCCTTTTGTAATTTCTTTGAATAAATTTATTTTGACGCTGCATTTTTTTCTTTTAATGCAAATTTGTTTCCTGACTTATGCCGACCCCTGTATTACAAAAATTACGAAGTATGTAATTAACAACAACGAAGAAAGAAACTAACTCACCGTACTTTATTTATCTTACGAAATATAAACTAATAAATAAAATAAATTATAAAAACTCCTCACACTTTCTATTTACACCCATGACGAAAGAAATTTAACTGTAAAATTGAAGTAATTGGGTAACAATTCTATGACAAAAACCAGATGTTCGTTTAACCGAATGAATAGTGCTATTTAATAACTGCGTGTTGTACTTAGCGATGTTATGGACTAATTATTTGGTCTATAGTAACTTCGGCCTCTCGTGTTCGGTTCCTACTCATTATATTAGCGGCCGATACCGAATGAATAGTGCTATTCAGTAACTGCGTGTTGTATTTAGCGATGTTATAGACTATTTATATGGCCCATCGTAATTTCGGCCCGATGCTTCCGGTCTCTAGCAATTAACTACAATTTATTTGAGTTAAATAAAGTAGGCTGCTTTTAGTATGGCAAAAGTTCAATTATGACAATTCACCTTAGCCTAGTATGTGCTTGTCAGTCATATGTGTCGCATTAAATTAGGTTTGCTTTTGTTGAAATAACTAAAGATTACACGTATGCGAAGATGGCTGACATGCATTTATGTTACGACAATGCCTATGGTAGTGTGCCACGAGCACGTCGTATCTACCATGAAACGTTTCTTAATCGTCGAATTCCTTGTGATAAGACCTTCGTCTCGATAAACGCGCAAGGGATTACGAGACATTTTTAAAAAGTACTGTTGATTCTAATAGGCGCGAGTCGATCCGCACTCCGTAGTTAGAGGAGAGAACCTTAAATATCACTAGAAATCATGGGACGAGCACTCGGAGAATTGCTGCAGCGAAGAGAGTCAGTAAATGCACTGTTTGGAACTTATTACATGATAGATGCTTTACCCGTATCATGTACAACCTGTGCAAGGTCTGCAACCAAGAAGGAATTTTTTTCAATGGTTTTTGAGGATGGATGCTAAAAATTTCTCTCTCGTGTACTATTCACAGACGAAGCGGGATTCACCAGAGATGGAATATTTAATTTCTATAATACTCATATTTGGGCCGATGAGGAACCTCATTCCATAATGGAATCTAGACATCGCTACAAGTTCTCCTTAAATGTTTGGGGGCGCATAATCGGTGATTTTCTGATAGGTCCTTTCTTTTTGCCTAACAGACAGACGGGACCTTTATACCGAGATTTTTTGAAAAACTCTCTTCCAAAATTACTAGAAGATGATCCCTTAGAGATAAGAATGCACATACGGTTCATGAATAACGGCGCTCCACCGCATTTCAGCATTACAGCTCATCAGTTCCTTAACGAGCAATTCCTGCAAGATAGATTGATAGAGGCAGACCGATACCAGGGCCTGCCCGTTCTTCTTATGCCAGCCCATTAGATTTTTTTATGGGGATATCTAAAACAATTAGTGTATGCTTCTCCAGTAAATAATCTTCAAGAATTGCGAGAAAGGGTTCAAATATGCTTGTCAAACAGTACGCAACAATGTAGGTATCCTTGAACGGGCAAGACAATCAATGATGTATCGTGCTAATATTTGCATAGCAGCTAATGGAGAACACTTTGAACATCTTTTATAATATTAAGTGATTGCCATAAATAGTTGAACCTTTGTAATATTAAAAGTAGCCTACTTTATTTAGCTCAAATAAATTGTATTTAATTACACTATTTATTTTCTTTAAGGAAAAGTGATACAAGTCGTGCGGCGTTGGTTTTCAGGCATACTTTATTACGCGTTTCTTAATAGTTTTGAAGTGCAGAAGGAGACTCCAAATTTTGAGATACATGTTAGTAGACATCCTGTATAAGAGTAACTTTGAAAATTTAATGCGTTTTTGAAAAAACTATTTATGAAAATATCTCATGGAGCAAATTTCAGAATCAGCATGGTAAAAGGCATAAATTGCACGAATTGGTGTAAACGAAAACCAAGCTGTGTTGACCAGTATTATTGGAGACATCTGGACCAAAGTAATTCTAGTAATTTAAATGAAGATTAATGTTAATTAATCTAGAAGATTGAGTACGTGGCAAATTATTAAAAAAATGCTGAAAAAGTTTTGCTAAGTATGAACATAATAATAAAAATCAGCGAAAACTCATTTATTTTTCTTTCCTTTATGTTTTATTGACGACAAACATATATCTTATTTTCGTCTCAAATAATTCACACAGAAAATTTTCAATCTAAAAGTATATCTATCTAATCCGCAATAAAGAAGTGCCAATGCGATTACGACTAACCAAAGGAAATTGTTGGCCAACAACTTCGAACACAATTCAAAATGTCGGTGTATATGGCCGGGACAGTAATGTAAATTCTATTATCTCGGCATTAAACTGGTAAATAATTCAATTCGGCGCAGCACGAGACTATCTGAAAATTAATTTATTAGAGGTGAAGCTGATAGTGGTAATGAGATTAAGGTTATTAATGTTGGGATCGTGCTTCGGCGACACCTGTTACAATGCAATTAAAATAGCGAGAGGAAAAGACAGACGTACGAATATTAAAATCTTGCTCCATCGTCGAAATATTATGTTTCGTATATTAAACTAAGGGATAATAAAAAATGGAAATTTGGTCACTAGTTGTGATTTAAGCGTTTTAATAAACAGTACGTAAGAGTACTGTTTAATAGAAAAACCTTTAGAGCTTGGAAAGTAATTTTTATTTAATGAATTTAAACGAAATCTTCATTAACATTAAGGTGTGAATTCTATTAGTGGCCAAATTTATATGTTACAGCTGAAATTCTTACAACTGTTTGTGAGGATATTCACCAACAATAAACTATATCTCAACGTCAGAATTGAACTACCTCAATTTCAGCAATTGTTTCAATAGACCCAACATAGAAATATCTGGATTGCAGGGGGGCTGCTCTAGGACTTCCAAGTGTATAGGAGAAGAGTTCTGTCATTCCTTATTATTGCTTGTAAAATTTAAAGTAACATTACTTGTTCTAGGTTTTCTTCTATTCTTATCGTATGTCTTATAGTACTTGAACCTATTATAATTGATTTTGTTTTCTGCATTTATTTTCATATTTACTATTCCTTGGTATTCATTAAGTAGAGTTTCCGGAAAAATAAAAGAAAAAAAAATTATTGTTTCTCAAAATATTCGGCTTTTAGTATCAAGCACTTTTGCATTCGAAGAAACCAGTTGTCGAAATATTTATTCCAATCTGAAGAGGGTATCTCAGAAACGTGTCTTTTAAATGCTTCAACGGCCTCTTCTGGGATCGAAAACCGCTCACCACGCAATTTGTTTTTGACAAAAGGTAACAAGAAGAAGTCCATTAGGTGATATATCAGATGAATACGGCCAATGACTTATTAATTCAATGTTATTCTCCTTTAAATAAAGACTGTTTGATGTGAGAGCCGGCGTTGTTGTGGTGAAGGATGATATGCTGACGTCGTCTGTCTTTTCTGATTTGATCGAAGACTTCAGGTAAAGAAATTGTTGTATACTATCCAGCGTTTATTGTTTTTCAATCCTCAAGAGCAACGGTAGCAATAGGCCCAGTTTTATGAAAGAAAAAAGCAATAATTTTTTTGAAGCGCTTCGTGAACGAACAACTTTTATTGGCTTTGGTTTACTTTGGAATACCCAAATAGTCGAAAGTTGTTTTATTTCTGGTTTCTATGACTATATAGAGGTTTCATCACCTGTGACGATACTGTTACGTTGGCAGACGCACCATGATTGCATTTTTGAAGCATTTTTTGAGCATTGGTCAAGTTTTGGGGAATCCAACGACTGCAAAGTGTCTTCACTACTAAAATGCTCATGTAAAATTGTTTATATTTGACTTCTACCAATGCCCAGGGATACCATAACAATTGAGGGTCAGATTAAACATCGTCAATAGAATTTGTTCACTGATAATAAAATTTGTTTATACCGTGATTTAGATTTGAAAATGAATGTTGAATATTTATATGTAACATATATACAATATAATAAATTTCGTTTTATGACGAAACAGGTAAAATAAGTGGAATTTTTATTTATGAAAATAATATCCAGCTCGTAACAAATAATCCAGGCAGTATTCTCCATTTATGCAGGAATAAAGTATTTATTTTCCGTTTTCATAAAATTTCATATTGCTACTTTGAGTTTGGACTTACAAATGGCAGACGTAACTAATAATAAAAGTTATATCTGCAGCAATACGTTTCGTTTCTTTATTTTCTATTAACTTTGTTATTACATGCTGTTTCGTGGATGTATATTCTCTAAAAGCAGTGGAGCAATAAACGAAGTAGCGGTATGCATGTGAATATGTAGGTAATGAAAACTACTGCCTAGTTGATTTTCGAATACAATAGTATATGAAATTCTGTTTTCTGAAACACGGATGAATGCCTTTGTGAAATAAAGTAAAGTTCGCTTGTTTGACTACCTTAATAAAATGAACACAACCATTAACATAATGTAATTGCATTTTCTAACTCTTTAGTTATAGTACTGCATGTTGTATTTAAATGTTTATAGATGTTAATGCGTAACATTCAACAAATTATTTAGTCAGTTTTAGTCCTTTTTTAATTAAAATAAACATCAATTTGAAATATATATCTGAAATATCGTGAATCAATTACGACTCGAACCCCAAAATTAAAAACTCATTGAAAATTGTATCATGCTTCGCTTATGAATTCAAAATATCCAGAATGCGTAAAAATAATAAATACCTCTATTGAAGTTATACACATACACACACACTCACACGCTAACACACACACACATTTTGCTGTGTACTTTGATTTTCAAAATGGGCTCCAATAATTAAACATGAATCATCAATCATCATACACACATATTCATAGTTTAGACTCTTAAAATTGTTCTCAGGGTTTTTGTTTTACTAAAGGGGTCCCTTGCAACTAGGCCTAGCATCAAATTTAATAAGGAGAGAAATAATAGTATAGCATGTTAAATTTAATTTGTTTATTGTTTACAATTTGCAAAAAATACATTGATTTTCAATATGATAAATATCGTCAATTATATTTTTCTTGCATAATAAAATATGGTATATATCTAATCAAAATATACTCATATCTATATATATATATATATATATATATATATATATATATATATATATATATATATAGACAGACCGACTAGCTCCTGAAGATGACGAGTGCGATCTCGTTGAAACGTAGAGTAAATAGTCCTTTTCAGGACAAAACTCACACGCGGCCAAGAACCCGAGAAACTACACCTTCATCATACGTCCGCGAGAACATCAAGAGTAAAATATATATATATATATATATATATATATATATATATATATATATATATATATATATATATAGATGACTTTGAAGATCTTAGTTTGATTTTAGTAAGTCTTCCAAAAAATAGCTGTGTATTACTTTAGACCAGTGAGTCTTATACTCTACACAATACTAAAGTATGACAGTGTTTTTATTTAAAATTAATACATTGTAAAGTTTATGGATAAATAAGTCTAAACAACTGAAATCATAATTGTGATGTGCCAGTGTTATGAAAAGTTCCCATATAGCTCTGTCTTAAATTAACAGATATTCAGATTCAGTATAGCAACGTCAACAGTATTAGCTACCCTCAGGATGTTTTTTTTAAGAGTGGATGAAACGTTGTCAAAATTCAGCTGAATAACTAACAATTCTTTTACTATTTGTCACACGACTGTTTTATGAGTATATATTGATTATAATATTTATGTGAACTAATCGTTTCCTGTAGTTGTAAAAGTATAATAAACAGTGCCATTAAATACACGAGATAACCATTTGTATGTAAATTTGGTTTTTCAATTGTTGGAGCTGAATGCGCTAGGTGTTTTTCTGTCTCTTTTTTTACAGGATTACTATAGCAAACTAGTTTTTCCTGTTGTGTAATTAAATGAATCAAAAATAATTTTTAATCTGTAACCCCAGTCATATGTACCAATTTTATCGGCTTGTAGATTTCTGCAATCGTTATTTATAGTTTTTTCTCAATTTTCGAGCTGGAATCGTATCTTTGGGTATGTTTAATCCAACACGTTTCTACTAATACTGATCGTTAGGGCTGCACTAATGAAGGCGAAAAGTTGTTTAGTTTAAGATCGCCTTTAGTGTACACGTAACAATTTAGTTAACTATATTTTTCTTCTTTTTATCTGGCCTTCTTAGATTTGGAGAAAGCATTTGATGGAGTTTCATACAACAGAAATATGGGAGGGACTAGAACTAAGAAATATTACTCAGAAACTAAGAAATGGAATTAAGAGCTTATATAACAACAATAAAGGTTATCTGCGAAGGGGTAACTTGCAGTCTGAGTTATTTCAGATCAATGGCGGATTAAGACAAGGTGGCGTGATGAGCGAAACATTATTTATATTAGTCATGGATTGCGTTATCAGAGCCGTAGAGAACAGAATCAGTACTGTATACGTTGGATATAACAAGATGAAGCCGGTGGAACTTTCCTATAGAAAATGATTTACAGGGAAGTTTAAAAATATGGAACACGGAGCTAAAGAAAAAGAAAAAGAAAATAAACACAAATAAAGCTAAAGTGATAATAATAGGAAAGGAAGACAAAACAATTTAATACAGAAATCAATGAAGAAAAAATAGAATAAGTCGATACCTTCAAGCACTTAGGTGTGTCAATAGGAAAATATGGAGATATGGAAAACGAAGTCAATGAAAGAATATATAATGCTTTAACAAAACTTTTACCAGGAAGCAGGAAATAAGTAGAAATACAAAAATTACTGTGTATAAAATTGTATTTAGGCCAATCTTAACCTATGGCAGTGAAAGCTGGATGTTGAATAAATCTTTGAAAAGTAAAATACAGGATATGGATATGGAGTATTTAAGAGCAGTGAAAGGAATAACGAGACTAGATAGACATAGGAACGATACAGTACGAGAAGACTTCGGTGTAGAATTAGTCATTAATGTTATTGAAAGAAATCAATTAAAATGGTTTGGGCATTTAAACCGTATGAATGATAGAAGTCAAGTCAAATGTTTATGGGACGCCAGAGTTCAGTACAGGCGAGAAAAGGAAAGACCTAAGAAAACCTAGCGGAAATATTGAAGAAAAGAGGAAAAACATGGACTGATGGTCGAATTTCTTCAGAATAAAAAAGAATGGTTAAAATTTATATACTCTTATGCAAAAACATGTAACAACCTTACACCTAAGGGTAACCAAGGTTTCAGATTACATATATATATATATATATATATATATATATATATATATATATATATATATATATTGAAAAGAGGCTGAGGAGAGAGTTATTTTTAATGTTCTTTGGTATAATAATAAGTAAATAATAGTACTTCAACTGATAGATTATGTATGTATTGGGCGCCTTAATTTGAACTTTTAATATTTTGGTCTACTAACTGGTAGTACCCAGTATCTTCGATTACAAATAGATGTCGTTAGAGCATCAGAAAGATACTGAATTTATTAGACTCTTATCCCTGGATCATCGCAAGTAATTACACTCTTATAAAGCTGATAAATAATAAGTTAATAATATAATTGAGATAGATTTAGCTACGCATAGATAAATAAAAAAAATTCTTTAAAATAACAAGTATAAAACGTTTATTCAACACAAGACATCTATACAATTAAATGTGCAACTTAGCTAAACGGCAAAGTACGGTATTATAAATTTATGTTTGTAATAACATATGTGAATAATTGTGGTTATGTTTACCAGTTGTTGTTTTATAAGCAAAGACTATTATAATATAAATAAGTTAACAATGTTAAATGGTAAGTACTATAGGAATCTCACTAGAAAATATTCTTTACGTTAATTAATTAAGATAGTTATTCTTTCAAAGCAAAATTAAGATGTTGTTTTATAAACAAAGACTATTATAATATAAATAAGTTTACAATGTTAAATGGTAAGTGCTATAGGAATCTCACTAGAAAATATTCTTTACGTTAATTAATTAAGATAGTTATTCTTTCAAAGCAAAATGAAGATATTTTAAGTAAATTTTGAATTGATAATAAAAAAATTATTTGTTATGTTTTACAAGATAATAAATTAACCTGTGATTTGTAGAAAATCAGGATATTCAGCCAGGCAGGAAAGGAAAAGATATTCTTGAATGGATCAGGTATTTTCTGTGTAAGGCTCGATATTGGATATGATACAATAGGAATAATGCAGGTACGTAAAATTTTATTACGTTCAGTAGCTTCGATGTTCGGTGACTAACACCAAATTATGCTATCGTAGTTTTCTAGAAGGGAACCGATTTTTCTCTAGTAAAAATTGTGTCAATTGTATATATTTTTGATTTTATATTACTAACATTTTTGTATTTAATAAATTTTAAAAACGGAGAACTATATTTTTGATACAACGCTATGCAATTTCTAATATTGACGCCAACCTTCATTTATTTTTACCAAAGCCTTTTTAGAAAGGAAAAATTATCTTGATTTATACTTTTTATAGCCAGTTATTTTAATTAAATTATAAATGTAAATTTTTATGGAAAGATAAAATTAATATTTGAATTTACATGCATAAATGAATTGCTTTTAGATGTTAGGTTAGGTTACAAGCTTGAATATAAATATAACCTGTTCGTGGTTTTTCTATGTTTGAAAAATGGGCGTGTTCAATTAGTATCGATATAAAATTCAAATGTAAATAAATTAAATATCTTTTTTTTAATTTCGCGTAATTGACTTAAATGACAAAAATGAAAATTAAAAATACAAAAAGTAGATTTTGAAATAAATATAATTTAATCTGAAATATACAAAGTCGTCGTGATATTAATTTATTAACATTTCGACACTAATTTTACAAGTTGTGTCCGCCAAATGCAGTTATTCAATAGGATGTTTCCCTTATGTTAATTTCTACCTTCTCAGTTACAGTTAGCTGGAATAACCAAGCTGTATGTATCACAACATTATATATATATATATATATATATATATATATATATATATATATATATATATATTGATATGGTTCAACTTACTTCCTTAATTAATTCTTCATCTAATAAGATATCGGTTCCAAGAATGTTATATCTGAAATATTTTGATTTGAGAAATTTTACTCTATAGTTAGAATTTTGTATTTTTGATGTAAGATCATAATTGGATTTTAAATTCTTGATACCGATTAATATTGTATGTTATATTTAGTCTATTTTCATATTTCGCTCTTTAATTGATTTATCTTAACTTATTTTCGCGAGGATTCTAGATTTCTAAAACAAACTATGATTATTTTATTTGTGTACAAATTTCTGTAAACATTGTTATTTATTATGACTTTTGAAAACATCATATTAAAAATTTGCAATTGAGATTACGTGAGTGGATTTTATTAGCATTTTAATAGGTTGTTAGAGATATTTTCATCTCTGAAATATTAAAGAATTACATAGAAGAAACATTTTAAATTATTTCTTTCTAATTGGTCAAAATTATCTTTTATATAATTTTCGAATTCATTGTACAATTTTCTAAAAAAATTTGATTTATGCTTATACAAATTTCTTATGGTAGTCAAGACGACATAAAACAATATGATTGATTGAGAAGATTTTTGCATGCAGTTGAAAAGTAAAGGATTATTTTCAATTTCTTCTTCGAAATTATTTAATTAATTTATCTACGGCTACGTTTTTATCACAAGAAAGTGGATTAATTATTTTTACATGGTATAATTACCTTGCAAGAAAGTTTTCTTCGAGTGTGGAAGTACTGGGAAACCTTATTATCTTTACTATTGTGTTTCCGTCTATACTAAAATCAGTTTACGTTTGCAGCATTTATTAAGAAGCTACTGGAACCATTTTTGGATATTTTTGGTTAAAATACACCTTCTTCTGGATATCAAAATTGCACATAACCTAGCAGTTTTCTACGTGAGAAAGGAACGTATGCGGATCTGCGATTAGAAAATCTACCAGACGTTTGAGGCAAGTATTTCGTAACCTACCTTGCTGTATCTGTTGGAATTCTACAGAGTTTATAACACCCAGAGGACACGTTGGTTTTGAAATTACCATTTCTGTCATTAGCAACAGGTATTCTTGTGAAAATTGTTTCCTATATTTACATAAAAGATATAACATCTCTTGTAGTCTAATATCTTATTATATATTACTCACGTTATTTCAAGATTCATATTTCTCTGCATATTTATATCAGTATTTGTGAAGTGATTAATTAATTTAATCACAAGGTTTAGATACGACCGTGACATTTTTTAAATTTGACTAGAATTTGAGTAGGCAACCCATTGTTTTTTGTAATATAGAAGGTTACATACATTTTACGCTAAATAATTGTTTTATTATTGTCATATAGTGTTTAATATTACCTATTGTATCTTGGTCGATTAACAACAGAATATTTCTAAAATATATTTATTATTATCTTTGACTTTATCGTTTCATTTTAAGTATTTTTATGTTGATGTCTGTGTATTCGGAACTTACATTTAGACTTTGAGTTTAAGTTGTTCTCTGCTATTTATTATAATAAATTCTTAATTATCATACTTGAGCTAGCCATTCGAAATTTTCTACTGATTAATTTATACTACTTTTTTCACTGCTCTTCCGCGTTATTACATTATATATATATTTCTTGTCACAAATGATATTTTTGTTATTAATACAGTAGAGGCATTCATGAAAATAATATTCTGAACTAATTCGTAGAAATTTTATTTTTATGAATAGTTTAGCTGTGTTGTGGGTTGTGATATTTTTCTTACTAGACATATTATTTGCGAGAAAAAAAAGATATGTAAATTGTTACGTGCACACTAAGGGGAAATTAAACCGCATTTCGCATTGGTTTATGTAGGCTTTCTAAATATTTTGAAGATGTGTGCCCGCCGGCACTGGGTAAGAATCCGTTTGTGCAGGCTCGGTGCGTAATTTCTTATATTACGTTAGAGCGATCGCGAGTATAAGTTTTATAAGCTTTATTTTTCTTTTTAAGAAAAGTCTTCGTTTTTGGAAAAAACAAGAAACATTTCTTCCACTACTAACAAACAAAAACGGCAAATGAGCTGTATGGAATAGCAGAGAATTATTAAAATCAATATCAGTTTTTAGAGAGAAAAATATAATATAATTCTTCAGCCTGTGGGGATCACAGCAACCAAAAATATAAATGGAACAACAATTAAATTGTGGTGTACTAATTCTTAATATTTTAAAAGGAATTTTCGGCAGAAATGTGGACTACAAGAAATGGCGATATCGCAATAAAGTATTAAAGTTCTAGCAAAATATACTCTCAAATAAATGAGAAAGTAATGAGAATACCAACATGATATTCCATTATATCAGAGACGGAAATTAATCTTTTACATTTCAGAAAGGTCGATATTTTGCGGTTTTACGCAGATACAATCGAATTAAAGGAATGTCAGACAACACAATAAAATTATAGTTGACAGTTAGCCTGCCTGAATTCCAACTTCCATTTGCCCTTTTATATTTTATCTTTGATTACTCGGTCGTACGTTGATGGATGAGTTTTTAGCCGCTTTTTCGTGGCAGGATGGAGAAATATAGCGATAATGCTGGCTCAGATTTCATCATCTTCTTTCGTTTTTTTTTCTAGAACACAACGTCGAGTTGACAAAGAACGGTAGAAGCTTCTTTTTCAGCTCTTGAAATACATTTTTTATGTATGACGATCGATGAAATGAACGATTTTGGGTTAAGTGATTTGATTTATTTAAGATTTACCTTTCTTGTGGGTGGCGGTTCGAATAAGATTAAATTTCTCAAATAAAAAGCATTTAAAGGTATATTTTTTATTATATTAGGAAGTGGTGGAATTATATAAAGTTCAAAAATTAACTTTTATGTATAGATTACAATGATGTAGTCCACAGAAAACATTTTAATTTAAGTCCCGACAGTGAAATTACGTAAAAATCAAATTTTAAAACTTTCAGTAAACCTAATAAATGCTAAAGAGTAAAGTTTATATAAAACTAAAATTCATACGAGTAAGTAAGATGGGTAAATACGTACGTTACAAAATTAAAATTATCTAGTTTCTAGATTAATTTAAAGAATTTCTAATAATTGATGGAACGGAGATGTTACTTTTTGAAACTCCATATTAAAATTCAATAATTTAGTGAAAGTTGTTTCGAATAATTTATTGTACACTAACATACACTACAATATTGTTTCGCCAAACTTTGGTTTCATCAGGTGATGATAACTGAATAATGCTCAAAATTATGTAAAGCCTCATATATGTATAACTACAAAAGTGTGGGGTTATTACAAGTGGGTGTTACTACCAATTTAGAAAGTCAATAGAGGGGGCCATTTATTTCTGTTTGTTCATTTAGTGCCAGACATACGAGGGATGCTTCCAAAGTTCTGGGAATTGTGCTCTAATTAAATTACGCAGAACTTATAGGCAATGCTATTGGTGTAATATCGTTCAGTCCGATTCAGGTATTCGACCGATATAGACGTATTTTCGTAGCATTGTTCATGTAACCATGGAAGATGCGGCTAAATCTCAAAGAGCAATAATTTTGTTTTTGTGGAAAGAGGATTTGAAAACTTCGGAAATTATTAAACGTCTGCAAGGAGTGTTTAGTGAGTCTGCAGAATCTAAAAGTACTGTATATCGGTGGATCGATCGTTTTAAAAGTGGCAGAACATTATTAGAAGACGATCAACTCAGTGGTCGCCCGAGCACGTCGATAAATGAAAGAAACGTTACTGTGTAGAAAAGAGGACAGACGCATGACTATTTCTCAAATTAGTTTACGCCTAGCAATACACGACAAGTTCATGAGATTTTAGATGATTGTTTGGGTGTTAGCAAAGTGCTAAGCCGCTGGGTGCCAAGGCTGTTGGGACCGGAACAGAAACTCAAAAGGTCTAACACTTGTGATTCAAGAACACTTCAAGAGCTGTTAGCCCGTTACCGTAATAAATTTTGGCAACGGATAATAACCACTCACGAAACGTGTATTCCTTATTTCAGTCCTGAGATCAAAAGTCAAACCAAGGAATGGCGTAAAGTCGAAGAAGGGCCTCCACTTAAGGCGTGTGCAATTCCGTTTGTTGGAAACGTAACGCTTACTGTATACTGGGATTGCGAAGGGATTATTTTTATGAATTATCTGGCGAAATGTATTACAATTATCGCAGAATATTTTTCGAACTTATTATCTTGACAACTGAGGCAGCCACTAATCAGAAAACGGCCTGGAAAGTTGCATAAGCGTCCGTTGTGGCAATAGGACAATGCAAGACCGCACACCGCAAGAAAAACGAAAGATGTTTTGAACGATTTACAATGGGAATTGCTTCCGCATCCATGTTATTCACCGGATCTCGCACCGAGTGATTTTTATCTGTTCCCAGATTTGAAAAAACCTTTACGAGGTGTTCGTTTTGAGAGTTTAACAGACGTAAAACTGCCATAAATAGGTGGATTGAGGGGACATCGAAAAAGTTCTTTGAGGGGTTAAAAAAATTAATTTATCGTTGGGATAAATGTATTCAATTAAATGACGATTATGCTGAAAAACTTAATTGTAATATTGATGAAAATTGACAAAATAATAAAATTATAGCTAAATTTTCAGAACTTTGAAAACTTCAAATAAATTAAGCTTCAAAATTAAGCTTCAAATAAATTAAGTTTTTTGTCTTTTTCCTGTACGTATAAGATATTAAAGTCTTTGTTAAATTTATGGTTTAGTTCTAGGCAATGATTAGCATATGCTTATATGATTAGCGTATGAATATATGAAATTTAACAGAATGGTCAATAAAAACACAAGAAATATGTAATTTCAAATGTAAAAATTCGCCAATGTTACGAACTTATTTACAAATATACCACCTGAGGGGGTAATAAATTGAATCTCCCTCAATCTCGAAAAAAATAAAGTTAATATCATCATAACTGCAGAAATATTATAATTATTGATTCCGGCGTGAAACAAAATTACTTTCAATGCAACAAAGAATTATACAACCGAACTTCGGGATTAGCGATGGGTAATCCATTAAGTCCGCTAATGGCAGAAATATTAATGAATCATATAGAAAAGGAAATAAGCACACGTGTAAAATTCTAAAGACCGTTGTTTCTGAAGCACCCATTAAACCTGCCTGCTAATTGTCATTTCTTTAATTTTGCAACTTCCATTACCAAGCCCTTGGTTTCTTCAACATTAGAAGTAATCACATCATCAGGACAACCTAGACGGGGATTCATTGATTATCGACCATGTTTAAATATGGTCGAATATTTGTTGGCAAATATTTGCCAACAATAACTTCATGTTCCAATAAGATAACTGCCCCGTTAATACAGCTAGGATGATAATGTAGTGGCTTGGGATCTTGGGATGAATAATATCGAGTTATTGCCTGGGCCTTCGTGCAGTCCTGATTTAAATCCGGTAGAAAACGTTTTGGGTTTATTAGTAAAAAAAAAAAATTGTAAACGAAATTTCCGACCTAAAAACGACAAAGAATTGTGAACGGCCATCGAAAACACTTGTAGGCCTGTATGAAAATTATTGGAGGTATTTTATATCATCAATGGAAGGCTAAATCAGGTTTTAGAAGCTAATGGAGCGATGACAAAACATTAATCGTTATCTACATGGTTTCAATAAATAATACGTAATAAATAAGTTTACTTGCTTTCAAATAAAATACCGACAATTTCAATGACAGTTTATAACCTATTTGCAAATATAATCTCAAAATCCACAGTTACAAAGTACAAAATACTTCCAAAACTATATTGCTTGATATTTAAAGTGTACGCGATTTTTCTGAATCAAATAAAGATCGAATCACTCTATTCTATATCATTTCATATTTTATTAAGTACTTTTAATTCAGTTTATAATAATTCTGATAGGAGGTATGATCGGATAATCTCCGGTGTTGCACTCTTAAAGGGACATTCCTTATCCTATCCTTCTTGTAAAGTCTGGCTTAATTCTAATGAATCCACCAGCAAATATATGGATACATAATTAGTCAGTGAACGTCAACCCTTATCATAGGTATGGTTTGATGTTTCCATGACACCCGTTTTGTTGTTCGGTGCCCTAATATAATTGATTACTATCTAACTGTATTGTAATACACCGGCTTTATGGCATCATTAATAATAAGATATTTATGCTTTGCATATTATTTGCTAGTTTTCAATCGTCTGAGGATTTGGATATACCCGGTGTCCTTGAAATAAAAAGGCGACGTATGAAAAACTGAAAGATTAAATTGCATGGAATATATTACCCAAAATATTTTCCCAAAATTCCCTGTCATAAGCGAGGAAAGAAATGACAAAAATATTTTTAAAAAAATGTGTTATGCCACTGTGCCACTAAATATATCATAAATCATATTAGAGACGATATCTAAGAGGTGGAAAAAGAATAGTTTATCGTCGATCTTGCTTCAAGTATCGTTCAGTTGTCGATCGTTACGTACGTTCGATACAATTTTGCGATTAAAAATAGAGTGTTAGAAATAGGACGTTAAATAACCGTAAAACACACATCTTACATGTTCTTTCAATATGTCATCTTTAAACTTGACTTTCGTACCAAGTTATTGAATTCTTCCCATAACAAAACAGACACACTGTTATCGTATTTAAACGTAAACATTGCCGCTTTTAAATTCAATAGCGACATTCTATTTCTTACTTCTCCTAACAAAAAAAAAATTTCGTCATACACATGAAATTATGTCAGTCAGTTCTAAAAGTTTACAAATTATTATTGGTATGATTTATAGAATGAGTTTTTAAATTAATGTAACGTGCATCCTAATTTTTAATAATTCAATTCACAATTCAATAACATCGACAGTTGTTACGTATGTAAACATACAGTATATGTGCAACTTCAATAGAGGTATATTCATTATTTATGAATTCTGAATATTTTAAATTCATAGGCGGAACATGATACAATTTTCAGGAGGTTTTTAATTTTCGTTTTGGCGTCTTAATTGACTCACAATATGGATTGGATTGGATTCGTATTCCATATAACTACCACTATCTATTTTTCAGACGTTGTCTTTTCTTTTCAGGGCAGTCTGTATGTCGTTAAACTCGATATCCCAATACAATTACACTTTTTGGTTTTATTGCCTACCGAGGTAGCATTTCCAAGTGTTTTCGTGTTTATTTAATACCCTTATAGTATACTAAAACTTATTTATTGTTGTAAAAGATTTGAAATATAAAAAATACATTGAATGTGACCATATATTTTGATATCTTGGTATCGAAACAAAGTCTAATTTTCAGAAAACACATGCTATATATGTAAAAAAGCGGAATAGGAAGTTTCTGCATTAGCAAAACTAATGCCAAACAAACAGAGGAACGTCCAGTTTAGCCAGTTCAGTGCATTGCTGAAGTTACAATTTGGTTCAGTTTATGGAGATCCATCTTGGAATTCAGTGAAATTGAAAAAAGATCTACAAGGAATTCTGAGAAAATACATAATTATTTCCTATGAAGCAATTCAAATCATAACAAAAGTTCCCCATTTATACTTTTGGTGAAAGATACAGGTGTTTTGTTCCGTATGGAAGATGAATCTGCAATATACGGTAACAGTAGCTAGAAGAGAAAAAACAGAAAAGACTACAGTGAAATATTAAGATGAACGAGTAGAAAATACAAGAAGAGCACAATCGACTAAGGAATTGCATACATACCCAACATAAAAACTTCAGCTAATTGAAAATTCCGAAAAATGGGTTAGGATTACCTTAGAAAGAAGAGAGTTGAAAATAAAAAAGAATAAAGCCGAGATACCAGGTCAGCTGTATGAAGAGTGAGAAGTTGATTGTGAGAATGAATACAATGATATCAGTTATGAAAGACTATGAGAAGTAAATATGGTTGAGTTAATAATTTTATATATTATGCTCAATCCTTGAGGAGAAATCACATGAATCCAATCCAATTTCGTAGATGGCGATGGTTGCGCTATATGCAAAAGAGGGAAGAATACCGATTAATAAATAGTCTTAAAGGTGTAACCGATGGTAAGTCCAAAGAAAAGGGCGACTCAGAACCAGGTTGATGCAGGTTATGAGCAAGGTATGTAGCGGAAGAGAATGGTGGATTGGAGGAAAAAACTGTAAATTGGAAGACATGGAAGTTTCTAAGCTATAGGTCTAACCGATCTGTTAACGCTATGCTTATTTTAATTAAGTGCCGTATTTTCATATATGGCAGAACACCGTTGGTACTATATTTTGAGAACAGGGAGAGGAAAGAGAAAAGATCGAATCTGGTAGTATATCCTGAAAAAAGGTGGCAGTATAAATGGTGGAAAAACACTACTTCTGAATCACTCGTACAGACGTAACTGTGTGAAAAACGGTGAAAGCATTCAAAACCATATGCTCAAAAATAGTCCTCGCTAAAAATAGTTCCCGCTAATGAAAAGACAATCGTTTAATCAAGACGAATCGATTGGTGAATGCCTTGTCGCAGTCTTGTGAAGACTAATCCATCGCAGCATCTTATATATCTGAGAATTGGAACATGGTGTTGAGTACGATGGTGTTGTTTGATTAAAACTGCGCTTCTTACCATAAGCTAGCCAAATCCTGGAAAGCATAAATTGATCTTACACAATGATTTTAGAAGAATATGTCAATAGTTGGATAAATACTAGGCTATAAAACAGGCCCTAAAGTCTCCACTTCACCAACAAAAATTCTCTTAATGGTTTGGTAGTACATATGGTATAATTAATTATATTTTAATGAACAATGGTGAACAAAAAACATGACTAAATACCACTAATATATTCAATAAATCGTCATTCAATGATACTGGAATCCACTCATCGGAAACAACAGTTTAAAAATCTAAAATTATAAAATTGTGACATCCTACAACTTTAACACCAAATTTATTTTCAACATTTTATTATTTAATTAAATATTTTGACGCTTTCTTAAAGCATAGAAATCGTTGTTTGAATATATCGCTATGTACTATCGCGGCATTTAAAAAACAGACACTTAATTTGTTTGGTTCGAATATGGCTTTTTTAAGAGGAGATATGGATACCTATCTCCTCTTAAAAAAGCCTTTGCTTCTGTTTACAGATTCGTCAGTGTCATATTCAAGTTTGTCAAAATATAAGGTTAGTATGCAACATTTGAATATTCAAACTAAAACTCAAGTAATTACGTTACTAGAAGAAGGATTGTCACTTAAAAGATTAGCGAATAAATCTTGTGTCGGGAAGAGTATCATTTCAAATATCACAATTAAAAGGTAGCGTCGGGGAGTTATTAATAGAAAACGAAGCTCCGGTGGTATCCATGTATCAACTCGCGAACAGGATGAAAATCTTATCAATTTTATAAGAAACGATATGTTCGAAACAATAGTAAATGCAGTGACCGCAACACATTTCCCCGAATGTGTCCACACAGCAAGGAAACCGCTGAGACAAATTTCAGACTTGAGAAATCCGGCGTCAGTGAAAAAAACATGTCTTAATGCGCATAATAAAGAAGTAAGGATTGGTTTTGTGTTGGAATTTATGCCGCATAATTTTAATTTTTGGAAAAATAGATGAAAAAGTTGTTTTGTCGTTTCATAATGGCCGAATTCGTTTTATAGACCACCACCTAATTCACGATTTGACGAAAATTATACTCAAAAATCACAAACGAGCGGAAGATTCTCAGTACACGTCTGGGTCTGGATTTGCGCACATGGGTCAGGTGTTTGTTGGATTATAGGGAAAAGATGTAATAGTAACAATTGTATTAGAATATTAGACAATTTTTTTTACCTTCGGCAGAAGTTATATAAGTATCCCGAAAGAAATTTTATCTTTCAACACGACAATTGTCGATTTCACACGGCAAGAGTCGTTTCTCAGTGGTTTAGAGAAAATAATATAGTATCAGAATAATTGAAACATACATGAGTAGGTAAACCCCACCAGTTTTGTATAATACAAAGGTATTTTTAATAATATAAAATATTATTAAAAATCTGGTGAAGAACACAAATGCAGGTTCACTATTAATATTTTCTGTGAACGTGTCCGAATATATCCTATCCCCAGAGACGTAGATACGTATTTCGCTTTTCTACAAGCTCATCGGTACGTCCCTGCTGGAGAAAGGATATTTCCAGACACATTCACAGAAAAGAACCACCTCGCCCTATCACCGTAATTATCCAGACCGAGCGCAGAAGTAAATTCGGCGCTACCTGTTGTCAGACAGCCGAAGTACCTCGCATACCGTCCACATAATTAATGTGAAGTAACGACGCCCTTCCAAAAGTTAGTACAGCCAATCTCTCTAGAAAACTGCATTTTGTTTGTGCCTTCACTCATACTACGGCTTAACCGCATGTGTAATGTATCAGAGTGTATGGAGAAATATCCTTTCTCCAGCAGGGGCGTACCGATGAGCCTGTAGAAAGGCGAAATACGTATCTACGTCTCTGGGGATAGGATATATTCGGACACGTTCACAGAAAATATTAATAGTGAACCTGCTTTGTGTTCTTCATACCAGATTTTTAATATTTTACATTATTAAAAATACCTTTGTAAATAATATAGTGTTTTCCGTGGTGTTCTAGAAGTCCAGATATGAACCCCATCGAGAACGTGCGGGGTTACATTGTTAAGACGATGAGCAGGAATAATTTTAGACCAGTAAATGTCCAAGAATTATCTAATAAGATCGAGGATATTTGAAATGATCTGTCACCAGAATTTATACATAATGTCGTAACATCTATTTCTAGACGATTACAAGAGGTGTTGAACAGAAATGGTGCTGAAATAAAGTATTAAAAATAAAAACCAAATAATTGTAGTTTTCTGATTAATAAATTCTTGTCTTTCATTTACTCACTCGGTAACATAATTTTATAACAAAATATATAACATAATTTTGTGTGAGAGGCTACAGACAAATGTCGATATGCTGTCATCTACACAACAACTCAATTATACAAAAACCGAATTACAATGCTTAATTATAGTGAAAATAAATATCTAATCGCCCGGATTTTCAATGCCGCGATAGTACGTAGACAATTTTTGTAGTACACCTTGTATATGTATTACAAACTTCTATTAAATGAAAATTAACACAGTCCTAGACCTATTTAATTAATATTCAACAACTTCTACACTAATATTATTGTAATTAGTAGTGCCGTTACACATTTGGCAAATATATTCGCTGGAAAGTGATTCTATGAAAATCAAGACATGAACAGGCGCTCGTGACTGGAATACCAGCACGGCACAACTGAGTTAATTCCATTTAGTATTCATTTACATAACATATATTAAACGTTGAGTACACAAATATTATTCTTTTTAATAAATTCCTCGCGTCGGCGTGGCTTCGCGAAAGAAAAACGTTTTTAGTGATATTATTAAGTGTTTAAAAAATATCCCCGAGCATGAACAGTATTAATAGAAGCGTTCTGTAAAATGTTGGCACACCGTAATTGCATTACGTCGGATTAAAAAGAGAAAAACATACAGTTTGAGGGGGTAGTGAAGAGATCGGGCACTCCTAGGCACAAATGTAATAAAAGATATTAAGCTTATGAATGTGTTAGCGTAGCAATGCGAGTAAAATGAATAATTTCTAGTTATAGTGTCAGACTTATCACTTTTGAATGAATTTACGTCTTGATAAATTCTATTTCATTTTTTTTAAAATATTTTGGATACATACACTAGTTTATTGCAAAATTCCCCGGTAAATATACTTCATGTCTTTGAATATTTAAGCCAATGAGCAAGAAGTTGTCAAGCTGATGAATGTTTTGGATTCCTGGCCCTCAAAAAGTCCCGAAAAATCTATAAATCACTTCAAAAACAAGTATATTTCACAACTGAGCTTCGCTAGTGAATCTACGCCAACCATTACTGATTAATCTTTTAGATACATAAAATCTAATACACCTTTGTATTTTGTATGCCTATTCATACCTTAGGTAACACTAACACTTTTAGCTTTCCGCTTTGTTCCATGAAGAAGACCAAGAAGCTGAAAGTAAAGATTATAGGAAATTGATAAATTGCGCTGATTGTAATTACAGGTATTTATTTACGAGAATGTTGAATCTGTGTTGTTGCTCAGCTAAACTGTGAAATATACTTTTTTTGGCATCCTTTATAAGATTTTTTGGTACTTATTTGGAGTCTGGAATCCACAACTTTTATCAGCTTGAGACGTTCTTGCTTATTTGCTTATATATTCAAATACAAGAAGTATATTTACTTTTCTTCTGTCCTATTGGGGAATTTTCCAATAAACTAATCCCTAACTTTTTTTGGGAATACATTGCATTTTGTTACAGAAATGTTACTAGTAAAGTAACCCAAATATGCAAAGCGCATAGTTTGCATATTATATGCATTTTTTGAGGTATTTGCATATATCCCTAATAAATAGTATATTGTGCATATTTGAATTTTGAATGATGTAGATCTTTGGCAGGCGTTTTAAGAGTTCAAGATAAACAATTTTATAAATCTTCCATTATGGAGTAATTTATTTGATTATGTTTGCAATTACAAGTTCATTAGTCAATGAGGATATGTCATACTATTTCAAAAAAGTTATTTCCATATAAAATTCAAGCAGGTTCAGAACTCAAACAAGTAGATTTTGTTACGAGCACACAGTATTGTCTATGGTTTTTGAATAACATAAATAATAATGACATTCTCGGAAAATGTTTCTTTTCGGATGAGACTTGGTTCCATCTTTCAGGATATTTAAAAAAGCAAAATATGAGAATTTGGTCTACAGAAAACCCTCACGAACTTCTGGAAACTACGCTACATTCATAGCTGTCTGGCTAGCAATTTCAAGGAGACCAATTATTGCAGCTATATTTTTTTAATAGAACCATAACTGCTGAAACACATCTAAATGAATTATTAGAGCCGTTATTAATAAACTTCATGATGATCAAGTTAGGGAAGAATACTTCCGGCAAGATAATACACCACCGCACAAATCTCGAGAAACTTTTTTGCAAGCATTTTTCGATACAAGAATTATTAATTTTCCTCCAAGTTCTCCAGATTTGACAATTTTAGACTATTTTATTTTTCCATGTTTAAAGAATACCATTTTCAAGTCCAGACATCACACAACTGCAGAGCTTCGTAATAGTATTGTGAATTTTTGTGCTGGTATAACCCAAAAAATTCTAATAAATGGCTTTGAAAGGAATAAGCGTAGAGTTCAATTTTGTCTTCAAAATAAGGGTTGACGTTCTGCCTTATCTGCCTTAGTATTATTTTCTTTTAACTTTGACTATTGTAATAAATATTTTTTCAAAAACTGAATTACTATTACTACACACAAAATTATACGTTTGTAGCAGATTACGTGCACTGTTACCAACTATTAAAGAAAAGCATGGCCGCCTCTAATGAGGCACGTTTTTGAAGGCACGTTATATGTCGGGCCGATAACAATTTTCACGCTGCTATTGATATATTTTAACGCGAATATGTAATAAAAGTATTCATGACTTAATTGAATTTTATTTACAAGCTAATCTTTTGTTTGGTTACACATCCGGTCATATTTACGACTATTACTATTCCTTAGAAAAATCCACATAGCGATTGCAAGCTTTAATTGCTTTTCAATATAGTTATCATGACCAAACAATCTATAATTTTTTACTAACATTATATAAAATCCTTTATAAAAAAAAATAGAAAAAAAAGTTGTATACAAATACGTGGTCCAAGAAATACGGGTAAAACAATACAGGCCAAGGTCTACGCGTCCCTATGTTTAGCGAAATGTGAAATTTCTAATTTCAACATGTACAATCAGTTCCCTTTGCTAGAATATTCTGACAAACGTATACTCATATGGAACAAACCCAATTGCGAACCATCCGCTTACGATACCTGTAAAATTTGATTCGCCTGTGATCCGTGTATAGCAAATATAAAATATTTATTTATTTATTTAAATATCAGACATTACAGGACATCCAATGCCAAACCATGTCTACAATATAAATATATAAATAGCCACATATAACTTAAGATTTACAACAAAAAAGAAACTCTAATTTATATCAAATTCCATAGCATTCACATACTTAAAGGATACAGATTTCGTGCAATGAAATACATCCGCATCAAAGGGCAAGCCATTCAGTTCCCTCATAATCGAATCTATCAAATTTCTGAGTCCATATGATGTCCGATGGCAGCGCACTGAAAATACATCGTTATTGTACCCGCTGCTGGTACTCTCACATCGAACAGGGATAGCAACTCCGAACATCTTATGTAACCGTTGAGCAACCGGAATTCAAAATTGAGGTATGCCTTTCCCCGCCTCGATTCTAGCGATTCAAACCCCAATAGGTGCAGTCGTTGTAAGTAATTATAGGAATTTTTGTCGATATTTAGCTTATAGAGTACGTAATTTAACATGTTGCGATGAATTCTCTCAATGCGCTCACGGTATGTAGCGGTATATGGGTTCCATACAATGCAACAATATTCTAAGATTCGCCGCACCAGTGAATAGTACAATTCTATAATAGTCATAACATTTCTGAAATCCTGTGTCTGGCGCTTGGTAAAACGACAGATTTTATTGACTACATAGGTGTAATTCCCAAATCCCAACCCGACTGCACTCTCTCAAGAAGAGTGTTATTCCACAAGTATTGTGCTACCGAAGGCCCATTCTTTTTCTAGTAAATGTTGACTTTACATTTGTTAGTATTAAGGGATATGAGGTTTCTAATAGACCACGAGTGGAAGTCATCTAAGTAACAGTGATTGGGAGAGCAAATGCGTAAGACAAGCTTCATATCATCGGCAAATAAAAGAAACCGACAGGAACAAAGACAAAATCTTACATCGTTTATAAATAGTAAAAATAAAATAGGATCCAAATGACTCCCCTGAGGTACACCGAATGTAACGAGAATATCTCGAGACCTAGTGCTACCCACGACAACACTCTGAACACAGTCGGTTAAGTATGATCTTAACTATACCAGAACAGTCCCAATTATGCCAAATTTTTCCAGATTCAGTAGAAATAAGCAATGGTTAATCTGATCGAATGCTTTTCTAAAGTCAGTGCATATAGAATCCACCTGATAACTTCTTCGATATTCTCCAAAATATAGTTATATGTTAATAAGTTTGTCTAAGTGGTTAGTATCAAACGCATGTTCAAATAGACAAAACTCCTATCTTTATAACGACAAATTGTGAGGTTTTCCAAATAATGATATATTTAATAATTATGTATTTGGTTTCGAGCCAACTTGTTGGCCGGATATGCGAAACACATACATCCACTTATGTCAACTTTGGAAAAACTATAAAATAATGTACTTACTTGGTTTTGAATTTGTAAATTTACAAGATTTTAACATGAATTAAAATTTGTATTAGGAGAGCAGTAATGTAAGGATATTTCACCACGTGTTGTGACAACCCAACCCGAGGTGCTGCTGCTCTCATTGCTTCTGCGTCATGAGTGTCATGACTTTCGTTCATTGGCTTTACCTAAGTATCATAAACTTGTTTTCAATATTTCTTTGGCATTTTATTTCTTATATCCGAATTAGTTTCATTATGGTCATTGTCGCGGTATCGTAGAGGTATATTACTTTTAAATACGTCTGGTTCTTAAGCACTTTATTAGTTACATAGGCACACCGAGATTTCCCAGAAATTTTTCGAAGTATTCGTTCACAAACAATACTCGCAACACCATTAGCAGTTAAACATTAACAAGAGTTACCGTCCGACTGTCAATGCGTTTTGAATATTCTTTTTATATTCTAGCATCATATTCTAGTTTCTGTCTAAGCCAATTTAAATTTTTAATTTCTCCGGTATTGAGAGAGGTCTGTAATACCGAGAAGCGATGGGGGAAGAAGAGGAAGTCACTGCGAGTCACTACTATTACTAAGAAATATGTAAAATATACTAAATACAGTCCACAACAACAAAAACAGCATTATTATTTAAGTACTGCAACAAAAACATGATTCTATAAACCAAAAGTGTGAGAATATAAGAGTTACATCATTTCAAAAATTAGTATAATACATTATACTTTGTATTTGAATATTAAATTTCGTTTATCGATTCAGTAAAAAGCTTCTACAATCAAACAAAAATATTTGCGAGTATTTCAGTCAAGTCATATACGTACGAATTTATGAATAGTTTAGGCTAAATGTTTTTGTATTGCACAATTCACATTCTCTTCACATTAGTAGTGTTTGTAAGCGGGAATGTACTGCTCCACCTTAGAAGGTAAGATTTATATTTGGCCGTGACTAGGAGGAAACTATAATTTACGAAGAAACTATTTACTTTTATTCATTAAACTGAAATAATTGAAACGTACCAAAAATGACTATTTACTCACCTTTCCTTCTGGGCTGCATACTTTTATACCGGCCAATGATATCACCAACAGGACTGATTTCTTTTTTGATCTACCCTGTAACAAAAATACGTAATGTATTGATATAATAGCAAATGCAAAATGAGTTAGAAGAAATAAAAGTAAAGAAGATACTTTTGTCTTGAAAAATAGTATTACGTTTTGCTTTGGGATTTGATCTCTGTTACAACTAAAATTATAAATATAACTTTCTTGGGAAAGTATTTTGGCAATGTAGTGAGGGTGGTATTTATGGTGAAAGTATCTCTCGGGCAGCATGTACTGATGTCTTTATAGTAATATGAGCCAAACTTATAAGTTGACCCAGAATTTGATAGTTTTTACATAGGTCAAACTGGTCGGTCTATTGAAATTAAATATGAAAAATATTTACTTTCATTTATAAATAATAAACTCGATTATACTTTTGTGAACCATATTTTAGACACAGAATACCTTTTCCTGATTTGAATAATACATTAGTTCTTACATAGAAATTAGTATTAAAGTATTAAAAATTCTATAGACCATATTCTTAGTGACCAACTAAACCTATTTATAACTAATCTTTTCAATAGCCTCATTAATTCACAGTATTTTTCTTAGTACTATCCACCAACCTAATTATTACTAAGGAAACTACCAATTATCCTTTCATTATATCAAAAGGCTTGAATTAATTTTGGTTGTAGTTTATATAGGGAATACCAAAATGCTTTGACGGTTTTTAATATGAAATAAATTTTTAATTGGTAAACATTAAAAAATTACTTACAACATCTTAATCTATAACTCTGCGAGTCTTTTTTATTTAAAAATTGAATGGCGTAAGTGGCTTTCTTCTTATGCTACACATTCTTCTAACCGTCACACGAAATAATACATCACTCTGAATAGTATTTCCAGTGGAATGGCTTCAATTTCGTTTACAATGTTTTGCTTAAGATCTTCAAGATTACGGGACACAACATTTTAGATGTCCCCACAGAAAAAAGTCTGGTGCTGTACAGTAATGTTATTTTGAAGAGATCAGCAGGATGAGATAACGAGCCACATGGCGAGAATTAGTATTAATATGCCGCGTAATATATTTGCCGGCCGTTTAATTTCTCTCAACGGGGACATAATCTGGCCGGTTCGGTCGCATGCGCCAATAATTCCTGTGGCCGATAGCGCACACCAAACCGTTACTTTCTCTACCTGACGTGGTGGTTCGTGAAGTTGACGTGAATTTGTTGTTACCTAATATCTAAAATTTTGTTTATTAACGAACTCATTTAGATAAAATGAGAATCGTCACTCGTAAACAGACAACGTGCTATAGTGGGTCCACCATCAAACAGATATAAAAATCGTTTGCAAAACTCAGAGAAAGGATATTCTCAGACACATTCACAAAAAAGAACCACATCGCCACATCACAGAAATTATCCAGACCGGGCGTAGAAGTAAATTCAGCGCTGCCTGTTGTCAGACAGCCGAAGTACCTCGCCCCGTCCACATAACCAATGTGAAGGAACGACGCCCTTCCAAAGGTGACACAGCCAATCTCTCTAGAAACTGTATTTTGTTTGTGTCTTCACTCATCGTTATTTTACATTGGTTATGTGGACGGGCCGAGGCTGTCTGACAACAGGCAGCGCTGAATTTACTTCTACGCCCGGTCTGGATAATTTCTGTGATGTGGCGATGTTGTTCCTTTTTGTGAATGTGTCTGAGAATATCCTTTCTCCAGCAGGGGCGTACCGATGAGCCTGTAGAAAGGCGAAATACGTATCTACGTCTCTGGGGAGGGATATGTTCGGACACGTTCACAAAAATATTAATAGTGAACCTGTATTTGTGTTCTTCACACCAGACTTTTAATAATATTTTATATTATTAAAAATACCTTTGTCTTATACAAAACTGGTGGGGTTTACCTACTCATGTATGTTTCAATTATTCTGATACAATTATATTAGAATTTATTTGCAGTGGTATATTATTTTCTTTGTCTATAAAATTTTCTTCATCATTATTAACAGTAGCCACATCAGTATTATTATCGGAATTTCTTGGAGAGTTTTTAATGATAAATCTCTGTCTGGATGTGAATATAGATCATCATTTAATAAGTGAATGACTTAAGGCAGTGTGCTCGCTCTCTGAAATTTGTTAATAGATTTTTACAAAAACAATACATGATGCGTAGTTGAAATTTTCTATGTAGCTCCAAAATTGAATTAGGAAAAATACTGCTGCGTCTTTTTTGTAATTTGTGTACAGTTTTTATTTTTTTTCTTGAAATATTGATTTATAAAAAAGAAAGTTGCACCACAATGACAAGTTATTTCGCTAGCATTTTCATTGAATTCACCATCATCATCTTCATACAATATTCTTTCTATTTCTGCATCAGATAATGGACACCGCCTCTCCCACTCAGACGCCATTTTACTTTAAAAGTAAATAATTATATTTTAGACACACCACCAGACACATTCGACCTACTGCATTGGTTTACTGAATAATTTAACAAATTTCAGTTATATTCGGGAACAAGTAATATGGCGGTAGTCATAATTACGATGGTTTGTGTTCTAGGATTAAGCCACTTCTGATACTATGCCATTGCGGGATGGTGTACACGACGATTAAGTTGACGACGGAACGAACGTTGGGTTGCAACAACCAATTTGCACAAAAATAATACGTAAAACTATAAACGCTCTGCTGAACCGTGTAATTGTTCATGACAGCTAATTACATTTAATGTCAAACAATCTCCCAAGCCGTCTTGATTAGAACCCGCTAACAAATTCAAAATCTGACCATAAATAAAATAATTATATCATACCAAAAACCATCAGTGCATTATAGTATTCTCGGTATATACTTGAATAATTGTTACTATGTTTCTCATACGTATTGTTAATTTCGTTGAGGATGACATATTTCTAATGTCGAAAGTACAGTAGCGGTATCTGTTATAATAAAGTGATAAAAAACAAAGTAATTGTTTTTTGTCTATCATGAAGCAACAGCTTCCACAATCGATATCGGACGTTGCTTAAAGTGATTCTGTTTTTTATTTAATTCTAATTTCCGTAAATATTTATCTTGTATTTATCATTTTAATTTGCTTCCAAACTAATATATTTAGTAATCCACTAGATATGCATCTATCTATCTGTAATCCAATATGTCATATTCCGAAAATAAAATTTGCCCTAATGGGAAATAAAATTCGTTTTAAATGTCCGGTTGGTCTGTGATTCCCCAGGCGATATTTCCCGACGTTCCTGTATTTATGCGAGGGGGTATGAGTTATCTCTAAATACGGTACATCTAACATAATATTAAATGTAATTTCCTGAAAGCGTACGGGTTTAGTATCAATTTCAGTGAAACGTCGCGATACATTCTGGATAAGCATAGGTATTTTTGAATGCATGTAGTTTTGAAGTTGAAATTACATCAGATTGCTTTAATACTAGAAATGTTCCTGAATTGTCTGAGTTGTTTAATTAACACATATTTCGAGTATCTAACGGAATTTTGTCCACTGTTTTATAGATCGCAATTTGCATATTATCTTTGGATGTTATTACAGGTAAATGTTATAACATTATAAAATTAATAACAGCACATATTCTGAAGCTAATACAATAAAACGGAAGATATTTCAAACTTATGGTACAGTATGTTAAATAAAATAGAGAAATGAAACCGTATAAACCATCAAACGGAGCTGTCTGTTAAACACCTAGAAGCTAAACATCGATTTCTATGAAATATTCATTCTTTAGTAGATAACATACGAGGGCTGTTGAATATATTTCTGGTAAGGATGTAAAAAAATGGGAGACCAATATCGTAATGCGAAACTATATTAAAAAAAAAACGCTCTTGGAGATACTAAATTCAATGGAAAGAGTAGTGTTAGAGAAAGTATTTTAACGGGACATGAGGATTACGATAGATCTAGAAAGGTCGTAGCGACAGAGGCCATCTCAATTAATTAAATTTGATCTAACATTGTACAAATCACATACAGGCTGTCCTTGAAGAAAAGGGACAAACGTATGAAAAATGGAAAAATGTTATTATATAAAATATAAATCTAAAACATCTTCCCAAAATTCCCTTTCATAACCGAGAAATGAGAACAAAAATATTTATAAAATATTTGTAACGCCACTGTGCGACCGACTATATCATAAATAGAGCGTGGTATTATAGGTCCACTTGTCTCTTTCTATTCTGTCCTTATTTATTTACAATCTTTTGTTTGTTTTCTAATGATATTTTATTTTATTTTATTTTATTATTCAAAAACGCATTCATAATGTAAATAAAAGGCATATAAATCCTAGTAGTAATTCAGAGAGCACTAAAATGCAATATACTATGAAAGAAAGGCTTGTCCATATTTATAAAACCATTTTTTAATTCAATTAGATGCAGGCCCTGATGGCATTCCTCCTTACATTATTAAATCCTGCTGTGATATGTTATGCACTCCATTGTAAAAATATACAATAAATTACTAGGTACCGTACAAAATTACGAAATTAGCACTGGTAAAAGTAGGAGATCTTAATCTTTATTTAAGTATCATCTATTACAGGTAACCAACGCTAGATCGATTAATGGAAATAACTAACCATCAACTAAACAATGCAGGAAGTCTTATTGCAAAGATCTATAAACTTGGAAATAGGAATAAAACTAGTGAACCTATTATACCGGGTGCGGCAATAGTGTGTCGGCGGAGCTTGGCATGAAAACTTCGTTGTAAAGTTGTAGCAATGAAATTTTACGTACGCATGTAGTATGCTACAGTGCATTTTCTATCTTTATTTATATATTTACAGGGTGTCAATTTTTTTTTAAATAGAATGCTATACTTTCTTGTTATTATGATGATAGCCACCCAAACTATCTTTGCAATGATATGTGACGATGTACACTTACAACTGTTAGTTTTGGTTTTATTGCAAACTTTGTTAAAATCTTGATAGTTGCAGCATCTAACATTTTAAGTCTTAGCCTGAAAATGGGTGCAGTGCCTCACGTAACTCCTCTGTTACCAATTTACAGACTAACACGTTATATGTTTTGAGGGTGAACAACGTGACAACATATACAGGATGTTAAATATGTCGGGCCAAAGTTCTTTCTCTTTTTTTTTTAATTGAAACTATAATTTTTTTATTAGTCAGCAAATTCCTTGTAAAATTGCCGTTAAAATGGTACCAATAACATAGTACTTATTTCTAGTATTTTCGAAGTTATAACCCTTTAATAGGATATACCTAGACCTATGTTTATAATATTCAATATGCGGCGCATCTAATAGTTGGTTGGCCATGAAATGATATCAAACAAAGTAACTTTTACAAACACCTGTTTTTTAATTCTTTATTATTAGTTTTAGAATCACATTTTGTAATTTTTCCATAATAAAACAAAATTAATTTAAAATGTGTTCAAATATATGTCCATTCTGTTCTACACATACTCTTAATCGCCTCTGCATCGACAGACTTACATTTTGAGCCATCTTGTTTTCACATAATTGAAGGAAAGCGTTTCTGATTCGTAGCTGCATGTTCTCTGCCGTTGTAGAAGGTGTGTCGTAAACTATATTTTTTACAGTAGGCCACAGAATGAAATCACAAGGGGTTAGATCTGGTGATCGCGGTGGCCAGCTTATAAAGCTTCTTCTCCCAATCCACCTAATGGTGAATACCCTATCTAAATGTGCTCTTGCAGCAGCACCGTAATATGCAGGTGCACCATCATGTTGGTACCACAACCTCCTTATGACGTTATCTAGTAGGGCTTCTAACAGCAATGGTAAATTATTTTGTATGAAATTTGTGTAGAGTTCACAATTTAAAGTAGTATTAAAAAAGAATGCACCTTTAATAGGGTTTCCTTTGATGCCTCTCCAGGTGGTAACACTCCATTTTTGTTGGTACAAAATGGGTTACACAAAATGAGAGTTTCTAGTGTCATAATAATGAGAATTTTTTCTCTTTGTTATTCCACAATTAGCAAATGTTGCTTCATCTGTGAAAAGCACATGATCTAGAAAAGTTAGATCTTGTCGTAATTTGAAAAGTAGCTATTCACAGTAAACAAGTCTCCTTTCAAAATCCGTTTGTAATAAGCCTTGATGATTTTGAATTTTGAAATGGTGAAACTTATATATTTATATATATATATTGAAAATCCTTCTTACAGCAGTGACTTCTATCCCGTGTTCTTTCGAAATTATCCCTGTAGATACGCGCGGATTTTCCACAACGGACTGGACGTCTGTCACTTCATTATCTTCTGTAACCATAGTCTTAGTTCTTTCATGTTTGACGTAATTCACTGAACCCGTCCGAAGAAACCTTGTCAACAAATTTTCAAACGTCTTAATATCTGGTGCTCTTCGGTGAGGATATTCCATAGCATATGTTCTTGATGCTAAAAGTGGGTTTCTATTGCTAGCGCCAAGAACAAATACCATGTCTATTAACTCCTCTTTCGAAAAATTCATTCTAAAGAAACGTAACTATAAACTATTACGGCATTTAAATAAAAAATAATGACAACAAAACGATATAACTTACAAGATAACAACTAATAATGAACAAACGGAAATTGATAATTAACTAGCCGAACTTAAATTATAACAATTAAACGCGATTACAGCAAAGAGGAACTGCAGAAAAACACTTTATACGGAAATTTTAAGTAGATATTTGACGTTTGGTTACACAGCAATTTTTGCTTAATATCATTTCATGACCAACCAACCAACTATTAGATGCAGCACCGCATATTTAATAGTATAAACATAGGTATATCCTATTAAAGCGTTATAACTTAAGTATAACATAAGTACTATGTTATTGGTACCATTTTAACGGCAATTTTACAAGGAATTTGCTGACTAATAAAAAAGTTATAGGTTCAATTTAAAAAAAAAGAGAAAATAGCATTTAAGCTTCGATAACTTTGGCACGACATATTTAACAACCTGTATATCTTGTCACGTTGTTCACCCTCAAACCATATAACGTGTTAGTCCATAAATTAGTAGGCTAAGACTTAAAATGTTAGACGCTGCAACTGTCAAGATTTTAACAAAATTTGCAATAAAACCAAAACTAATAGTTGTTAGTACACATTGTTATATATCAGTTGCAAAGATAATTTGAGTGGCTATCATCATAATAACAAGAAAGTATAGCAATCTATTTAAAAAAAAATTGAAAGTGGTTGCGGAAATTTGGAACACCCTGTAAATATATAAATAAAAGTATAAAATGCACTGTAGCATACTACATGTGTGCGTAAAATTTCATTACTACAACTTTATTAGTTTTCATGCTAAGCTCCGCCGACACACTATTGCCGCACACGATATACAGGCTGATTGAAATTAAGTGCGCACTATTGCTATCTCTGTTATTATTTATTCTAGAAAGTAGGTTAAATTAGCAAAGTATTAGTGTCTTTAACATTGAATAGCATGCAGTTTATGAAAAAAAAATTGAATAACGCATTTTCGAGAAATTTTGAAATTCATAATTTGTTTGAATGGAACAGCCTGTATATTTTTTAAAATTCTGAATGCTCATATACTTTGTAAAAGTTTCAAAACACTATTGTCCTAAAACGAATAATAAAGTAGTTATAGCAGTTTCTATTTCCTTCTAAATGTTGTCATTGCTCCGCTAACTTTTGACAAAACAGATACATATTTTGTGTTTAATGTTTATTTTAACATATTATAGCTTACAAAATCAAATTAAATAGAAGAAAGTACATGTATAATTTATAAATACTGCTCAAAGGTGTCACTTTCCTGCTCAATACATTTTCGTGCCCGCTTCAGTACACTCTGGGTGGCTCTTAAGATTGTCCTTATATCTAATTGGCGAAAAACTTCTCTGACCTTGTCTTGCAATTCGCGCACGTTGTCGTATCGCGTTTTGTTCACCTCATTTTTTAAGTATTCCTAAAGAAAGAAGTCTAAAGGTGAGAGGTAAGGGGAGCGTGCTGGCCATTGAATTGGACCATTTGTACCAATCCACTTTTCGGCAAAGATGGTGTCGAGGTGTGCAGGAGCACCGTCCTGCTGAAAGTATAAATTTTGGCACGTCAGGTAATTGGCGTTATTAAGAACGTTGCGAATAAATTCCAGATATATGTTTCCTGTCAACGTACCATTGTAGAACAGTGGACCAACGACTACCGAAACAATTAATCCGCACCAAACGTTATGTAAAACTAAATCGAACTTGTGCAGCATGTGGACGAACTATTAATAAATTTTCTTGAGACCAGTAGTGACTATTTTTCTTATTAAACATGCCTCTATTTGAAAATTTGTTTCGTCACTCCATAAAATACACTGTGCTCCATTCAAATTTTCATCACAAAAACTAACAAACCAATGACAGAAAGCTAATCTCCTGGCTGTAATGTTTGAGAGATTCGGAACTTAAAGGGGTTATACTTATGTTTTTTTAAAATTCTTTGAACTGATGAAGAACTTAATGCCAATTCCTTAGTAGCATCCCTAATGGAAAATTCGCGATGGGTTTCAAAATATGCTAACACTGTAATTTTTCTACTTCTTCGTTGACGACGATACTTATCTTTCTAAATAAGCAATCATGCAGTCTAAACTTATTGTAAAGTTTTCGAAAGTAACGTCGATCTGGCTGCTGTCGTAAAGGATAGTGTTCAGCATAATATTCGCTAGTCCTTATTAAATTTTTACGACATAAAATGTATGCTTCAAACATATCGCATTTCTCCAAATGAGGAAATACCATAGTGAAATATTGTCAAACACTAAGCAACGAAAGTAAAACCAAAATGTTTAGAAAAATAAATAGAGAACTAATGAACACAACACAAAATTAAAAAAAAAAAATTTTTAATAACTAAACGTGCGAAAGATTTATATTCAGTACGATATTAACATTTACAAAGGGCATAACTATTTGTTCTGTTTAATGTGAAAGAAGCCTACTACTGATTTTACAGAATGAAAGAGTATCATTGACATCAACTAAATTCCACCGTAAATACTTTATTATTCGTTTTAGGACAATACTGTATTGAAACTTTTATATTACAAAGAACATTAGCATTCAGAATTTTAAAAAATATACAGGCTGTTCCATTTAAAAAAACTATAAATTTCAAAATTTCTCGAAAATGCGTTATTCAATTTTTTTTTCATGAACTGCATGCTAATCAATGTTAAAAACACTAATACTTTTCTAATTTAACCTACTTTCTAGAATCAATAATAACAGAGAAAGCAATAGTGCGCACTTAATTTGAATCAGCCTGTATACCTAGTTATACAAAAATAACTCACTACCGACATGAAATATACCGTAATGTAAGTTTTAAGAATTTTGAAGTACAATAATTAGTAAATAAAGATAGCAGGAACCTATCATATATACATAGTTATTAAAAAATAATCGACAACCTAAAGGCAGGATTAGGTATTTCAAATTTGAATAATTCAAGTAGTACGATAAAGTGGTAATTAAATATAGCCGAACTATAATGTACGAGGGTCGAATTTGAAGTATAACAAAATGTTTCATTTTTGTACTACTGCACTAGTCTCGTTATTTTCTGATATTTCCTCGTATTTGATTACTGTTGATAAATAAATTTGAATAACTGGGGGATATACGTTCAATCTTATCGCCTTGTAATTTCGAAATAATCTTTCCTTGATTTACATACGTTTCGAACGCAAGATAATCGATGACCCTGTTTCGTCCAACAAACCAGCACGTGGATCATGTGGATGAGCGCTATTTCCAAGGAAAACGTATATCTACATTTACTGTCAGAATCATGCGACCGTAATTTTTTTTCGTGTTTAGCCGTTTCTCTTTAAAAGTGCTTTCACAGAGAACAAAACAGTTTAATATCCGGTACATTTCGTCATGGGGAGTTTTATATGAACAAAATAAATCAGACTCAAATAGCCGTTTCGAATACGTTTAAGCGGCAAGGGTGACGGTAACGTAACGGACGGTGCGTCAATTTGCATTTCAAATTTTACGTGAGAAATGGAAAAATAGTTACAGGGAAAAAAAGGCAAATAAATTTTTTACCGCCAAGTAATAAATATGACCGGGTCATCTGGATATGAAAATGTAAGAGCTCTTCTTTTAAATTATTAATCTGAATGTCTGATATTTTAATGTTAAAGTGAAAAGGGGTGTAGTCAGTATGTTGGTCATAAAATACAAAATAATAATTACATTTTCTTGTTAGCGAAAAGACAGATCCATACAACAGAGAGGTGATGTAGAAAATCGTGATGAATCGTGAACACTTGGCAAAAAAGTAAATTAAACAGTACACAATTTTTTTTAACTCCAACAGTGTGGAAATCTGTCTTCATCGCCAATTAGCGTTTGCTGTGACTACAAAGGAAGACTTACGCAGTATACTTCAATAAGTGTACTGCTTAATTATACATTAACAATTGTTAACCCTTTAATGGTCTCCGGTACATATTTGTACAACTTGCAATAAAGAGGAACTAGCGCATAAATTCTTAACAATTTAATCTACCTAAATTGTCCTAAAGGTCCAGCCCGCTACGGGCCATAGGCAACAATATACGTATGGAACGTAATGCGATGTGGCAACGTGTGTACGATGCCACTCTGCGTGCGCACATAAGTGATGGTCGAGCGCAGCAGATTGCCCGTCATTCGTATTTAGCTGTGCATACGTAAAGGTAGTTATCATGTCAGTGTATACAACCGCAGAGAAGGTACAAATAGTTTCGTGGTATCTTGCCGGCAATTCTTGTCGAACAACCGCTGATTTATTTGCTGTAGAGTACGTAAATCGGCCTATTCCTTCGCATTCGACGATTGATTGGTATTTTCAAATCCTATATTGAATGACTTTCTTAAAATTTAAATTTATTTTGCAGAATTATTGATTTTTTTACTTCTTTCTTTTAGAAAACGTTATTGTTTTTTTATTACTTAAAATTACTTTTCCGTAGCAGCTAAGATACAATAATAATAATAAATTGGACCTTATTATGTCTGAAACAAATGGGCAAATTACATTACATATACAGAACGAATGTGCAAACGACTATATCCTTGCGCGGTTTAAGTCTTACTAAATTATTAACTGCAATGTGCTGCAATTGAATATGCTGCGCGTAGAGGGGATTCGCTGTTGCCACTCATTGCTGACTATGGCCCGTTCCGAGCTGGTCCTATCGGTATATGACATACCTTGGACCTCTAAACACGCATCGGTACACCTGAATATCACGTACGTTGATGTTTGCGGCATCTAGTGAGAATGTTATGAAATTAATGTTATGTACTTGTACTAGAGAGTGTTAGTTTGTGAATCACAAAAGTAGCATTGTTTTTTACAAACTGGCTACCATATTTTTGCATGAAAATATTTTTTGTACTCGCTTATCAAAACCTGTCATTTCACGATTCGATTTGCGTGCATAAAAAGTCACTTTAAACACGAGTGCGTAAAAGTAAAGTTGGTACTTCCTGGAACTTGATTAATTTAGTGACATTTTAAAATCATAAATCCCTAACCTTAATAATATGCTACCCAGTTCGTTGTTTTTCTATGAAAATAAAAGGAAATGAAATAGAAATTGTTATATTTGGAAGGTATGTAATTCAATGTCAGAACAGCAACAAATATTATTTTTTAAATTTATAGAAAACTAAAAAAAAATTGTCAGAAGTGGAATTCGAACCCACGCCCTCCGAGAGGATCAGAACGCTCGAGAACCCCTATAACGGGCAAGGTAAACCTTGAGTCTGGCGTCTTAGACCGCTCGGCCATCCTGATAGATACTAGTAATATTGTTAAACATGCTTATAAATATAAAAATTTTGAAATTATATTTATATTTTATCAAGAGATTAGTGTTATAAACGATAACGTATTTAACAATATGTATTATTATTATAGTTCTCGTACAAAAAATATTGTACAAACTTCGTGTGTGAAACATTTCGCGAATTCGTGTCCATAAAGCGCTCGCCTGCGGCTCGCGCTTTAAACTGGTCACTCATTCGCGAAATATGATTTCACGCACTTGGTTCGTAAATAACTATTATGTAAAGGCAGGTAATTTATTTTTTCTACTCCTCTTTAGTAATGCACTCGTTATCATAGCAATTAATGAGAGATAATATTATTAATTATTCTCAATATTGAATAATTTCATTACTCAACACTTTAAATCCAATCACAGTTCTCAGTATTCATTACTCAACACTTTAGAATCAATCACAGATCTGAATTTTCATTATCCAACACTTCGATCATGTTACCGCGCTCTCTAAGAGTGTTGTGAAACAGTGACGGACGGTGACGTAATTAAAAATTGTTGTTGACGTCGTTTACGTTTACAATTATTATTTTGCTATTATTTGTATAATCATAAATGAAGAGTATGGACTTTGATGGAGAAGCAGATGAAATTTGCACTCCTCCTGAGATAGTAGGGGCAGCGCAAGTACATTATTTGAATTTGTTGCCCGAAAAATTTAGAAGAAAATACGAGCGAGTCTACAGAGCTTTCATGGAAAGGCAAATACGGAAAAATGTAAACTCTTTTTCGGAAAATGTTATCATTGCGTAGTTTGGAAAACTTTCTGATAAATACAAGTCGTCGTCATTATGGTCGACTTATTCTATGTTGAGAAGTACTCTCACGATTAATAATGACAAAAACATGAAACTTATTCCAAATTAAGAGCACTTTTGAAACGGAAATCGGAAGGGTATTAGCTCCCAACGATGTTTATCTAGCAACTAAGGTGGGAAATTTTAAATTTTTAATGTCGAATTGTCGAGATATGCAACTCAACATACTTTTGTGCACTTTTGTTTTATGATTTTATTTCAATTTCGCACTACTGCGTTACACTTTCCGGTTTACAGTAGGTCTGCTATTAGGTCAGGAGTAAAATATTTCGTAGAATTGACCATCTCGAGTTATCTCTGGCATGAAATTCTAAGTAGTATATCTATATTGTTTAAAGGTTGGTCTGATCATTGGAATAATAGGAGCTTGTAGGTTGAATGAATTACACAATATGAAAATTCAAGACATGGAAGATTTAGGAACGGCTTTGTTGGTGAAAGTTCCAAATACTAAAACAAAAAATTTCTCGTAAATTTACTGTAACCGAACTCCTTTATCAAATTTGTCAGAATTATATTAACTTACGTCCAAAAAATATAGATTTAGACTCATTTTTTCTAAATTATCAAAAAGGAAAAATAAGGGCTCAAAAAATTGGAACTAATAAATTTTCATTGATGGGTAAACAGATCGCTACATTCTTGAAAATACCAGACCCAGAAACTTACACTGGCCACTCGTTTAGAAGCACATCAGCCACCATGCTCGTTGATGCTGGAGGGCATATAACTGCTCTCAAGCGGAATGGTGGTTGGCGGTCTACAATGGTGGCCGAGAGATACATTGACGGTTCGATTAAAAAAGAAATTAATACCGCAGAGAAAATTATAAATTCAGTTACGGAACATGATCCTCAGAATTTTGTAAAACGTGTTAGCATACCTTCATCTTCATTCACTGATAGAAATGTAATTAATTTTAAAAAGAATTCCAATTCTATTCCTTTAATAAATTTAACAAATTGTTCAAATGTCACCATTAACTTAATACCAAATAATAAATGAAGTATGCAATGTTTAAACAAATTGTTAATATTAGTGTTTTCATTTAATAAAGATATTACACAAAATTTACAAAATGTCATTTCAAGGCCGTTAAAAAAGTATAGTATTCTATTCGCAAGTAATGGCTATTACTCACTTGAATGATTTATAACACTCGCCTTCGTCTCGTGTTGCAAGCTTCATTATTGTGAGTAATAGCCTTCATTACTTGCTCATTAAATAATATACTATTATTGTATATCTATTCCATTTTCGATCAATTTTATTACTTACATTCATTGTAATATACATTTTTCATCCATTGTGTGAAAAGTGAGGTTATGTTGCTAAAATTGTACTTGTATTGAAAATATTTATCTAGTAAGTACTGGTAGCTAACAGGATTAATACAAAATTGGGATTAGATTCAAATTTTGTGCACATGGTTACGCTAGGATGTTATTCTGCTGTGAAAGGCAATTTAATTTGACGAAGGTATTTTTGCAGCCAAATCAAATGCAAATTATGTTTATTTGGTGGTTAAAATGAATTTAAAAAAACCTTAAATTTGAAAGATCCGCGAGACGTTGCCTATCTTCTAAACGAAATGAAGGTGAATGATGAAATGGCTATAAATTCCGACATGGAAGGGGATGAAGAAAATGATGACAATCTTCCAAGCAAGTGTGCATCCGCGTCCAGCTCAAACGTCAATAGCGAGGCTAGTAGTGAGCTAGAAAATGATGAACATGAAATACCGAAACCTGTTAATGAAATAAATGAACCGACAGAAAGTGTTATTTCTTCAGATGAAAATGAGTCTACATTAGATTCATCTGATGACCAAGAAATTTTTTGGAAGAAGATTCTAACTAAGCATATTCCAGTTGGCGATTTTTGACAGACCATTTGGGATGTCAACAAAGTATTCATTCAATATAATAGGCCATTAGCGTTGTTGCCAGGTGTTCTGATACCTCTGTTTACCGATTATATTGTGCAACAGTTCAATTTTGTATGCGGAACAAAATAACGCGTCTCTAAATTTGACGATAGAAGAGTTGAAAGCAGTCATTGGGATTCTCATAATAAAGGGTTTCCATTCTTTGCCAAGTATGCGTTTATATTGAAGTTCATATCGACATTTGTATTTATCCAGGATTAGCGATGAGATGCCATTGAAAAGATTTTTAAAAATAATTCGTCACTTGCACCACAATGATAACCTAAAAGTACTCAAAAAAATCAAATCAGTTATGACAGATTGTATAAGGTTACACCGTTTTTTGATTATGCGTCTAAACGACTTCCGTTGATTTTCATCCATCAAGATATCTATCTGTCGATGAATCGATGGTAAAATATAAAGGCCGTTGTAGTTTGAAACAGTATATGCTAATGAAGCCAATAAAGCGAGACAAATTGTTGGTAATAGCGTGCAGTATTGCTGGTTATTGTCTAGGTATATCTCTGTACGAAGGAGCGGATGAAAATCGATATAAAAATGTTTCCCTTGGAGAGTTTGTCGTATACAAATTATCGACAAGTTTTCAGGGGTTGGGATACTGCCTTTTTTCGATATTTTTTTTCCTCGGTCATGCTTGCAAAAAAATTACTACAAAAACAATTTTTTTCTCGGACGACTATTTGACGGACTTGAAAATTATTCATTAAAAACGTTTTGAAGAGCGATGAAGATATGAAAATATGAGGTTATGATGGCTGTATCACTGAGGGGAGAGGAGGAATATTAATTAAAATGTGGAAGAATTGTGGAAAAAAATCGGTTTCTATTATTAAGCACCATGCATTATCCATTAGAAACAACTCAAGCGCCCAGAACTCAGTTGGTTCACGGCCTATAGTTTCATATCCGTCCGCAATCTTTTATTGCGGATGAGAGATATATGGTTGTTACATGGCTATAGTACCGTCTATAGTAGCACTTTGCTTTGTTCTGCATTTGCTATAGAAGCAGTATCTAGTTGCTTCGGCGTTTTGTCAATGGGCTGCGCTGAATGTTCTTCTACGCTCTGTCTTAATAATTTCTGTGGGGTAGCAAAGTTGTTATGTTTGTGAATGTATTTCTCCAGCAGGGACTCATCGATGATTCTGTAGAAAGTTGAAACACGTATCTACACGTCTCTGAAGAGATATTTGTACAAATATATGAACTTGTATTGTGTTTTTTCCATTCGATTTTAACTAATATATTATATTAATAAAAACAATTTTTGTTTTACCTATATAAAATTGGTGAGGTTTCATCTATTCAAATATGTTTTAATTTATTTTGATTTACATTTATTGAAAATTCCTCGTAATTTCGACATTCGTATTTTATTTAGTTGTACGATAAAATTAATGGATGGTGCTGCATGAAATAAATTCTCTAAAAGCTACGTTTTACAATATAATAAAATTAAACATAAAAAATGTATTGTACTTCACTTCAAACGTAGGTAAAATGGATATAATAGAATTATTCTTTCGAATTTAGGTACCCATCAAAAATAATAGCTTTTGAAAAATGCTTCAAACAAAAATTAATTTTTAATCAAGCAGTACTTTCGAAATAACGCAACGTATAATGCCTTTATGCCGATATACGAATATTTCGATTGTACAGTCTGCATAATAGAGATATACTTGTTAAAACAAGAACGCTTTTGAAAATTTTATAGGAATGAACTTCAAAAGTTTTTACGTATGAATTGAAATCGTTTTTAATATGTATTGTCAATTGTTTTAACGAGCTTTGTCCTTTTGCATTGTACTTTACCTATGGCGCATTCATTACCCATGTATATGTATATTCATTACTATCAGCGATATGTTTTCAGAAAAAGAAGGAAAATATGTATCCAACGGAGTTATAATCAACTGAAAAAAAGGTATAAAAAGTTATGATCTATTGATTTCTCGATTGTACTAAGTAGATATTTAGCTAGTTTATTACAAAAGTCAAACACACAGTAATATTCAGGAGTTAATAGTCACTACCTATGTTCTACAGTTAAGAATAAGACAAAAACTAAGATTTAGTATTCTTATTCTTAACCCTGCAGAACTCGCGCCATTCTGTGGAACGTGAGCCCTCACGCGTGAGCATTTTTCTCACGCTTCATATTTTTTTTTATATAACGTCAGGATGCAAATAAAACTAGTATTTTTTAAGTCAAAATCAATATTTATTGTTTTTTTAAACATGTTATTTGCTTATAAAAGTTTAAAATCTCTAACATTTGCTAATAAAATAAAAATAATAAAATTGTAATCGAAAATAAATTGCAAAAAATCCAGTATTCTCTAAAATGCTAATCACTCTGATCTGAGGAACTATTGACATTGGAACATGAGGGACAGACATATTTAGCATGTTCTGTACAAATCACTTTATTGCACCTCTCGCAATGTTTCTTGCTTTTTCGATTTTTTCGCCTAGGACAAAACGCACAAAAACCTGAGGCAACCTCTCGCACAACTGTTGATTCCTTCATGTTACAAATTTTTCGAATTCGAGTACGTAAACTCACCGGCAAATTATGTTTTGAAGATCGATTTATCAAATGTGGTTTGATCAATTCTTGATCCAACTCTTTCAAATATAATCTGCGGTCTTGAATAATTTCGGTGTTATTTTTATATATTATTTGAGAGTTGATACCGCCTATATCCAAATTTGAGAAAAATAATCTTAGAGGCCATCTACAACAGAACCTAGAGACAGAGTAAGTTGACTTCAGCTCATCTACAACATCGACTCCGCCTTTTGTCAAATTATAAAACGTGATTATCGCCGGTTTTGAAGCATCTCCAGATTCTTCATCGATTTTATCATCACTATGAAATGTAGATAACATAGAAACAATTTTGTTTGGTTTCGGTTTGTATGAAACTAAAACCATAGTTTTGCAAAATGCAAATATGCTGCTATTTAGTGGTCTAATTTTAGTATTCAACATCAAATGCGGTATCTCTTTTTTATTTTTTCTTAACGTTCCGATAATAGTTGTTTTCATTTGAATCATGTCTTTGGCTAGTGGTATAGATATGAAATAGTTATCCATCGTAACGTTTCGGCCTGTGTTCAAAATTGGTTGCGATATTCGTTTTACTACAGAGCTTGCCGAGTTATCCAATTTAAAAGGGCCTTCAGGCTGTTTACCTGCATAAACTTCTAAGTTGCATGTATAAAACATTCTAGAATCTACTAAGGCCCATATCTTCAAACCATATTTTGCTGGATTATTCGCGATGTACTGCCTGAATTTGCACCGGCCACGAAAATTTTCCAGCATTTCATCGACTGTGCAGTATTCACCAACTTGATAGTTGTTTAGGCATTTCTCTACAAATTGCTCGAATACTTGCCGAATTGGAGCTAAATTAACATATTTCTTTCTTTCCACTCTATCAATTACGTTATCAAATCTAAGAGAGAGTAATAAAAGGTGAAATCTCTCTCTAGACATTGTAAGCTTGAAGCATTCTGGAGCCGTGCCATCGTCCGACCAGAGTTCCCGAGTGTTCAAATATTCAGCCTTTTTAGCATATATTTCTGTCTCATTTGTTGCACGACAATCCCTATCTCGCGTATAATTTTGGCGTAACTTGTCTAGAAAAATATTTGGACAGTTCACAATATGTCGAACCATATCAGGCGGAAAAAATAACTCCCAGCATTCTCTTACAGATTTTGCATTTTTTGCAATGGAGGTGACACCGGGTAAATGACTAACAATATTATGTCTCGGAGTGCGAGTGTTAGGTTAAGGCGAGTGGGCCAACCAGCGAGTTGTGCCATCTTTACCAATATAATGATGTTCTCCATCAAATTGAGACTCTGTGTCAACTAGCTATCATATCATCATTTTCGTTATCACGATCTGATTCTTCTGTGTCTGTATTATGGTCACTGTGTTCACTGACATTGTCACTCTCCACTTCATAATGACCTCCATCATCAAATAAATTTTCTGATTGCTGGTCAAAGGCTGGTTGAGTAGCCATCCATGTTGGTTGTGGATTTAATTCTGCATATTGTTGTCTTGCTAATTCGACAATTTTCTGAGTTCTACTCATTGCCATTATACTAAAAAAATAACGTCATCATATAAATATGTCATTTTCACTAATATAAAACATTTAGTACACGACTAAATACTGATAAATGCAATACTTACATAAATAAGGTTAGAAAAACACGTCAATGCTATAACTCGCGTAGTGAGAGAAACGTCAATAGGCAAAACAAAACACCAATGCCGGAACTAGCGCCGTGAGCGAAACGCTCACGCAGTCTGCAAGTGATTGACAAGTTCTTCCTAGAAATTGCTACAGAAGACTAATTGGTGTTTAGGTTGCATTTATAAACAGAAGTGATACGTAAACTCAGCTAGAGGGCGCCTCGTTCCTATATCTCAACCCTCTTTAAAAATACAGCAATTCTGGCTTAAGCGTGAGCGAAATGCTTATAGGCGCGAGTTCTGCAGGGTTAATTGTAGAACATATTCCGAAAGCTGTTTTCAGGTAAAATTGAAATAAAAAATTAACTTTTCATATTTTTGTTTTTTCCTAACAAATCCAAATACAGTAGAGCCTCGGTTATCCGGGTCGGCCGGGATCGGGAGTTTGTCGGATAATCGAAGCACATCGTTATTTACATTTTAACATTTTTTATTTGGACAAATACATATAGAAAAATCATTAAAAATTTATAGTTATAGTGAAAACATAAGAACATTTGCTCGTAGTAATAGAAAAAGTGTTGTAGATATTAAATACACGTTATGCAAATAAATAAAAAATAAAATTAAATTAACATACAATTTACTACTTGAAAAAAATTAGTAATTTGTTTTTGCTTTTGTGATTCGAATATTCTAGCCCTTATAAACTGCTTCATTTTTTTAAGCTGAAGAATATCGATACCATTAGGTTCAGGTTGCTCGTTAAAATATTCGAATAGTACATTCACTGCATCTCTCGCTTCTTGATAACTTCTTTTGATGATACAGTCAGCATTATCATCATCACTGCTAGTATCAGAGCTTATTTCTACAGGAGTATTATTAAGATCAGCATCATTACCCATAATCTGGTATCCTTTTTCTTCGTGATCACATCCTACCCATTCCTGTATTTCTTATATGCCTATTGCTTCCAAACGATTGATTTCTAACACTATAGAGGTTATGTTTTCAATTGATAATAGTTCTTGATTAGTCAAATCATCTTCATCTTCCTTTTCAACTGCAGTATCTTCTAATGTCATTATCTTATCAAATGCGTTTTTAATGTTACTTTCCTTCACACTACATATTCCAGGCACGAGCGACCGCATAAATTGCTTCTTTTAAATTCAGACATTTCCAAAATCTCATGAAGTCGTGTTCCCCCAACAATTGGGGCATAAGGTCTTTTCTATAAAGTCTCTTCGTGGCCTCTATAACGCCTTGGTCCATTGGCTGGGCAATACATTTAACGTTCAGACGAAAATATACCACGAATATGTTTCCATCTTTTGTTTTTAGTAACTCTGCATCAGAATGCGCCGGTGCATTATCCAATAGCAATATGATTTTTGGTGGAAGATTATTTTACTTCAGATAAGTTTTAATCTGAGGAATTAATTTATCGAAAAAAAACTTTCTAAAAATTACTCGGTCCATCCAAGCAGTCTTTTGATTATAATGGTCAACGTATAAATCCTTGACTTTTATATTTTTAAATGCACTGGGATTTTTGGATTTCCCAACAACAGCTAACCTGACTGTATATGTTCCTGATGCATTAGCACAGCATAATACTGTTGTACGATCCTTGCTTATTTTGAAACCTGAAGTAAACAAAAGTTTTACTCTAAAGTTGTTTAACAACGAAGACAAATAAGAATTACCTGGAGTACTACTTTCTCTCCCGGCAGCGAGTGTTTTTTAGGCATTGCTTTCCAATATAGCCCAGTTTCGTCTGCGTTGTACACTTGCTCGTGTCTTAATTCGTGTTCTTTTATATTTTCCCAATCATAGCAAAATTATACCATAGCTAAATTATCAGCACTCAATTTCTCCCATTGAATGGCTAATTCACGTATTCCATGGCACTTTTTAAACCTGTGCATCCAACCAGAAGACGCAGAAAAGTTTCCTTTAATTTTCAACTGTTTATATAGCTTTTGTCTGTCAGAAATAGCTTTTGCGGTTTTTGTCCTCACAATATCACGCACCGTTTGCTTGTTTATATTACATTCTTTAGCCAGTTGTGCAACACATGTTCCCTTTTCAAATTGTTGAAAAATATTGATTTTTTCTTCTATAATCAAAATAATAAATAATAAAAAAGCGCTTACGCGTTTTTACGCTGCATTTTGTCAACTAAACTATACACTAAACATTTGTTTTCAGTTCGTAACGCGACTATTTCCCCGAAACCCTTGAGTTTCCCCGAAAACCAACCGTTAAAACAGTAGCGTGGCTGCTATCAAGCCACTGTTGCCTGCCACGGATAATCGGCGCACGGTTGACCGATCATAAATTTATTTACGTATAATCCGCCGCCCGGATTAACCGCACACGGTTAATCGGGGTTCCACTGTATATAAAAAAATTGTAATCTATATATGTACATATATACAAATGTCGGTGCTACAGGTAAAAGAAGAAAATGGGGTTTTCGCGTTTTTTTTTTTAATAACGAAGGTCATTTGTCAGGTCTATTTTCTTTACGGATTTATAATAAACACAAAATTTAACAACTTTGCCAAATTTAAACCTATACTCTATCTCCAATAATAAGAGAGATCCCCATGGTGAGGGCCGAAAATGAGTCAGCCTGTATATATATATGTATATATATATATATATATATATATATATATATATATATATATGTATATATTTATATATATATTTATATATATATATATATATATATATATATATATAAGTGTTTAGATAATTTCTTAAACGGCTAAGAAATTATCTAAACACTCATATAGCTATGGAGTAATAATTAGTATTTTCAAACATTCAAATCTGAGATCTGCTCTCAAAATACTGACATCTGCTTTCAATAACTGACATCTAATTTCAAAATAGGCATCTGCTTTCAAATCTGACATTTGCTTTCATAACTGACACCTGCTTTCAAAACAGACATCTGCTTTCAATTACTGACATTTGCTTTCACTAACTGACATCTGCTATCAAAACTGACATCAGCTTTCAAAACTGACTTCTGCTTTCAACTTGACATCTACATTCAATAACTGACATGTGATTCATTAACACTGTTACTTTATAATGCATTTCTAAGTAGCTTTAACCTAGGTCTATTGTGGGTGAGTGGTAAAACTGACAGTCCGGCAAACTGTTCGAGTCCCAACATAGACAATATTTTTCAATTAAATAAAAATTTCGTATGATTTGCTTTGTAATTTGTAGACAGCAATGTTTACATCCCTCCTCACTTTGCAATCACATACATACTAACTTGATATTTATAAATATTTCATATAAAAAAGCAGAAAAACTCCAATAATTTATCAATTTTTGTATATATATATATATATGTATATTAAAATAATAGACATTTTCTTGGTTTAGCGACCTTTAATGAATTGCAGTTTTTTACTACGACGTTTCGACTTTTTTTTATATAATTAAGTCTTTTTCTAAGTCTATTATGACACGGCCAATAAAATAAATAAGAAATAAATTTTAATTCTTATTAACACTAAATATATATATATATATATATATATATATATAATAACTTCGTGACCTTGGTATGATATGGTAAACCTAATCAGTAGGCGATTAAAGGTCTGTATATTACTTCAAAATATATGTATTTAAAAAACTCTACATGTTTCGGCTGTATACGCCTTTTTCAAGAGAATACAAAATATGAATGATTCATATTTTGTATTCTCTTGAAAAAGGCGTATACAGCCGAAACATGTAGAGTTTTTTAAATACATATATTTTGAAGTAATATACAGACCTTTAATCGCCTACTGATTAGGTTTACCATATATATATATATATATATATATATATATATATATATATATATATATATATATATATATATATAGATCTATATATATATATATATATATATATATATATATACAACGTGTCCACTTAAGTATGAGACAAATGGGAATTATTTTTATTTTTGATTTCACAAAAAACTTTATAGAAAAGAAAGGTTCGTGCATCCTAAGAAACTTGACATTTTGTATTCAGGGTTGCGTTGTATTACTTGGTTAGAGGAAAAATTAAAAAACATTGAAGTTGCCGTAAGAGTACGTTACACTTATTTTTAAAGATATCAAAAATATTCATTTAAAAATGTTGTTTCAAATTTCAAAATATGCTCAAATACGAATTGCTATTTAAAATTTCGAAAAAATCAAAATTAAATTATCGAGCAATAATAATAGCAAATACGCAATAGTTTTTAACATCCATCTATGTGACAGTAGTTCTATGGTTGTCATTTGTATTGTCACTTTAGTAATAAATTTTATGTGATTGTCAGATCCGCTGTCACTTTAATAATTAAGTAATTTTAAGACAATTCATTAAGTTATTACCTACCAACTATGGCTGAACGGTTAACTATGCAAGAGCGAGCTGAATTAATTCTTATTTGCGGAGATAACTACAAAACATGTAGAGACGCAGCTGATATTTTTAATGAAAGACATCCCAACAAATTTATTAGTTTCCAAAGCGTCTCAAGAATTTTAAATCAGTTTAAAGCAACTGGTAGTTTAGAAATGCATTACAAAAAAAGTAGGGAAAAGCAAGTGAGACATTTCGAAAATTCTTTACGTGTTATGCAAAGTGTAATTGAAAATCCCAAAATTTCTATCAGAAAAATTGCAAGCAATTTGGATATTAAAAAATCATCAGTAAGCAACATTTTGGTTAACAATAGATATCATCCCTATAAGCCAAGATATATTCAAACTTTGCAGGAACGGGACTTCAACAATAGATTTGAATTTTCTTTGGATATTCAAGGTACATTAGAAACGCAGAAAACGTTTTTCAAAAGCATTTTGTTTACTGATGAAGCAACCTTTACTACTAATGGTGTTGTGTGTGCACAAAATTGTCGTTGGTGGTCGTCTGACAACCCACATTTTATAATTCCCTGCAAGAATCAATATTCACAAAAGGTAAACGTTTGGAGTGGAATTTTAAACAGAAAAATTTTTGGTCCGTATTTTTTTCAATCGTCATTAAATTCACAACGATATTTGGAATTTCTACAAACATACCTCGATAACGAATTAGACAAATTGCCACTAAATATTATAAGAACCCTTTGGTTTATGCATGATGGAGCACCTGCACATAGTGCACGAATAGTTGTAGACTATTTAAATGAAAAATTTGGAGAAAGATGGATGGGACGAAATGGACCTTTTCCATGGCCAGCGCGCTCGCCCGACTTAAACCCCTTGGATTAAGAATTAAGAAGGCATTAAATAAGTCGACATTTACATGTAAGAATGTGATTTAATATTCATTAATTCTCACTTGCAGTAAATTCCCTTGGATTACTTTATCTGGGGATGGCTAAAGAATAAAGTATATTCAGAAAGGCCGTTTCAGAATTTAGAAGAATTGAAAAACAAAATAGGAGATGCGGTACTGTTCTTAAGAAATAATCCTATTGTGTTACAACATGCATGCGAGGATTTCAACAGGCGTACAAACATATGCATTCAACGAGAGGGGCATCATTTTGAATAGCTTTTTTTTTGTTTGTATTTCTGAATTTGTTGTTTTTGTTAATTTCATATTTATTTTGTAATATAAAAATGTATTTTCAAAAGTATTAAAAGTATTAAAGTTATATGCAAATGATTTTTGTTTCATTCTATTGCATTTCAGCGATAAAAAATTGATATCGAATGTAAATGATTTCACGTGCAATTACATAAAATTTATTACTAAAGTGACAATACAAATGACAACCATAGAACTACTGTCACATAGATGGATGTTAAAAACTATTGCGTATTTGCTATTATTATAGCTCGATAATTTAATTTTTATTTTTTCGAAATTTTAAATAACAATTCGTATTTGAGCATATTTTGAAATTTGAAACAACATTTTTAAATGAATATTTTTGATATCTTTAAAAATAAGTGTAGCGTACTCTTACGGCAACTTCAATGTTTTTTAATTTTTCCTCTAACCAAGTAATACAACGCAACCCTGAATACAAAATATCAAGTTTTTTAGGATGCACGAACTTTTCTTTTCTATAAAGTTTTCTGTGAAATCAAAAATAAAAATATTTCCCATTTGTCTCATACTTAAGTGGACACGTTGTATATATATATATATATATATATATATATTATCAGAAAACCCTTATACCCTTAGGGTGTCGGGTGTTTACATTCTTAGAACTAATTCTTATAAATATTCCAATTTTAAACTTTAAATTACAGAGTATTCTATAACACCAACTACAATACCAAAAAATTATAGATTATAGACAAATTTCTTCCATGACTTTCTATCAGTGGCCAGTGTTTTCGCTTCTCTCCATGTTTTTCCTCTGTTCTGAATAAATTGTCCAATTAAGTTCTCCCAACCTTGTCGCGGTCTTCCTCTTTTCCTCTTATATTGAATCTTTGCTTCATATACCAACTTTACCGGTCTAGTGTTCTCCATCCGTTGAAGATGTCCCCACCAGCTTAATTGTCTGTGCTCAATGTAATCCATTATTGATAGTACCCCAAGTTCCTCTCTTATTTGTGCATTCCTCATTTTGTCCCTTCTTGTCACGCCCCTCACTCTTCTCAGATATCATATGTCAGGACTGCTCTGTAGACGGTTTTATAGACTTTTAGTTTGGTATTTCGTGTTATTTCCTTTTTATTTATAAAATTCCTATTCATAGCGTAATACAGTTTTGTTGTTTTTTCAATTCTCTCGTTAATTTCTGCTTCGTTTTTCCCTGTGTTTTCTATTGCGACACCCAAATAGTGGTACTGGTTTACTTGTTGTATATCTACTCCTTCAATTTGAATTTTTAGTTGATCGTCTCCTATAGTCATTACTTTCGTTTTGTTTTTATTTATATTCATACCCTTTTCCTTCAATGTTTTATTCCATATATCTACATTATCTTGCAAATCCTTTTCTTTCTCAGCCATCAGTACTATATCGTCCGCGAATGCTGCCTCCGCTATTTGTATCCTTTCTAGATTTCTGTACCCTATTTTCATTTTCCTCATCTGCTTAGAGCATTGTTTTATAACACCGTCTATAAATACGGTGAACAGCACAGGACTTAATTCTCCACCCTGTGTCTTAACCCTTCCTGTGTTACGAATCCTTCGGATCTCATGTTACTTCTAATTACATAATTTACATTATTTTTATATAACCTTTGAATACATCTAATTATTTTTTTGTTAATTCCTCTTTCCTCTAGACTGTTCCATATTTCCTGTCTGGGCACTTTATCAAACGCTTTTTCCAAGTCGATAAATGCGAAATATGCCTTTTTTCCTTGTTGTATTCTTTTTTCAATTATTTGCTTTACCGTAAATACATGATCTTGTGTATTCCTTCCCGGCCGAAATCCGCTTTGTGATTCCGAGAGTGACGGTTCAATTATTGGTCTTAATCTGTTGTTAATTAACTGCTCATATATCTTTACAACTGTGCTCAGTAAAGTAATGCCTCTATAGTTATTACAGTCCTTATGATTCCCTTTTTTGTATATTGGTGTTATTAGTGCCACTTCCCAATCTTCCGGTATGTCTTCATACTGCCACGCCTTGTTGAAAATCTCTAATAACATTTCTGTGCCTGCTTCGCCTATATTTTTTATCATTTCTGCCACTATTTTATCATTTCCGGGTGCCTTCCCGAACTTTAACTTTTTAATTATCATTCAGCTCTTCCATTGTAAATTCTATATTGTCTTCTGTTATACTCACACTTTATATATACTTACACACATATATACACACTTATATATATATATATATATATATATATATATATATATATAACATTTAATTTGTTATTTATTGACTCACAGACTACATAAGCGATTTTGTTAAAATTTCGGTGTGTTCCAAAATTTTATCAGCAAATATTAAAGAATTAACAATATGCGAAATTACATCAATTTCTATTGAAAAAAATCGTAATGTAATTCTAAATCATTATATAAAAATCATGACAACGTGACATATAAAATATGCAAAATATAATACGCTGTCCTTTTTATAATTATATGCAATTGAAAAAATTTCTCAATTACTTGATTTAGTATTACGTTTTTATTACAAGTTTTGCTAATCATATACTCTATTTACGCTTGCATATTGTTATGAAATCTTAATGATAGGTTATGCCAGACAGTTGTCAAATTTGAAAGGCGAAAATATTAATGATATTGGTATTTGGAAAACAATTAAACAAGTAGCTGGGTTTTGAAACAAAAGAAAGGAGAAATTATTATTGATTTTTAGATAGCAACGAAAAAATTTTGGAAAGAAAAGTAATAATTGTGCAGAGGGCATATAAAAGGTACTATTTTAATAATTTAATAGTATTAAATGAGAAAAATTAATGTTAAACATATAAAACATGCTTTCAAAACTTTCCTTATTAGATACGGCAATGCTTTGTGATAATGGTTGGTGACAGTGAATGTACTCTGCCACAAACGTATAATTTTGAATGAGCATGGCTATATCTAACGAGAAAAGTTTTTGAAGGCACGTTCAGTGATCACTGAACTCGTTTAGGACACACATGCACAATCCCATACAAGTCTATGAATTTAAATTGTATTAAATCCAGTGCCCTTAATATTGCTTGGCTGTGGGAGGTAGGAGAAGATGGCCACGGTGCAATTCGTTTTGTCCAATGCAATGATGCAATCCGGCCATTTCCGCAAGCGTAACCGGATATAAGATTAAAGTAGAGTTTAAATTGTAGCCAGGTGAATGTCTATTCGGGTAAAAGGACATTTTTTCCAATTTGTCATCAGATATTAAAGAAATCTAGAAATAGAAATTTTTTTAAGAGAGACTTTAGAGTTATGTATGTTTAAAAGACTTGGTGTCTTAGACAGATTGCAAATGAAAGCATGCAGATTATAATTTAAATTCTGGCAATTGGTAACTTTTATTTTATCCTGAAAACCTAAGAGCATATTTAACGCCCGTCGATAATTGCAAACACTCCTTGATCAGGATATATAACCCATTACTTACTCGCTACAGTTCAAAGACAGAAGTTGAAAAGTTACTTTGTGTTGAACTATTTTTAAGCGAAATACACATGACATACTTTCTCGAGTCTCGAGGTAGAATCGGGGACTCGCTTTTCGTGGCCTTCTTTCTCATTTAAGCCGAATGCCGATAATCACTTATTTTAAGTTGCTTCACGGACGCTGGCATAATAATAACTTATGACCTAGCAATGCCCGCTGTAATTGGCACTAAGCTGTTGGGGTATGCTAAGGTACGAACTGTTACTATTATTATTATTCATATTGAAAATCATGGATTAGATGGAAGCATTGTGGAAGTACATTGCCTGAAATAGCAAACAAATACTCATCGCCACTGTTTATAATGTTATTAGACATTTTGAAGAATAAATTCTTGTTCACACCAGCAAAAGATGTAAACCTCTAATTATGCGTTTAGCAGAAAGAGCGAAAACGATGAAAATAATGAAGTTTTGATTTGTGCTTGTGTCAAAGAACACTTTTTTCTAAAACAGCATAAAATGTAATATTAAAGATATAAGAGAGGGGCGTAGCGAATGGAACATGGTTTCTTTACGAGGTCGCCTTACATTTTATATTCTGTATTTTATATTACAGAATATGTGTCAATGTATCTCGGCATGTTTTAAAGGTATTCTAAATCAGCCGGTATAACGACATGCTGCGAGATTCCACTATAAAATGCTTAGCCAGAGTACAGAATCTCTTAAAGTCATTATAGTGAGTAATTCTGTCAGAACATTTCCATTTTCTATTAAGCTGCTGCTTGATTTTCAGTATCGTCATAATTTACTTGTTGACCAAGGAAGGCAATTGGAATGAGCAGACGACCAAAACTTAGGAACGAATCTTTCAAATAGATAATTCTTTTTGTAAAATCATCTAGTAAGAGATTGTCACCAATATCGAGGAACCATCAGTAAGTGTTAAGCAAATTTACCTAAACTTATAAACGGATATTTTTATAGAATTCAACGAGTAAAAGATTAACATCATTAAAATAATCGTGGAAAGCTCAATTAGCGTGAAACAAATCTACCCATACTTAGGAAAAAATTTGTTAAAAACATAGTCAATCTTTTGTAAAATTTATCTAGCAAGAAATTAGTATAATTACAACTTTCGAGAAAACTCCAGCGAGCGTAAAACAATTCTATCATAAATTTAGGAACGAATCCATCAAATACAGCATATTTTTTTTTGTATATTTTAAGCAAGAGATCAAAAAAATCATGGACGAAACTTCAATCAATTTTCAACATTGATTGAAGTTTCGCCCATGATTTTTTTGATGATTTTTTTGTAGCTTAGTAAAATTAGCTTAACGAAAATGTTGCTTTGAAAAATATTTTTAAGTCGCCCATAAAGTAAGATCTCTAGAATTTTGGGCCAACTTGGTAGAAGGACTAAATTATATTGAACGAAAATCTGGGAAATATCGTTACTGTCCTAGTCTGATTCTCTCATTGCTTTTGATTTCATGGTGTACTGGCACCAGTATCAGCTCTACTTTAAATTGGTTTTCACAGAGTTTCCATAGTTTTTCAAAGCATTCTTATAAAAGCCATGGCGTATCTTTCGGGTTGACAATCATTTGGCACCTTGCCTTCTGTTGTTTTCTGTTACGTTTTGTTGTATGTTTTGAAATGAGGCAGATTTACTGTAATTATAACTACAGTTAGCATTTGGTTTCGAAGAATATGGCTCTGCTTCAATGCTGCCTAGATTTTTCGACTTATCTGAGTATCAGGCTTGTCCTTTTTGTCTGATATTGTTCGTTTTGTTAATCTCTCCTATTTGGATGGGTATCTGAAATATACTGTTCAAGCAACGGTGTCTATTCATGTGGTTCGTTTACACGTCCAATATGTCCCCTCTTGCTTGCTCTATGATACTATGGTTAGATCTGTATATAGTCACGGTGATCGTATTTTACATCGTTTATCATTACAATTAGAATAATGCGGCAAATTGCATTAAATATGTTCCTTTGATTAGTTCTAATTATAAAATATTGGACTTCATGCTATTATAATGTGTGAGTGTTTTAAGACCTTTTTCTTCAATAAGGAGAAACTTTGATATTAAGACAGTTAATTATACCGGCATTTTATTCAGTATTGTTTGACATTTCATAATGCAAAGACTTACACTCGAGCAACGTTTACAAATTGTGGAAATTTATTTCCAAAATCAGTGTTCAGTAAAAAATGTTCGCTCTGTGAACATTTTTTACTCAATTTATGGCATCCATGATCGGCCAACTGAGACAACTATTTGCAGCACAATTGAAAAATTTCGCAATAAATTCACTCTTTTGAACTCCTATCGACTAACCATATTGCGTGGAGTGCGCAGTGAAGAAAATATAGTCGCCGTTGAGGATGATCCAAATTCATCGATTCGTCATCGTGCGCAAGAACTTGGCCTGTGTCCATCGACTTTGTGTAAGATTTTTGTACAAGGATATTGGCTTACATGCATACAAGATTAAACTGGTGCAAGAATTGAAGCCGACCGACCATCATTTTCGACGTCAATTCAGTAATTGAGCGCATGAAAAGTTGGAAATCGATCCACTGTTTTTCTATCAAATTGTCTTCTGTGACGGGGCTCATTTCTGGCTCAGTGGCTTTGTGAATAAGCAAAACTACCGCATTTGGAGCGACACTAAACTACAAGTGACTCATCGACTACCGATGACTTCGCAAAATGCACTGTTTGGTGCGGTTTGTGGGCCGAAAAGATAATCGACATACTTCTTAAAAATCGAAGAAAACTAAACTGTCACCGTCATTGACTACTGGTATAGACCCATGCTGAACAATCTTTTTGTATCAAAGAGTGCGCGAACATGGTATTGAAGACTTTTGGTTTCAGCAGGACGGTGCTACATGCCATACTGCCTACGAAAAAATCGACTTATTGAAGGAAGTATTCGGTGATAACATTATCTCCAGAAGTAGACCTGTACACTGGTCTCCAAGATCATATTATTTGACGCCTTCGGGCTATTTTCTGTGGGGCTACTTGCAGTCATCGGCCTACAGGAACAAGCCAATAACTATTGCAGCCTTAAAAACCAATTTCAAGTGCACCATACGTGACATAGGGCCTCAAATGCTCGAAAAAGTAGTTGAAAATTGGAGCTCCAGGGTAACGTACCTCAGACGTTGCCGTGGTGGCTATATGCCTGAATTCAATTTTCATCACTAATGACATGAAACTATTTACATATTAAACAGAAAAAAATTCTCATTTCTCCAACACCTGTGCTTTTTATTTCAATTTATAGCTTTACACCTCTTAAAAAAACACACTTTATTTGTAGAGTGTAGTTAAATTTGTACCAATATCTTCACAGTTTAATAAAGGATTCATATAGACTCATACGTATAGCAGCGTTCAGTTATTTTTAGCTAAATACATAATTGTTAGAGGAAACACAATGACAAGCATAATTTCTCACTTTTGAAAAGGTTATTCCTTCCGGCCGAAAAGAACAATTCCTGTCCTGAAGAGGACACATGAATCTATCAAAAATTTCAAAAGTGATTAACGACATCCGATTCGTCATGTAAATATGCTCGATTTATCATCCAGCTGTCGGTTAAAACGCGAGGGTCATTCCGCTCGTTTTCCCCAACACGGATGAAACAAACTCGAATCAAATTAGAAAACAATAACGTGTCCCATTTATTTTTTGTTTATGCAAACTAGAATATGATCCATAAATACACGACTTTTGTCCCAACAATTTTCCTGTGAAAATGTATTTTCTGTTAAAAGAAAATGCAAAAATAACGCGTATTATACACTGTCGTCAGGAAAATGCAGATAAGGCTCAGCTAGACCCACTTTATGACTAATTCTGAGTCGACAATTTTAATTTACAAGTTGAATGGTCTTTTGTTAAGCCGCACGAGCTTTTTAAATGATATGCCAATTTGGCAGCACCGAATTAGACACATATCCAATAAACCTTATTTCAAATAATAAGCAACCATATTGCACTAGAAAAGTCTTTATTTGAAGGCTTACCGCAATTAATACTCGTATCGTAAATATGTATTTCAACAAATAAGCTATCATCCTCAGTATGTAGAAGTAATAACACTGGTCTGCAGGAAAAAATTCTTTTTTTCTCCTCATTGTTTTCATGCATGATTACATCATATTTGGTGCTCTTACCTCGGAATTTAACATGCAAAAAAATACAGCACATAGATTTTAAATATAGTGTCCATTTAATTAAAAAACGATATTATTTTAGTAACAACAATTACAAAAAAGTGAAAAAAGACTACGGTCTAAGTTTTACAACGAAAAATGCTAATTTTACAGTTACAAGTTATAGAAATATCAGTATATTTATCCCATTATGGTAATATAATTCAAGTTATTTTGTTTTTTTTTCTTTTCATCGTTTCCATCGAAGTTTCTCGGCGAATCGACCAACAAAAATCAGCAAGCATTGCTGCTAACCATTTTCCATTGTAGCGTCTTTCAATATGCATAATATCCTGATGAAACCTTTTACCATGCTCATCTGATACGGCACCGAGATTTTCCGGAAAGAAATCTAAATGCGAATCTAAATCTCGAATGATTTGTCGGTAGTTGTCAGCTTTTGTATTACCTAGAAAATTATGACACACTTTTACAAAAGCCACCCAAGCTTTTTTTTCAGCTTTGCTCAACTTCGAATTGAAAACTTCATCCCTCATAAGCTCTCGTATTTGCGGACCTACAAAGATCCCTTCTTTCAATTTCGCGTCACTGATTCTAGGAAATTTTGTTTTGAGATATTGAAAGCCTGCATCATTCTTGTTCATAGCTTTCACGAGCCCCAGCTTTATATGAAGTGGTGGCAAAAAAATTTTGTCACTTGGCACTAGAGGTTCTTGAGATACATTTTTAAGTCCAGGTGTCAAGCTTTTTCTTTGCGGCCAAGTTTTAACTTTGTAATGTTTGTCTCTTGCGCGACTGTCCCACTCACATAAAAAACAGCAAAACTTTGTGTATCCTCCTTGCAATCCAGTAAGTATAGCGACAACTTTTAAGTCAGCACAAATATTCCATAGGTATTGAGAATATTTTATTTTTTCAAGTAATACCTCCAGATTTGCATAATTTTCTTTCATGTTTGTTGCATGTGCTAGAGGCACTGATGGGTATTTATTTCCATTGTGAAGTAAAACGGCTTTCAAACTAATCTTCGACGCATCAATAAAAAGTCTCCATTCGTCAGAATTTTCTGGGAAACTCAGTTCTTTAAGAAGCCCTGCAGCATCATTACAATATACTAAATCATTTTCTTTGGAAAAGTAACTCGTAAAATCTTCTTGTCTTGTGCGAAAATATGAGACTCTTGTACTTTTATCCAACAAATTCCACTGTTTCAATCTTGATCCGAGTAATTGAGCCTTAGATTTTGATAGCCCCAAGTCTCTAACGAGATCATTTAAATCAGGTTGTTTAAGAAAATAAGGTTCTTTTGATGGGCTTGAAAATCCTGATGAAGCGTATGATGATGAAGATGTACAGGAAGAAATAGAACTCGATTGAGGCTGTAGACCAGAAGTATTTTTTTTTCCATCTTCTCGCTATTTTTTGTAGGTACTGGAGGTGAACTGCCTTCACCACGAGGAAGTGGTCTCTTTGCAGATGCGATGTTTGGATATACAATCTTGTTTTTATTTTTTTTCGAGAATCCTCGTGTTGATGTCATGCAGAAAAAACAGTCATTTTCATGATTCTGAGGTTCACTCTAAAGCATTGGCATCGTAAACGGCATAGATTTGTGACTTCCTTCAAACCAACCTCTCAACGTTCTTGAACAACTGTTACAGCAAATTTTTGGGAACCAACTTTTATCCCTCTCATCGATAGAGAATCCAAAATAAAGCTGATAAGCTTTTTTAACAAGATCTGTTATCGCATTTCGCTGTGTTTTTAGAGTAAACTCACCACAAATGTAGCAAAAACAGTCGGTAGAATTCTTACAAGCGCGCGGCATTTTATAACCTAAAATTTAATGGAATTTTTTTTAAAAATAATTTTAAATTTCTATTATATATTTATTATCTATGTTCATAAAAAAATGGATATCAAAGTATTTGATATAGAACGTAAACAATTATGAGACAAGTTTTCAACTAACTGTTGTAAAGACACAGTGTATACTGCGCAGGCGCATATGTACTACCATAGAAATCACTTTCGGGACTTTCCTTCTTTCTCTTATAACTAGCAAAAACCTATTTCGTATGTATATACATTGTTTATAATGTTAACGCATATAACGAATTAAAAAAAACGGAATTTATGATATTTTGGAAAAAAAATCATATCGAAAAAACTAGACGTGATAGAAAAAATTGGCCATAGGGAACAGATTCAGAGTATCGAAATCTTCATATTTATGACATAATTTTATGAAGGAGGATTTTATTGCAGACCAGTGTAATCACAGTTTTAACCCATTATTATCCAACGTTGCGTAAACGCAACATTTTAGAAATTTTTTTTTTCTATAAATACTTAATTAAAACCGCTTTTAATATATATTGTGTTATAAATTGAACTATTTCCCAGATCTTCGTGGGTACATACGTTGGAACCGTATTGAAACTAAATTCTTATTACTTTTATAAAACCGTTAAAATCGTATTTGCGAATTTGCAGAAATTAAAAAAATTCGTAAATATTTATATATTAACCTACAGCTAAGTTTTTTTACAATTATATGCATATTAGACTCTTATTCTTTCATAGACGAAAATTCGTTCCAATTCAAATGACAAAACTCTTAGAAAATCAGCTTTAAAGATAATGTTGCGCGTACGCAACGTTGGGAATACTAGACTTGTTGTCTGCGAGTTCCGACAAGATTAGACGTGCTAGTGTCAAATAACGTGCTTCGATAAGATTTGTTTCAGTTGCATATTCACAACTAACGAAGTGAGTTGCGTAAATAAAATACTGTGATTTTTATTGAAATTTCCAACGTGATAAAATTAACCTATTTATCCGTGAATAGTAAGTTACTTTATACTCTAATATGTATATAATCTAGTTATTATCGTTGTTATTCAGATTTATAAATATGAGTAAAGTTGGGAGATGATCCGACCGTTAACTACTGCAGAGTTGTTGGCTGAACTAGACGATTTTTATTTAGACGACATTGACGATGTTCAAGCGGTTTATATTCCACCACCAGTTGATGAAGTCACAGACGAAGAAGACATTGACGACGATATTTTGGCAGAGGACGACAATTTGACAGACATACCGGGAACATTCGAAATTCATTCGAAACAAGTAGAAAATATTAAAGATAAAGATGAAGCCGTATCGACAGCATCCACTTCCAGAAAAAATAAAACAGGCAAACAAAAGAAACCAAATTTAAAATGGAAGAAAATGCATCCTGTTTATAAATAAACTCCCGATACTAATGTCATAAATAATGCAGAAGACATTTTTGCTGATTTAGAAGGAAAGTGCCCCTATGATATATTTTCGTTATATTTTTCAGATGATGTTTGGAATGATATCGTAAATTTTTCTAAAAAGTACGCCTACGACAATAATAGACATACATTTGAGATAAACACACTTACGATGAAAAGATTTTTTGGAATACTGATTTTTACCGGGTATCATACCATACCAAGCACTAAACTATACTGGTCGAAAGATGAAGACAAAGGGATTCCTCTAATTAGAATATGTATGAGCCGAAATAGGTTTATGTCCGTAAAGCAAAATCTTCATCTTTCGGACAATGATCAGCTGGGCAAGCAGGACCGATTTTCAAAAGTGCGACCTTTTTTTTTGACAGAACCAACGAAAAAAACATGGAGTTTGGTATATTTTCTAAGAATCTATCCATTGACGAGGAAATGGTGCCTTACTATGGTCGGCATTCGGCCAAAATGTTCATAAAAGGTAAATCCATACGATTTGGGTTTAAATTATGGTGTTTGTGCAGTTCCGATGGCTACCTTTACAAATTTATTCCTTATGGTGGAGCAAGCACAGAAAAAAGAGAACTAAGTTTAGGGGAACAAGTAGTAATGGATTTGTTGTCCGTCGTAAAAAATACGTTTTGTCACCGTATTTATTTCGACAATTTCTTTACATCGCATAACCTTTTGTGTTCATTGGGTCAAAAGGGATTTTTTGCTACCGGCACAGTGAGAGAAAACAGAACATCTAATAATACCTTAGAGTCTTGCAAAATTGTGAAAAAGAAAGATCGCGGATCATATGATTATTCTTTTGATTCTTCAAACCAAATTACGCTTGTAAGATGGAACGACAATTATGTTGTCACTGTTGCGACCAACAATGGTACTATAGAACCTCTTGTATCTGTGAAAAGGTACAGCAGAAAAGAAAAAAGCAATATTTCTGTGCAACAGCCTAACGTTATAAACGACTACAATCAAAATATGGGTGGTGTAGACCTACATGATAAAGGCATCGCCAACTATAGAATTTGTGTTAGAGGCAAAAAGTGGTGGTGGCCACTTTTCATCAATGTGGTTGATAGCGTGATAGTGAATTCATGGAAAGTGTACAATAGGGCTAATAATGAAAATGTCTCAATTTAACTTCCGTTCGTATCTGGCTGTTGCTCTAATAAAAAGTGAAGACGCTTTTGTAGAAGATGAGAATTCTGAGACAGCAACTGGAACAAGTAAACCTAATCTTGGACGACCATCGAAATTTGCTCTTTTGCCCGAAGTCCAGTTTGATAAATATCAACATATCATTGTGGAGCAAGAAAATAAAGCTAGACGTAGATGCAGACAATGTAAAAGTACCACGATATATGTGCAAAAAATGTAACTGTCATTTACATCCCATCTGCTTTGAAAGTTTTCACAAACGCTAGTGGGTACGCCCAACGTTGCGTATACGCAACATTTTATTGTAGCTTTAGGTTTAAAGTTTTTCAGTTTTTTTTTGTTTATGTGTCTATCTTTGTGGATATTTAAGAAAACTAAATCGTTTTCTTTTCAAGATTTTAGTTATTTTTACCCTTGGGCTTTAATGGGTTAAATATGGACCATAGTAAAGCTAACACAAAGAATCGGGAAACACTTTACAAGACGTTCACGTATATACTAAGTTTTAAGAAACCAAAATTAGGTTAACTTACTCCCCTTCAGAAATGACACCCATGTGTTTGTTCTCATAGCATCATTTCCTAAATCCTATCTGTTTTTCTAAGAATCCGAAAACGCAAGACTTTGTCCGCATTGAATGTGTTCTTTATGATCTTAATAATATGAATGCTTTCGTAGATGTCCAGTTCCTTCGGAATGTTTATACTTTTAATAAGTTTTAAACCATGATACCACGATACTATAATTGGCTTCTAGTACATGGCGGGGAACATCCTATTTTTCGAGTGTATTTAATTTAATATGCGATATATGTTCTTTATAAAGCGTTTTGTGTGTACAATAGACAATGATAGGATGTCATTCTTAGTTACGTTACTAATGATACAGATGGGTTGTCAGACCCTCGTTTCCTGCTCGTTACCTATTTTTCTAAGAATTCAAAGAGGCAAGAGATTTGGGCTGGATCGTTGTACATATTGAATATGTTTTTTTAATTTTTAATAATACGAATGCTTTCGTATATAACCAGTTTCTTCGGGGTTTTTTATACTTTTAATAAGTTTTAAACCATCTACAGTGATACTATGATTTGGTTTCTAACACATGACGGGCAACACTCGATTTTCCGGGCCTATTGAATTTAATATGCGATATATGTTCTTTATAGCGGTTTATTATTGAGCTTTTTGTTTGGCCAATATATTTCAAATTGCAATCGTGGCAATTTGTTTCATATATATCCGCTTTCTGTTCCCACATCTAATTGGTGCAAAAGGAAAACAATGATAGGATGCCATTCTTAATTACACTAGTTACATTAGTAACAAGCGTAAGATTGAAATGGATATTTACCGGAAAGGAACCAATGTCAATAGGTTTAACACCGCGGATTCAAACCATAGATTCCAACAAAAGACAGATGGACAAATTGGAAAATACGGTATATTGAGCCGTCTGTCTACGAGTTAATGGACGACACAGTTATGCATATTTTTTTCTCTCCTTAGTAGCAACCTAGCCGTTCGTGAGAAAGCGCTCATATCGGTGGTTCTCTCTTGCCTGTCAGATGTCACGAGATATCTCTTGTCAGCTGACGGTATAAGATTGTGCTTATCTTGCGGGAGTGAATCTTAAGATATCACTTCGTAACTGCACTGAGAAGATCGTAAAATCGAAACACATGTGTGTGTAGTTGAAGTGACTGTTGGTAAAATTCGTTGTGTATGCCCATGTCTGTAGATACAGATATGTTTTAACATATTTTTATTAAAGAAATTTGACTACATCAATACGTTAAGCACGTATTACGCATTTGTTACAAATGAGTAGACATGTATTGTACACATCTGTATCTGTATCTGCATATAGACGTACACCTCGTATTTTTTTGGACTTACATCTAGACACGTATTTTTTCCCTTCTGTATCGGCATAGCTGAACGATAGAGAATCGCTATTTTCGGCACAGTCTTTTTTGTCCGTCTGATGTCACTAGAGTAACTGGTGCCACCTGATAGGACAAAATTTGCTATATCTATAAGACGTACCATCAAACTTTAGTTCACTAGCCAAACTGACGAAGTCTATTGTTGTGACAGAAATACGTGTCCTTGGCAGAAGTAAATGTTGGAAAATACGATGTGTATGTTGATGTGTACATATGCAAATGTTTAAAATGCATGTCTGTTTCATTTGTATATTTTTATTAATTAAAATTTTCCCGACTATATTTAATAGCGAAATTAATTATAATTTCAGGCACTTTATGTTGTTTTAAAAGTTTAGTAGAACCATCTAAAAATATTAGTAAATTTAGACAAAATTAATAGTTTCGAAAGCATGAAACTGTACCTCCTGGTTTATTCTATTATATGGATTATACTGATATATACTCGTGCGATTTAAATGAAACTAATTATATTTTTTTGTGGCTGCGGAAAATAAACACACTAAATTAATGGAAGCTTTTCCCTATATTGTATACCTATTCCATTATAATGATTGATTTCAACATGTTGTGATATATCCGTACACACATACGCATATCCTTTGTATATGTTTACAAACGTATCATTGTTTGCTCATGTTCTTTATAAACTGTTCGATCATTAAATTAAAATAATGCAAATATTTTAGATGAGTCTAAGTATTGTAAAGTTTAGCTTAGACTATGAACAGTAATAATTATGTAATCGTATGTATGTTTCTAATTATCGTCCTACTAATGCGTTATCTTGGGTAAGGTATTGGGCTCCATAGGCCCAAAGAGAGTTTACGCTACGTATTCGAATATAATACATAATTCCAAAACAGTAAGGATTTATACAAGGCAGAAGTACCGAAACCAATTTAGTTATTTATCAATCATTTATTTCTGAATCGAATGAGAGGGGTCTTCAAGTAGACTCAGTTTACATGGACCTCAGCAAAGCCTTTGATTGAGTTGACTATGACTTGCAAATTAATTGCATTTTCGCGAAGTAATGTGAATGTAAATATTGAATTCTACATTTTGCGACGCTAATTATTCGAATTTTTTAATTAAAAAAATTCGCCCTTTTAAGCAGGATTCGAATCAACGTCCATGGTTTGCCGGACCATTGCTCTGCCACTGAGCTATTAAGGATTGCGATTCCGAATACAGACTATGTTTAGGACTAGCGTCTAAAACCACTTAAGTATCAATCATCTGAACGACATAAAATTGTTCGTTTTAAGCAAGAGTTGAAATTTTCAAACAAGATGATCGATTCTCTTGTCCTTTCTTTGTTTATGACTCGCGTGCCTAGATTAGAATGACGGCTTGAGGATTTGTTATTCTTGCTTTTGGGCCGCACGGTATATGGCTGCAGTACGCTTATAAATCGTATAGTTACGGAACTGAATTCACTACCAGCAGATACAGATTTGTTTAATATATCTTATCAAAAATTTGTATCTGTGGTGAATACAATTAGTTATCTATCTATCTATCTATCTATCTATCTATATATATATATATATATATAAGTAAAAATTAATTAACGGGTGAGCGGTCTGTCAAGTAAAGAAAAACTCCTTTATTTCATTCTATATTTCATAACGAGTTTGTTACTTCGTCAGCAGTGCCTAAACAATATGACAAGAACAAAATACTTACAATTGAGAGTTAAAATTTAGCAAAGAACGACACTAAACATGTTAAAATTATTCAAATTAAAACATTAAATTAATACGATGTTGGTTTATCGTCAACCTTTTAAAAACAAATATACGTAAATGTTATATATACCTATATATATATATATATATATATATATATATATATATATATGTTTTCTTTCAGGTTTCCGCGGGTAGTAGTATGTGTTGTAACTGGGTTCCGGGTTTTCTTCCGCGTTTCCATTGTTTGGTCTTTGTAAAGACCGGTGCTGGTTTCTGGACGACGTTTCGGAACAATCACATTTGCCATCTTCAGGTCTGCGATACTCTGGTTACTCGTAACCAGAAGCAGAAGCAGACAGTTATCGCAGACCTGAAGATGGAAAATGTGATTTTGCAAACAATGGAAACGCGGAAGAAAACCCGGAACCCAGTTACAACATATATATATATATATGTATATATATATATATAAGGTAAACTTAATAAGTCGGCGATTAAAGGTCTGGTTCATTACTTCAAAGTATATATATATTTAAAACAACCCTACATGTTTCGGCAATGATGCCTTTGTCAAGGGAATAAAAAATATAAATTTATTTATATTTTTTATTCCCTTGTTTTAAATATATATACTTTGAAGTAATGAACCAGACCTTTAATAACCGACTTATTAAGTTTACCTTATCATACCAAGGTCACGAAAATATTATATTTATATATATATATATATATATATATATATATATATATATGATATATAGCTCCAACTTTTACGACGATCCTACTGAGACGTCCCTGCGGACAGTGTGATCTACAAGAAAATTATATATATTGGTGGTCTTGCTCATTCAATTATATCACAATTTAAACAGTTTAGTAACATTAAAATAGCCAAATACAACATATATAGTTTGAAAAAATTATATAGTAAGACCAAAGACGTAATACCTTTGCTTTTAAATAGTCATGTTATCTACAGGATACCATGTTCGGATTGTCGTGGCGTGTTCATAGGCCAAACGTCACAATGGCTAAAACAGCGTATCACACAACATAAAAGGACGTCCGTATTGGTAAGAGATCTTGTGCTCTGGTGGATCATGCACTTGATCTCGGCCATACATTTAATTTTGGCGATGTCAGAGTTGTGGACGCTGAAAATAATTACAAAAAAAGATGCTTTTTAGAAATGGTTCACGTTAACGGAGACACTAATAGCGTAAATTGTAAGTCGGATACAAATGGAGTAAGTATAATCTATTGCAATATACTCGGTGTTGGCGATTACTTGACCTGTCAAGTTTTATTAACTAGTCCTTGTATCATTTGATTTATAGTTGTTGTTGGTTTCGATTTTTTATGACATCAGTTCGGTGTGTGTTTTATAAGTTTAGTTTTATATTTTAACGTGTATATATATTTGTTTTTAAAAGGTTGACGATAAACCAACATCGTATTAATTTAATGTTTTAAATTTGATTAATTTTAACATGTTTAATATCGTTCTTTGCTAAATTTTAACTCTTATTTGTAAGTATTTTGTTATTGTCATATTGTTTAATATATTGTGGTTTTATTAAACATGTAGGCACTCCTGAGGAAGTAACAAATTCGTTATGAAATATAGAGTGAAATAAAAGAGTTTTTCTTTACTTGACAGACCGCTCACCCGTTAATTAATTTTTACTTATACAGTACGGTCGATAATACTTAATAGTCTATATATAATATATATATATATATATATATATATATATATATATATATATATATATTATATATATATATATATATATATATTAAGTGTATTATTATGAAGTAAATCGCCAACTAATTGAATCGACCATATATATATATATATATATATATATATATATATATATATATATATATATATATATATATATATATATGGTCGATTCAATTAGTTGGCGATTTACTTCAAAATGTATATATTTAAAATAATCTAACATGTTTCGGCTTATGATGCCTTTTTCATATATATATATATATATATATATATATATATATATCTATACATATATATATTGATATACACCAAATAGGTCGTATAATAAATACAATATCCAAAAATAAAATATAGTGAAGCTGGTAAGGTAATTTTTAAGAATAAAATAAAAATATCTATTGATATAATTTCAAATATTGCATACAGATGGAGTTGTTTAAAATATTGTATCTGTTACATGCGTATAATTCAAATAATAAATGATCGTACATAAAACGAAGTATACTTAACCTCAACAGCTTTTTATTTGTATACCTTTTTATTGCTTAATTTCTTGTGGGCTATAATTTATGTTAAATGTCGTGGCATTTATATTTCATCTTTTGTGAATTTAACAAAAGTAATGCGTCAACTTACTTGAAATTTATGCAAGGATCAGTTTGCATATGTTGGAGCAAAAATATGTTATTTCTGCCACAGCTACATACTGACGATGCTAGGCGGTTATTTCGGAGAATTAGTTACCATATCTTGTATTTGGAATCTACAAAATTAGTATGAAGGTTAGTGAGATGGTCTCGGCTTGATTTGATAGAAAATATATTCATATAAATCGGCAATTAATGATAATATGAAAATGAACATACATCTCAAAATGTTTATTGATGTGGCATACAAAGCAATGTACTAGATACTGATTCAAACAAACATGTACATAAGAACATATAAACGTACTGTATAAACACCTATTTAAATGGTATTGTGTAAATTATATTAATGGCCCTTTGTTCCTGCTATGACAGGCAGGTCTGTTAATAATTTTCACATTTAATCGATTTTCAGAAGTCGGATTTAACGTACACAATGCCCGATCCTCGCTTCCATTAATTTAGGAAATAATCCTTTCAGTGGTAATTTACCAAGCTTGTTTGTGAGGTGAAGGGAAAACATGTCGATTTAATAAAGGTTCAACGCATGGGAACGTGTAGTTTGCTTATGCGATATTTAAGAAATAAAAAAATATATATTATTTGTAGGTTTCAGATCGATTTATTTTATATAACAAAGTAATTTGAAACATACTTGAGTAGGTAAAAGCTCACCAAATTTTGTATAAATCAAAAATATTTTTAATTATATAAAATGTCATTAAGAATGAGGCATGGAGAACACAACAACAACACAACATAACACAATAAACGTTTATATTTGTGCGAAAGTATCTCTTCAGATACGCAGACACGTGTTTCATCTTACTACAGGATCATCAGTGCCCACTACTGAAGTGATACTTTCACTGTAATAACATATTTACCATATTACAAAAGTTATTAAGAGATTGACTAATGTTAACATCACGAACGCCAAAACAACAACCACTGTCTTCATAACAAGTGCAAATCCAAATCAGAGGTTTCCATCTGTCGACCACAACTGCAACTCGCAGAAACTGTATTCACGTACCTCCACTCTATATAGGACACAACCGATTTATTATATACACTATCGGTTGTGAAAAAAAAATATGAATAAGTATTCACAAATGCAGAGAGAAATTAAATAAAAACTTTTATACTGAACATTATTTCATAAAATGAATTTTTAACGACAATAAATCGCTGTGTCCATACTTTTAACTAACCTTATATCGGGTATCCTTGAAATAGAAAGACAGCGTTTGAAAAATGGAAAGAGTAAATTATCTAGAATGTATACCCAAAATATTTTCTCAAAATTCAGTCTCATAAGCGAGAAAAACAAATGACAGATATTTAAAAAAATTTTGTTACGCCACTGTGCGATTGAATATATCATGAATACTATTTGAGACGATATCTTAAAACCGGCCTGCAATATAGTTTTGTTATCGACAATCTAGCTTTAAGTATCGTTCTGTTGTTAATAGTTACGGCACGTTCGATACAATTTTTTGATTAAAGATAATAGATTTAAAGCACACATCTTACATGTTCGTTTAATATGTGATCTTTAATAAAAATTCACTTGGCTTTGGTAACAGGTTATTCAACTGTTACCATAATCAAACTTGAACACAATTCTATCGTTTTTATAAATAACGTATGATCAAAAAGTCTTTGAATCGCTATTGCCGTGGAATTTACGAGGTATCTATGAAATTATTTATTTCAATTAGTTTTGACATTTACTTGACAACTTTCAAGTCAGCTTTTATAAAATATACATAAAATGCAACTAATTACCATAACCAAAAATCAATTTTTTTGTGCCTTATGTTTACTTCAAAGTAAAGAAGTACAGAAGTAAATAAGTCTTTTGATGGTTTTTACACTTCATGGCTATCGCGATCCAAGGACTTTTTGATCATACGTTATAAACATTGCCGCCTTTAAATACAATAGTAGCATTCTGAATCCGATATTCATATTTTTCATTTCTTACTTCGACAAAGAAAATAATATTCGTAATATACATGAAATTCTGTTATGATTTTTAAAATGTGTTTGCAAATGAATGTAATACACATCTTAATTTTTAATTATTTACTCGAATGTGTAAAAAGTCGATTTTGTACTAGGTACTGACCTTAGCATACAGCTGTTACGCATGTAAAACATAGGGTGTGTATGTAACTTCAATAGAGGTACATATTTACATTCTAAAAATTTTGAATTCATAGGCGAAACATGATACAATTTTTAAAGTGTTAATAATTGTGTTTTAGTTTTAGATTCATGTTCAGTAATTACATATTTCCATTTTTCATACGGTGGCTTCTTATTTCAAGGAGCCTGTACATTAGTCTCTAGAAATAATTGTTATTTACACAAAATTTGTATTAGATAGCCTAATGTCAGATAATTTTAACAATTCTACTTGACTATTTATTTATTATGCATCCTCCGATATGAATTACGGTATTTACTATTCTCATAATTATCTCAACATTTAAATTTTTTGCGTAAATCTTAATCTTTATTTATGTATATAGATCTTAGAACAGTACAGAATTACAGAAATTGTACCCTTATTATCAATGTTTGCCTAGTTAATCAAATTTATTATTATTATTATTACTACTATATTAGTGTTCTTTGATTATTAAGAATTAAGTCGATTAAATGTGAAACACGATTGTGTAATTTGCAAATATATATATAATATAATAACTTCGTGACCTTGGTATGATATGGTAAACCTAATCAGTAGGCGATTAAAGGTCTGTATATTACTTCAAAATATATGTATTTAAAAAACTCTACATGTTTCGGCTGTATACGCCTTTATCAAGAGAATACAAAATATGAATTATTTTGTATTCTCTTGATAAAGGCGTATACAGCCGAAACATGTAGAGTTTTTTAAATACATATATTTTGAAGTAATATACAGACCTTTAATCGCCTACTGATTAGGTTTACCATATATATATATATATATATATATAATATATATATATATATATATATATACATATATATATATATATATATATATATATATATATATATATATATATATATATATGGTAAACCTAATCAGTAGGCGATTAAAGGTCTGTATATTACTTCAAAATATATGTATCTAAAAAACTCTACATGTTTCGGCTGTATACGCCTTTTTCAAGAGAATACAAAATATGAATGACAGGATATAAATGTCAAGTAATTAAGTTGCTATGGTTTAAATTATTCAAAGATACATTCTAGTAATAATAATAAATCATGCCTTAGTATTCCAAAAAATAGATAACAAGGTGTGAAAATATGTGTTGTTCGCTGCTAGCAATTTGTGTCTCCTTCTGGGTATGAACTTGTGTGTTGGTTGCTGCTGGCAGCTTGCGTCTCTCTATGGGTGTGTGGTTTTGTGTGAGAGCGTAAGTGTAGGGTTTTGTATGTCGGTGCGTTCGTGCGTGTGTTTAGTGATCGGTCGCATGAATTTAGAGAGGTCGGATAACCAGCCGTTGCGTAGGGCCGCCAACCCTTTCCCGACAACTTCTTTACAATTCCGTGCAGTACTTCGACGGTCTGACCCCCGCCCCAACGAGGCAGGGCGCAGACAGGCGAAGCGCACCCTGTACGGGGTTGCTCATCGCAACTAAGGGAACACTCTTAGTGGTTACCTCGGTCGACGATGGTCACACTTATGCCATCTTAACGTTTTCCGCCGAAGCGGGGGCATAGCACACACGTCGAACGTGTGTGTGCTGTTAACGGCAGCCTAGCCAGGTTGTCGCCCAGGACCGGTCCTAGTGGTGTGTGCATTGCGCGGCGACGAGATAGCGCCGCGTAGCATGGTTCCTCACTCTTGCTGGAAAGGCGGAATGGCACCTGACTGCCCAACGGCGGAAAACGTTAAGATGGCATAAGTGTGACCATCGTCGACCGAGGTAACCACTAAGAGTGTTCCCTTAGTTGCGATGAGCAACCCCGTACAGGGTGCGCTTCGCCTGTCTGCGCCCTGCCTCGTTGGGGCGGGGGTCAGACCGTCGAAGTACTGCACGGAATTGTAAAGAAGTTGTCGGGAAAGGGTTGGCGGCCCTACGCAACGGCTGGTTATCCGACCTCTCTAAATTCATGCGACCGATCACTAAACACACGCACGAACGCACCGACATACAAAACCCTACACTTACGCTCTCACACAAAACCACACACCCATAGAGAGACGCAAGCTGCCAGCAGCAACCAACACACAAGTTCATACCCAGAAGGAGACACAAATTGCTAGCAGCGAACAACACATATTTTCACACCTTGTTATCTATTTTTTGGAATACTAAGGCATGATTTATTATTATTACTAGAATGTATCTTTGAATAATTTAAACCATAGCAACTTAATTACTTGACATTTATATCCTGTCATTCATATTTTGTATTCTCTTGAAAAAGGCGTATACAGCCGAAACATGTAGAGTTTTTTAGATACATATATTTTGAAGTAATATACAGACCTTTAATCGCCTACTGATTAGGTTTACCATATCATACCAAGGTCACGAAGTTATTATATATATATATATATATATATATTGTAACGGATCGGAAGAGCTATAAAATATTCAACAGTTTGTAAATACAAAGATTCTAAGTTAAAATAATTAACTTGGTAATTTTTATATTAAATTTTGTGAATTATCAATTTTAACTTTAACTAGGTTACTTCAAATAACATATAGATGGAGTTGTACAATGCTTAATTATATGCGCATGATACAAAGTTACATGCTAGTAAACAACTCCATAACATTAACCTTAAAAAGTTGTTCGGATGTATAGATTTCTTATAAGCATTAATTAGTGAGCGTAAGTTGTGATTAAGATCCGGCTAAACTCAAGAACAATGTTGACTCTTGTGAAAGGGCATTGAGATATGTCCAAATTTAATAGTGCAAGTTCGGTATCTCCAATCAAACACTCATAAAGTTCACTGATTTTAAAGTGATAGACTGTTTGTTTCGTTTATATTCTATACTACAAAATAAAAAGGTCGAGATCGGATTAATGAATAACAACTTTAATGAACTGATTATCCAAATATAACAGGTAAGTGAAAAATATACTAATATAAATAATTTTTGATATCAAACATGTCACGTGATTAAACAAATATGGTGAAGCTTTTAGATTAATTTAAATAAACACTACATGTGACATATATAAATTAATGAATAATAAATTTACTGAATAATAATAAAATAAAATAAAATAAAAAGAAACTGTATTCTTCCTTATCTTAGAAATAGAATACCTAGATCTTATATTATGACATTAATAATTATTATCTTAACAGATGTAGAAAATATGATGTATTCTTCATTAATATGTTGATTAATTTGTCGTTTTCAATGTTTGTAGGAGATTATAAGAATACTTAAGTAATCTGGACAGGAAAATTGGTGTACAGGATCACTTATAGGTCTCTAAAGGCAAGGTTCTTTCAGCGGCAATTGAACGGCGTCACCCCAGTTAGATGTCCGGTCCAACGAACCTCTTCCCGGCAAACTGCACCCGGCGATATCTTCAATACTGGTGTTCGTATGGTCTTGAAAAAAAATGTTAAACGGGAGCTGGGAATATTGGTAAGTTTTTTTCCTAAAACGGACGTATGGTTTTATTCAAATTATTTGTATTTTTCTTATTGCTTTCAGAGGGACACTCCAGTATTTCTAGGTGTTTTTTAATTGCCATATTTCTAGTAACGCTAACTTTCTTTTTTTTCGTATCCCGATTTTGATTCGTCCATCGGTATGTAATCAATTAATCTCGACATATTTTTATTATGAAAATGACAATTTAATAATTTTAAATATATTTATAAGTAGTAATAAATATTTAATCTATTTTGATGATAAAATGTTTGTTGTTTGAATGTCAAATATAGTACATAATGCTGTTTTTATTGTAGGAAACTTTCCCGCGGTAAACAATTCAAATAATATACAGTTATGCCTAAATAAATGGCGTCATTAATAATTAATCAATTAAGTTGATATTTTTGTAATACAAATTATCGAAATGAAAATACTGATACAAAATGAAATGATATAAATTATAAATGTGAGAATGACTTTTTAAAATAATTAAATACGCGAAATCAACTTTATTGATTTAGCACGTGAAGAATTCAGTTTTTGATATATTTTATATAACTCTAGAACTTATATATTTATACATTCTAAAATTCTGTCTTTTGCTCACTGAGGCATGCCCGAGTGTTAGCTTGACCTACCTCAATATATATATATAAGTGTTTAGATAATTTCTTAGCCGTTCATTAAAAATATATATATATATATATATAATATTTTCGTGACCTTGGTATGATATGGTAAATTCAATCAGTTGGCGATTAAAGGTCTGGCTTTACTTCATAGTATATATATTTAAAACAACCCTACATGTTTCGGCAATGATGCCTTTATCAAGGATATAAAATATAAAATTATATTATATTTATATTTTATATCCTTGATAAAGGCATCATTGCCGAAACATGTAGGGTTGTTTTAAATATATATATACTTTGAAGTAAAGCCAGACCTTTAATCGCCAACTGATTGAATTTACTATATATATATATGTATATATTATATTAACAAATCCTTCATCAACATTGTGACTTATTTAAACTAATAGTGTGAATGTGGCAAGGAAGTAGAATTCCAGGCCGAAATCCACGAAGCAATCATGGGACAACGACCACAGATGCCACAAACTAGATTTACTAAAATGCTTCATTAAAATTACTCAGACAAAATAAGATGTAAATTATTAAAGTATACTAGACGGCCCATATATTCTTGTTAAACTCTCTTTGTCTTTCCATTATACAAAATTGTTAGTTTTAGTTACGAAATATATCGCGAAAAAGACGTTTTAACGTATTACCAATTTAGAGCAACAATTTTAGCAGCCAACTGGGATCAAGATTGAAATTCACACAATAAAATATTTCATATTCCTCCTAAAGCTGTCGGGAGAGATTTTTCTAAATAAAAGCTTCAATATTCTTTTGCTTTTTTACGGGGAATCTTCTAAGACGACGTCTATTCCCGCTTTCATCTCTCGCCTTCTTTCAAGTACTGAATTAAATTTAATTGTGTGTTTCCTATGTGAATGTTGAGTTACAATTTTTATACGTCACAGAATAATGTTGTCTTGACGACTCCAGAAGACATTTTATAACGAGACAGATAATCTAATATAGATGTATTTGCAATTTTCCATTTTGCTATTGTCCAATAAATTAATTGTGTCTGCGATAAATAGCCACCTACTTAAAATGGAAATGTAATCAAATTTCCTAACTTAACAAAATTAAATTTGCACGAGTTGTATGTGCAGCAGCCCCACCTTGCGGAAAGTAACTTCCATTAAATTCGTCTCGTTGCACTTGAGTTAAAAATGGTGTTTATAACTGTTTTTGGTATCGTTATCTATTAATGTTATTGTGAAAAAATATTGGTCCTATTTTTCTACGAGATACAGCTAACAATACTCCAAGATTAGCAGGATGTAAAGAAACTTCGTATTGTTTAGATTGTTTATAGACCATGTTCCGTAATTTAGTTTATTTACAAACCCGCTTAGATGAAACCATGCTTCATCAGTAAAAAAACTTAAAACAAAAATTTCATCACTATTTAAATTTTCTTGGAAGAAGAGGTTAAGCCTACTAGCGTGATCTCTAGGTAAGATCTGTTGAACAACCGACACTTTGTATAGATACATATTGTTATGGATTTTTCCCTAAATTATATTTAAAATTTATTAAAAATAAATGTACACATTTTTGTAACTTGATTGTATATCAGATATGTAAGAATGTGCTTAGCAAAAACTTGATTTTTGGAGGCCGTCTTTATGTGAAAGCGATAGCGGGTGATATTGAGTGGAAACCAGTTTAATATCCCGTACTAGAAAGGTGGTTCTGAATATATATACAATTAAAAATATTTAATTAGTGGTTTATTGTTTTGAATTGTGTTTTGATTGATGTTGTAGAGTTTTAGAGATAAATTTCTGGTCATAAATTTTGATGTATAAAGAGAAAAAGGCACCTTTCTTTGTCTCCAGTAATTCTGTAAGTTTTTTTTATATGAATTCATAAAATTTTGATTAATTTTATAAGAATATTTATCTTGTATTCAATATTGTTATTTAAGAGATTTATTATTATCATTAGTAGTAATAAATAATAAAGAATATTTTTCAAATTTCTATGTAATAAAAAATTATAACTGAAAATTTTGCATGTTGGGAAGTCAAGGGTATTTTTTCATGTGTTTGATGTTTGCACATGCGTAGATTTGGTCGTGTATTAAATTTTATTATACAGTGTGGTTCTCTGGGGAGAAATTAAGAATAAACTTTATTATTTTTTAGATAAGTTGATCGGAAGTAATTAAGAGGAAGTTTTAATTCACTTAGCTGTCATATACAGTGAATTGTTTTACCTCGTTGTGTTATTGGAAGATACTTTCTACTTTATAAAGATAGTTTTTTTTTCTTTTTTGATTTTTTTTTGTATTAAATATTCATTTAAATTTTATTCTGTCTTTGATTTATGCTACTACCTTTACTGTTGTTTAATTATTAAAATAAGTAACTTATAAAGCATATAACTATAATATTTGTCAAGAAACATTGACTGGCGCCTAAATAATATTGCAGTTCCACGTTTTTCCGATTGGAACCCTGAGAAGAAAGAAGTCTCATTGTTGGATATTAACTGGCTGAGTATCCTAGTTGGGTAGATTAGTTGTGGATGGTGGTGCAGTAAATATATAAACCACAATTCATAGCAATATGTAAACCACGCTTCAAAATTCTATGACGATATTAGAAGATCGTTCGATGTTCGTTTGAATTGATAAACGATGATCTAATGTATGTGGGATTTTTCCACAAACAAACAGGTAGAACAAAGTGTTCTACCTGTTCAACAATATTTTGCTGTGTACGTGGTCTACCAGAACTTTTGCCTTTTAGCACAGATCCTGTAGCCCGAAAATTCTCCACGACTAGACGAATGTGATGACATAAAACGGTATTAGCAACTGCATTACGAAACTGCAAGTGAAACTGTCGCTTACATTCCACAATAGGAATATTACCATTCTCCGTTAAGAAATTGTGCGCTTCGGAAATATACTTCAACAATAAAAATATTTTCTTGGAAAAATTATTTTTAAGAAAGATTTATATTGCTAGTCACAAAATGACAAATATCAAAATGACTTTAGATAAATAGTTATAGAAAGGCAAGTTGCCTAAAATAATTTGCAAGTACTAGTTACTCAGTGCCTTCCGAGGTTAAGTTCTTTTTGAAACACGTATGAATATGCAATTATCTCATTTGGTAGATAGTTCACGAAAGACTCAAGTATCTTGTTTGTTAATATATTTTTATATACTTTCTGTATCTTTATAATCGTCATTTATTAAAAAATATTGAATTTTGTTGAAATGTTCTTTCATCATTCCCTGAAAAATGAGTGGAGTAATGGAGGATAACTATTGACATGTTTGGATTTAGTACATTTTTAGTTACATTTTCGTTCTCCATTAAAGTAAAAAAAAATATTTTGTCTTTTTTTAGGGTTATCATTTAGAAATCTTATTTTAGAATACTTCGTTCAAAATCCAATCTTACTGTTCGGTTATTCCCTACAAAATTTTACTCCCTCCACCCAGAAATAAGTTTCCGATTTTAGATTTGTTTTCGTTCATAACTAAGGGTCCACATTTTCTCAAAACAAATTTATTCCTTCTAAGTTAAAGAACAAATTTCATTCATAAAACTAAAGTTAGTGAAGCTTATTAAACTAGAAATTAAACTAAAACTAAAAATATATATAATAGCATACCAAAAACAAATTAGCATATCGATGCGACAACTCACATCAAGCTTTGATACAAAATAACAAATTTGTATAAAAACAAATTTGTATCTGTATATACATGGACACACAGTACGTTTTTACCAGCGTTTGCTTCAACCACTTGACGCGTGCGTTTCTGTCTAACGACTTCATCAATGGAGGATTTACGAAGGCAAACGACTGTAGTGCACTTTGCGGTCATGTAGTAAATATTGTTCTATCAGATCACACCAGATAACCTCATGACATCTGATGGACAAAACCGACTACGCCGAAGCAAAGTGCTTCTTCTCGAATAGCTATGCTATTACAGGAAAAGAAAAACTACGCTTGTTACTGTGAGTCCATTAACTCGTTGCCAGGTGGCGCCAGGTCGCGCATGACCGCGAAGTGCACTACAGTCGCTTGTCTTCGTTAATCCTCCATTGATGAAGTCGTTAAACAGAAACGCATGCGTCTGGTGGTTGAAGCAAACGCTGGTAAATACGTACTGTGTGTCCATGTATATACAGGTACAAATTTGTTTTTATACAGATTTGTATTATTTTGTATAAAAGGTAGCATCTCATTTCTTTGTAAGTGATCCTTTCCCATATGGGGCAATCGGTAGTTATTACAATCATGAATTCTCATGGTTTCTATCATACACTGGGTGAGTCAAGAAGTTTTTGTTCAGAGTATCATTATCTAATTCATCGTAAGCATTTGTAATGGCATTGATTAATTCGTCGACTGTTTTGGAAGCGGTTTTGCGCTGCAACGACTGAATGGTATTGAAAAATACCAGATCGATAACTTTCATTCATACCAGGACTTGATCAGGATTTGATGGCTGACAGAACATTTTAATTCTTAAGTTAGTCGGCAAGCTTCTTTAAAACCTACATACTCAGGATCGACATGCGGCTTGGCATTATTTTGTTGAATGCAGATGGTTGAAAGACGATTTGATTTAGCGCATTTCTGTTATTAATAGCTATTTGTCGATTATCATTTTCTGTAATCTTTTCTAGTCACATTCAAAAGGACTTTAGATTCCATTGTACAAGCAGGGCTAGTTTTATTGCTTCTCTTAGCTGGTTCTTCACATACCACATACGAAAGGCCAAATGCCAAGTTTGCCATCAAAATGATTATTTGGGATTGATTGTAACGAGGACGACTAACAGCGGCTAGAAACATTATTTTCGTAAGGAAGCGTTTACTTTTACAGGTTCTGTACGGTTTCTGTTCACATGTAAAACCACTTTTCGTCTACATGGATTTGATCAGTCTGAGGAGTCCATCAGCTACACTTTTTGGCTTAAGCATTGATAAGCAGTACTTTAACCGTGCAATTTTATTAACATTAGTCAAATATCGCTTTATATTATTGGAATGGCGCCTTATTTGTCCTAATTTTAATAAATTAGAAACTGTGCTTTTACTAATGCCAATAGAATGTGTAAGAGAACGAATAGTACGCCGATTATTAAGCTTGAATTGCTTGTGTATCAAGCATTCGTGGTTTTTGGTCAACACGCCCCCTTTTTACGAGAGGATACATTAAGTACTACTAATTCATCGTTCAATAATTGCTTTCCTCGATGCTATACCGTGCTAACAGTTTTCTCGAATACTCTGAATTTGATGGCAGTATTTTCGATAGAGCCACACTTTAGCTGGCCTTTTCTACTGAGTTCTAACAATGAATGTTAGAGAGATTGCCGTAAGTTTGAAACCAAATTAGGTTTCTTTTGTGAAATTGCAGATAAAACATTGATTAACTTGTTCATATTTGAGACAAACCAGTTTGAAATTTTTCGTTAATAGAAAATGTTTTTAGAGATACACTTTTATATTACTTATTAATTGGTTTACAAATTACGTATGGGCTATTCCCGATAAGAAGACGTGCACGTCATTTATTGAACTTTCGGCATGACAAATCTGTAGCAAATAAAATACCTATGTACACCTGATAAAATTCAACGTTAATATCGTCGTATAAGTTTAGAAGTTTGTAGGATTGAGAAAGAAGCATCCAATGATGAGAAATTTGTCAATTGGTCATTTGACAAATGTTTTGTGTCATTTGATAAATGTTTTCTGTCATTTGACAAATTTGTTCTATCATTTATTTTCCTTGTTGTTTGTACATTTTTATTAGATTCCACCATTTCTATCTCGTCTTTATTACAAAAAAGTTATTCGTATAACTAAAGTGGAATTATTCGCTTACGCAATAATGCCGAAACCGTTGTCTAGCCAGAGTAAATCGCATGGCAATCGCACATTTTAAGGAAGAACGTGATAATGGTATAACTATAATGAATTACATTATTTATAGCGTGTATCAGCACTAGGTGTAAGTCTTACAACTGTTAGCAGAATCTCTACTGATGTTGGAAAGGGCAATACACTGGTCAGCCCAAAACGAAAGCGTGACAGGAAGAAAGTAGTTGTTCATATTGACAACTTTACTGAGTGAGATTTTAGAAATAAACTATTTTGCTATCTCAATTAAACGCTAAATAAAAGTAGCCCTGAGAAGTGATTAGCTTCTCAGATGCCCATCATAGACTAATTATTCAATAGATAGATCATAAATTTGGAAAATATTTAAAAAAAAAGTTACAGGTTAGAAGAACCATGAACTAACAGTATTACTTTAACTACTACTTAGCTTGATATTTAATAATGTTCAGAGTCCTTGTCTTCCCTCGTATAAGTCTTCGCAGAGGAAGAACGAATCGACGCCTCCTTTTCTGAGTCAATGGAGTCTTGCCGCCATTTGTGTCGCCGCGAACAAGATTCAGAATTTCCACAGAACTGCAAGCCCCGCAGAGACTTTAACCTCCGATGTGAGTAGATAAAGGATTCCCGAAGATTCTCCTTACGGTAGTTCGTTAATTAGCAATTCCTCGCTGAGAGGTTTAATCACGAAACCAAGGTAAAGAATCGGCCTCCACGTGGTAAAACTCTCGGTAAAAAAAACTTGACGTAAGTATACGATTAAGACACTTAGAAATCGGAAAATTGGAAGATTAGCTCCAGTAATAATATTTTATAAATCCTAGGGAAAACAAAGGAAAAGAATAAGTAAAAATTCAAATGATTATGATAAGTATTACCGCACAAAAGATTCACTGATAAGAAATATGATAGAATCAGCGCGTCACACGTTTGAAGAACGAATACCAACGCCAGTGCCAACAGGACACGATACATTATCGATCTACGTCATAGGAAAGATCGATAAACAGGTTATTTTGTAAAGAAAGGAAATTAATTTCCGAAAACCCTAGCCAGGTACAAGTAACATGTCTCAAGCTAACCAGCAAAAAAAATCGCTAATTAAAACATCGTAATTCTGGGGAAAAAGACTAAAAGCGTCAAGGAATCTGTACAAGTCAGCTTAAAGAAATAAATATGAGATGGCGCTCTTTGCGAGAGAATAAAATAACGTAACAAAAGGAAAATTAAAAGGAATAATTAGATAAATAAGCTCCCAGTTAGGTTCTCGAAATACTAAAAGAATTCCTAAAATTTAAGTAATAAATTAAAGTAAACAAAACAGTCCCAAAGCCCAAAAATAATTCGAACATGACTAAGCAAATTTTATCATTCAAGATGTCGACACACCGAAGCAGATGGATCATATTCCGGTAATATATAGGGACAGCCAAATTATTAGAACAAGATTAAATTTTAAGAAAATATCGAGGTTTAAAGATGCCCAAGCGGTTAATTGACAACAAAAATCAATAAAATATTAATACACGAAAAAGGTGAAAAATGAAAAGACTAATTAGATAAGCGTAGGAAAATAATGAAATAAATTGATTAAAATTTCCTGAATGATCTCAAAATGATTTTACGAACGTAACAATATTAATGAAAGGTATTCCATATTGTAGTATTTGTGTATAAATAAATTCCATCTATTTCCATTTAATAAAATCGTTAAAAAAGCAGTTTTCTTTATTAAATGCAAAGGTTATATCTGATAAATAAACAAAAGTATAAATAATAAATGTATTAACTAATATGTATGCATCTACTTCATTTGCATATATTTTATTATGAATTATGACTTCAACATAACCTATATATCTTCCATGTCATGTCAATTATTTGATACATATAACCTATATTAGAGAATCATTATTCATTACATAACAAAGATGCACATCTTGCTACACAGTGCAAACGTCATCACTGACGTCTTCGTATCGTGAAAGGCCTATATTACTCTTTACTCTTAACTTCACTTTTAGCGTAAAATCTGAATTTACTTATCAGCAGTCAAGGCATATATTTTTCTTAATTTTTCATTAAATTTCAAATCGACACTTATTTCTGGACGAAGGAAGTATTATTAGTACATTTTTTCTAGATTGTGATACCTCAGTTGTTTTGATTCATATTCTGGTATTACAGCATTACGTGCGTCCGAATCGTGGTGATTTTTCGTCTAAAACTGACAATTTGATTTCGTTATTATAGAATTTTATCTTAGGCATTGCTATTCAGTTTGATATAATGTACTTAAACTCCATAAATTCTGATATCACGTATATTTATTATATGCAGAGAACATCTCTGATGTATATTAATAAGCCTTTTGTCGCAGTCGTTACCCGTTTCCCGCGGGAGCCTAGTACATTGATATCACTCCGCTTTTTGCTTCTGATGTTTAAATTTATACCTGCAAATAATACCATGGCGTTTGAGTTTGTAAGTTGTTCCATTTTATTTTCTCGTATTTCCTTAAATCTGTCTTTCATCACACTCGGAGCTATATTTGATGCGTATACTTGAGAAATATCTTCTCCTTTTCCTGGAAGCTTTGGTTTTGTTATTCATTCACTAATGAGCTTTCGTACATAATATGTATGCAAAACATGGAAGCAAATTACACACGCCAGAATATTAAGTAAATATTGTAAATTATAATATCGGAAACATTTAAATACAAAGTTACAAAGCCGTGGATATATTCTCAAGTAAAATAAAGTGTTTTATAAAGCGTGTCTCAGAATTTTTTTTTTTTCTGTTTTGACCGTTACGCGACAAACACAAAAATAGCGGGCGAAGGGTGTGGTGACAAACGCTTGATGGGCTTGTTTAGTTTAGTAGCGATGGATCGTTTCACGGGACCCCAGCGCGCATTTTGCGTCCGAGCGTTTTATAAAAATAACGATTCTTATATTGTTGTTCGACGTCTTTACCGGACACATTTTAATTTAAGGGTCATGTGAAATGTGCCAAGTGCGAATTTAATAAAACATTGGATGCGCAAGTTTGAAGGGACTGGTAACACAATGCCGAATAAATTAACTGAGCGAAAAAACACATCAAGACCGAACATAAATGTCGACGGCCAGGCTGTTATGGATCCACAACAGTCGCTACAATTACGCCTAGTTTCTCTAAATCCACCGCTCATCGCATTATTCGCAAAGATCTACATTTCCATCCCTACTAAATTGTTGTAGTGCAAGAGATGAAGCCCGATTATCCCGCTAACCGAATCGAATTCTGCAGGACAATGAGAAATCGCTTTAGGAGCTTCAATAACATATGGTTCTCTGATGAATCCAATTTTCACATCAACGAATACGTGAACAAACAAAATTGTAGATACTGGGCTTCCGTTGATCCGCTGGAACTTCATCAGAAACCATTACACTCTCCTAAGATTATCGTTTGGGCTGCCATATTAAGTCAAGGAATTATCGGGCCATACTTTTTTGAGGATAATCGTGGTCGCGCTTGGAAATTTGACTTTCTTTTGTCACCTGGGCTGCGTTATGAAACTGAAGTTTGTATAATGGCATGCGAAGACGACGTTTTCTCGATCCTTCTGTATAGAAGGGAGGTGCTCGGACTTCAACTGCAGGACGTTAGCTGCAGAGCCTGCAAAACACAGAAAGGAAGTACGAAGCTTTTGCTTGTGGCGCGCCCAATTTATACATAATCAGGCACAACGCGACGCTGAAAGTGCTCTACTTCCACCTCAGGCATAAATATGGTATCGATACCGGAGTGACCTTGAAGTACGTCGAGCAGAATATACTATCTGTTGTCTCCAATGACAAAATTAAAATCTTCTGGAATTTTCCCTTCACCACGACCACAAAATCAAGACCGACAGACCAGATGTGGTGGTTATGGCATTGAAGACATAGTGCATGTACATGGTGGAAATGTCATGTCCGGCTGAGCCGAATATCTTGGATAAAGAGCGCGAAAAGAGAGTTTGGGGATCTGTTTCTGCAAATAAGACCAAGTTATGCGGAATTCAAGGTGACCTTTGTGCCACTGATCATCCTAGGCGGAGTAACAAACTTCTTGAAACCCTGAAAAGAATGGGAGTTTCGGTGACTAAGCCGAAAAGAATTGTGAGACACATGCAGAAGTTCGTGGTCTTTGGATCGCTGAGAATGTGGGCTCACGAGACTAGCTTCCCAACAATGTAGATCTGGTAAATCTCTGGGGCTCGTGCACGCACCCGAGAAGTTATCCTGGCCTTTCGTATTCGCGAGCTGCTAGGGTCCGCCATCTTTCCACCAGACCACCACCATCAAGCGGAATTGCATGATAATAGCCATTAGTTACTATATTAGTAACAATAATTATATTTTATAATTATTAAATTGTTCTTTCCTTTGAATTGTTTTAATTGTCTTAATTTGTTATTTTAATAATGGATAGCACACGGAATCATTACCTTGAAGGGCACAGGTAATGTAACCGTTAGTATAACGGCTTCCATTATAGCGTTAGTAAGCACTAGTGTAGACCATGAGTGTGTTGAATTACTCACATCGCAGCACTAGGCCCGGACAATATCGAAGAAAGAGAACTTTATAGACAAATGAAATAAATGAGTTTATAGTTAGACCCTACTTCTATCTAAACAAAAAGCTGAAAAATTTACAGAACTCACAAATAAAACTCTACAAAATGTATTGGATCAGCGTCGATCCATATTTGTCAATAATAGATTTTCATCAGAATTAATAAAATAAAAATAGAGGTTTCTGTAGAGTTGAAGTATCAAAATCCAAATGATCAGAAGGAAATGGTGTTAATTCCGATCGATATTATCATATAATCTGGACTTTTTTGGTTCCAGAACTACAAAACGAGACTGGCTACAACCGCAACGCATTTTTCCAGCAAATGGAGCCAGTCACACGTCACAAATAACACGTTAGCTGCTCTTCACGATTTATTCCCTGAAAGAGTAATTAGTCGCCGAGGAGACATCAACTGACCACCGAGTAGTCCAGATTTATCCCTTGCTGATTTTTTGCTATTGGGTTATTTAAAAAGTAAAGATTACAACCCATTACCACCCAACTTAAATGTTTTAAAGCAAAGAATCACGGGCGAAATCAATGCAATTCGAAGAGCAATGCTCCAGCGAGTGATTGAAAATTTTGGTTCTAGACTAAATGAGTATGAAGAAGTTGTTTTTCATAAATAAAAATTAAAAAACTTTAATTTATCATTAATTAAAACGAGTTTAAACTAATTGTGGTTTTTTATTTTTAAGTATCAAAAACGAAAAACTTTCTGGGACACCTTTATTTTGATGTTAATTGTACGTGTTAATTAATCATTTTCTCTTCAATTGCACGCAATATATAAAAAAAAATGTTGTTTTTAATGAAAGACTTCATTCAGTGTTCAACTATACTCCACTTTATTTTGTTCAGGTAGTCTGCTTAGGTTAATTAAACATTACGAAAGTTAATTCAATAGAAAATAGCCTTTACTACTATGTAGGTTTAATCCTGAACATTTAATTATCATAGAAGTATTAACATAATATTAATATAGTATTATACACCGAGTGTGCTTGAAAGGAAAAGACAACTTATGAAAAATGGAAAGATGCAATTATGTAGAATATGAATCCAAAAAATTATTAGTCAAATACGACGCGAATGCCAAAATTAAAAACCTGCTGAATATTGTATTATGTTCAGCCTATGTATTCAAAATGTCTATAAATAATACCTCTATTGAACTTACATGCACACATATATTGCAGCAATAGCTGTCTTTACAAGATAACATTGTTTAAACAATATTGTATGTTAAGGGTCAAATGACCCCAATATATTTACATACGAAGATGTCACCTGTGAATAATAAAACTATAAACTTTTATTTTGCATGTAAGTAAACTATTAAAAAGTCTAAAAAAAAATTAATTAAAAATTATTTCTCCAAATTGCCAGTGAGATAACACATATATTCGGCGATTTGGTGAAGAGCATATTTTCAAAGGTTTTACCTTCGCCAAATATGCTACGTTTTTAGCACTATTTTAGCCATAATTTAAGAATTAATTTCAATTAATTTCAACATTGGTTTGGAGTACTGTAATTGAAAATGTATAGATCCTTATTTATTTTCATTATTTTTAAGGTAGTGATATTTCTCGAATATTTGTAACTATTTATTCTGCCTTGTAAGTGTTGTTCTGTTTGATCTGTATAAATTTGTCAATTATAATTATATATTTATATCCGAATTGGTGACTGTGGTTTAAATCCGAAACAGAGAGACGACAAGAAAAATTCCTAACAACAATAAAAATTAATAAGCTCTAAATACTCATTTCAAGCAATTAAGTTGAAATCTTCAGTAGAACAATCTGAAAAAGGAAGATAGTGTTAAGCACAGTGTCTTTGACTAAGGTACAACTTTCGGAGATATGCTCTTCAACCAAATCGCCATTGAGATAACGCTATTCTACAGATTAAGGAAAGATTAAGGAAACGACAATTGGCAGAAATAAAAAAATCAGAATCACGATCTACAGAAATCTGCTTACGTAATATTAAATTGACAGAGGTTGGTGCAATGTGGACTTAACAAATGCTTTCACTATTTTGGATGCGTAATGAACAATTTTTACTGTTTTGTGTAAATCAATTTGTCACTAAAGATAAAGCGTATGTTCATTGTTGAGATGACTGATGCATTTTGCTTTATACGCAACGTAAGTCTTTATCATGACTAGACTGCGGAACAGACGCTATCCTCTAATGAGACATGCAGGCGCAGAGACAGATTCGGTTTCGCTTAATAATAAGATTTATGCAATATTCGCTCCTAGCCCTGATTTTAATGTCCTGAAAGGCTTTTGTAGTAATGTTCAAAATACGGAAATCGGTGAATATATTAAATTTAAAGATTATTTCTATAAAAAAATATTTACTAGGGTGTGACAAAGCATCCACTTTAATTATAGGTGATATAATTAATTTCAAGTTTATACTTTTTCAATATTTTGAATTTTTTCACTGTATAAAGTAAATGCATTTTGTATATATATATACAAAATGTGGCTAAGTGGTAAAAGCGACGGTCTGGCAAACTGTAGTCTTGGGTTCGAGTCCCAACATAGACAATATTTTTCAATTAAAAATTTCGTATGATTTGCTTCGTAATTTGTAGACAGCAATGTTTACATCCCCACTTACTCTGCAATTACATACATTCTAATTTGATATTTGTAAATATTTCATATAAAAGCCGAAAAACTCCAATAATTTATCAATTGTTATATATATATATATATAATAATATATATAGTAAATTCAATCAGTCGGCGATTAAAGGTCTGGTTTACTCCAAAGTATATATATTTAAAACAACCCTACATGTTTCGGCAATGATGCCTTTATCAAGGATATAAAATATAAAATTTTATATTTTATATCCTTGATAAAGGATTGCCGAAACATGTAGGGTTGTTTTAAATATATATACTTTGAAGTAAACCATACCTTTAATCGCCGACTGATTGAATTTACCATATCATACCAAGGTCACGAAAATATTATATATATATATATATATATATATATATATATATATATATATAGATATAAAGATAATTATTTCGTGACCTTTGTGTGTTATGGTAAATTCAATTTGTTGGCGATTTAATGATGCCTTTTTCAAGGAATATAAATATAATTTATATTTTATATTCCTTGAAAAAGGCATCATTTGCCGAAACATGTAGAATTGTTTTAAATATATATATTTTGAAGTTCAACCAGACCTTAAATCGCCAACAAATAATTTACTATATATATATCTTGAATTCATTTCAATTCAAGTTAATTTAAATTCATTTAAGTATTTTATTTATTTTCCTAAAAATAAATTTCCGTATATACATTTCATTAGCTTTATTACTACTCTGGCGAAATATATTTCATACTCCGTGTGCTTGCATTGAAAAGCGTACAAACAAACAATTTCCATCAATGCCATTGCGCTATAACATTCATATATACTGTTAAGTTGATCGATTGTACATTGTCGGCACCGATGAATCACATCCGATACGGGATAACGCCGGTTCCGCAGTCTAACCATGACCCTGGAATACTAACAGTAAAGGAAGCAATCTAAGGGTTTGTTAGCAAACATGAAGCCAGACTACACCTTCACCCAAATGCAGAAGCTCATCATCTGCTAGACAACAAACACTACGCCCGAAGCTTGAAGAGCATCAAACCATTTAAACTTGTGTATGGTGTAATTTTACAAAATGATTTACCTGAAGGATATAGTTGAATGAACTTAATTTGATTATATAATTCTAAGAAATATTTAATAAAGAAAAATTAATGGTTAGTCTTCTTAAAGCAGATTTAATAGGCAAAACACCAGCATGTGTTAATTAAAAAAAATATATTATTATTAAGATTCAAGCCCATCAATGAGTTTAAAATCATTCCTTTTGCACAAAAGATAATGGCAAGCACTTTTTGAGGCTGACGGGATATCTTGTAAGCCTCAATTATGTTCTCTTTATTAGATACAGATATATAAATAAGCTTTTGACAAAGGGAAACAAAAGTGTAATAATGACTATTATTAGCATTTAAAAATGAAACATACCGAAGATTTTTTTAGATTACAACTTAAATTACTGCTTATCGATACAAAATTGGGTTTTACTTTTTATAAAATATCAGGAATATGTTATTAGTTAGATTATGGGTATCTGATATTGCCATGATACCTTTAACACTTGGAGAAAGTCAGGTAAATGATGGCTTAAAGGTCATTATCGCTAGAACTGGTGAAAAAAGGGGTTTTTGAGAACTAAATAGGGGTAGAATTTGGGAGAGACTTGGCATTAGAAAATACCGATACAAAAGTAAATGATGAATTAATTCCTGAGGAAGGCAGAATGCATCGTGCAACTTGTTTATGAAGGTAAAGGAATGGAGTTCTAAATTTGGTAAAATAAAAACGACATTTTTTTCACTTAGGTCATTAAAATTGAGGTATGGGAATTGAAGTATGGGGAAGTATTTCCTGCAAATAATAAATAATAAAAAATAATAATAATCCTACTCCAAGTGGCATTAGTTATTTCCTAATTAGTCCCTTTTATTATTACTACTATAGCAAATATTCTTATTATCACATCACCCGGATATTTTCATTCAAAGAGTTCCATTATTTAATCAAACAACACACAAACACGTAAACATGATTTCATTAACTGCTTGTTACATTAATAATCTATTTTTAACACAAAATGTACTCTTTTGAGGAGGCATTCCGCCATCATCTTTTAGACAGGTGTCGCATGTATTCATTTGGATGTCGCGTGATGTAATCCATTTTTTAAAACCGAGAAATTGTCTATTTGTTCGTGTGCTGGACGACATACAAGAGATGTATTTCTAAAAACGTTGTACACATATAAAACTACTTTAATATCACTCACATTATATACCGTTATCCTTAATGTGACCTATGCACGTAAATACCAGCAATGTTCATATAATGCACTAGAGAGAGAATATATTTTTTTTTAAATTGTATTGATGCAGTGAAACAAAAAAAAATATCGGTGGCGAATCAGAACGCTCAATAATTTAATTAAAAATGAATCGCAAACAAATCTGTCTGTGTCACTTTTGTGTTAACAACAAAGAGTTTAATAGCTGTTACTAATAATATTGAAAATTTTAATAAAATATATTCTGTTCCAGAATATAAAATTCAGATTCATTGAATATAAATTATACGAGATTATTAAAAATTCATTTTATACATACAGTGCTTCTCGAAAGTCCCCTCCCCCCCTCTTATCTTTGGAACGATTATACATTCACAAGTGAAATTTGGAAACTGAATATTATAGGTTATAAACTTCCCTACTAGTGATGATAGATGACGAAATCGTCATAGATGACGTCACAAGGCCATTGTGACTATTAATTTTAAATGGAACGCTACGGCAAGCGACACCTCTTCTAAAAGGTATCGGAAAAACCTATTCAATGATACTAATTTTGTTTGTGTTTGAGGCAGTTTTAATGGCTCATTCGTAAACATGAAAATTTAAATTCCATTCAGTATGATATTAAATACAGATTTAAGAAACAGTATGTACTTAAAGAAATTGCTCGAAGTGACCTCCATTTACTTCCTGACAGTAAAATATCCTATTTTTAAACTCTTCTCGTACTTCTTCAAATGTGTCTGCGGAAACAGCCTCACATTCTGCAACAATACGTTGTTTTCAAACGTCAATATTGTCAAGTTCAGTGGCGTAAACCTTCGATTTAAGGTACCCCCACAGAAAAAAATCCAAAGGTGTGAGGTCCGGTGATCGAGGTGGCCATTCCGTTGAACCTCGTCGTCCAATCCATCTACCAGGATACTCCTCATGCAAACACCGTCTTACTGCACCGTAATAGTGTGCAGGAGCACCATCCTGTTGGAATGTTATTTCCAAATTGCCGAATTCATCTGGATTTTCTTCCAAAATTTCAAGGATTAATGGTTCTATTGCGTTTTGCAACATCTCCAGATAAACCTCAGCAGTTAAATTAGTATTTAAAAAAAGAGGCCCAGCGATGTGGTTTCCCAGGATACCTGCCCAAACATTCACCTTCTGGGGAAATTGGGTATGTGTTTCACGAAACAGGTGAGGATTTGCGTCACTCCAATACCTCACATTCTGTGTATTTACATTTCCATTTAGATAGAAAGTACTTTCGTCACTAAAACAAATTGTTTTGACGTAGTCTGGCTGATGGTTGATTTTAGTTTCCATATTTTCACAAAATTCTAGTCTTCGGTCTGGGTCGTCGTCTGAGAGTTGAACCATTTTCAATTTGTATGGATGAAATTTGTATTTTTTCAACACCCTGTGTACTGTTCGACTGACTTCACAGGTAGATACAACTTGAGTTGTTAAAGAAGTAGGATTAACTCTTACTTCTGCCAGTATATAAATTTTTTTCTCATCAGAAATTTGTGGTCTGCCAGATCGTTTCGCATCATTAATACTACCCGTTGTTTCAAACTTACGAAGAAGCTCCCTTAAATAAGTCCTCGAAATGGGGCGATCGGGAAACCTCTCATTAAAAATGCGTTCTGCTGCATGAATATTTTTTCTAGTTTCACCAAGAATTAGGACCGCTGCTACTTTATCACCTAAAGCACGTACCATTTCGCTTCTTGAAGCACTTAAACTTTCGGCTCACAACAGAATGTACAAAAATATTAAAAGTACCAAAAGCTGTTAAAACAGTGAGACGTTCGATCAACAATACACAAATTATTAAATGTACAAAAACTTGGACAATTACAAAAGCATCGTATTTCGGAGACTAACAAAAACGTCAGATTATTTGACAACTATCCAGAGGCGGAGCTTGAATTTGGAATTTTAGAATGAACTTGACAATATTGACGTTTTAAGACAACGTATTGTTGCAGAATGTGAGGCTGTTTCCACAGACACATTTGAAGAAGTACGAGAAGAGTTTAAAAATAGGATATTTTACTGTCAGGAAGTAAATGGAGGTCACTTCGAGCAATTTCTTTAAGTACATACTATTTCTTAAATCTGTATTTAATATCATACTGAATGGAATTTAAATTTTCATGTTTACCAATGAGCCATTAAAACTGCCTCAAACACAAACAAAATTAATATCATTGAATAGGTTTTTCCGATACCTTTTAAAAGAGGTGTCGCTTGCCGTAGCGTTCCATTTAAAATTAATGGTCACAATGGCCTTGTGACGTCATCTATAAAGATTTCGTCATCTATCATCACTAGTAGGGAAGTTCATAACCTATAATATTCAGTTTCCAAATTTCACTTGTAAATGTATAATCGTTCCAAAGATAAGAGGGGGAGGGGACTTTTGAGAAGCACTGTATATGTTTAATTTAGTTTCTTTACCTATTTGATTATTATTAAATATTAATAAATTTTAGATTTATGTTTTATAATTAACTAGCTAAACCATGCCAAGCTTTACTGTGGCTCAATCTGATGTGAAATGAATGGAAAAGTAAATAAAATTATTGTAGCAAACATAGATTCACCGAAAAAACACATCATTCAATTCAATACCCTGCCTTGCGTTGCTGTTGCTATGTGAAATGAAAGAAAAGGAAGAAAAAAAGATGTTTCTCACAAAAGGAAATTATTTTTTATTGTAAAGCTAATGGATTGATATTTTTTGTTTGTCATTTAGTTACTTGACATAAATCATTATAAGCCATGTAACCTATTTTAGCAAAGTACCTTTCACTTGGCTTTTGACACTTTGTTGAAATTACTTCAGAAACGTCACCTTTCAAATGTCTCAGTCTTGTTCATCTTCTTATAATAAAATTTGTATTCTATATTATTATGTTTGTGTGGAATCCCTCAACTTGGGGTTTTATATTTACTTTTAAAGAATATAATATCTCATTAATTTCGTTTTCGCGAAGTAATGTAATTGTAAATATTCTTTCTACATTTTACGACGCTATTTTATCCGAATTTTTCATAGAAAAAAATTCGCCCTGAAGTAGGAATCGAGCCCACGACCTCTGGCTTACCGGACCATTGCTCGACCACTGAGCTATTAAGGCGTGAATTAGAAACTTTTATAGGGAGCTTTGAGTTACATCAAAGAAACAGATGAATATATCTTGCCCGTAGTACGGCAGTTGTGCAAATTAATTGCGTTTTCGCGAACTAATGTAATTGTAAATATTCTTTCTACACTTTACGACGCTATTTTATCAGATTTTTTCATAGAAAAAAATTCGCCCTCAAGTAGGAATCTTTGATGTAACTCAAAGCTCCCTATAAAAGTTTCTAATTCACGCCTCAACAGCTCAGTGGTCGAGCAATGGTCCGGCAAGGCAGAGGTCGTGGGTTCGATTCCTACTTGAGGACGAATTTTTTTCTATGAAAAATTCGGACAAAATAGCGTCGTAAAGTGTAGAAAGAATATTTACAATATAATATCTCACTTCTAATCTACAAATAAATAAAATTTTAATGCCTTTTTCTACAAATTTCTTTATTTTTAACAAAATATATTATGTACTATTTTACTGGTATTTTAAATAAAATAAATAACAGTGGGCGTGGTGTTCTTTAAGTTCTTCCTCGACTAGCTCTTCGTTGTGGGTTGTGAGCACATGGACTCGTTCTTCTCAGGGAATTATTTATTACTTTTTAACAAAATTTGTTTTCCAACTTGTATTTTTAAATTAGATTCGTGGATCCTCGATCAACGAGAACAAGGAACAGGTATTGTTTGAAATTTAGTGACTCTTTTTATTTTAAAATTTAATTTTGAATTTAATTCATGAATTGACAATTTATTTTCATATTAAGAAACAGGAGTTCCTATTATTGGCATTTATCTGATCTGAATTTTCTTGATGATAGATGGCTTTCTCTTCTTGTGGTAGTTTTCCTTTTATTATTTAATATCTGTAGTTATCTCCTTCAGGCAGTACCTAACTTCGTAAATGGTTGTTGTTATTTACTTAACCTCTTCGACTCTTGGTTGACAGGACCTTATTTATTTTCTCTGCACGAAGTATGTGTAGGCTTTTATGTTTACTAATACGAAGTACGTATTATTTTATTTGTTTATTTATTAATACGAAGTACGTATTATTTTATCGGCGTCAAACCACACTCTCCTTCAATTTTTTCGGTTGCTGACTTTTATAACTTTAGCAATTAACAAAAGCCAAACGAATTTTTCGACACCTCTTCTTTTTCTTTAATTCTTTAATGCCTTTTTGGATTTTGATGTTAATTCTATTAAAAATTAGCCCTATTTTTTCTATTACTATTCATGTAATTATTTTAATTAATATTTTTATATATCTGTCAAAAAAAAAATATTTTACAAAATTTTAGCTTATTCTTAAATTAATTCAGTAAATGTTATCTCATTTTATTTTGCTTTATTTTACAAATTTCAAAATTTCTAGTTATATTTTCAAAAATTTCAACCAAATCCTTTTTGTGTTTTGTCATTGTATTTGTTTTTATTTATTGAGCCCCTCTGTAATAATTTAAACCTATTATTGTTTTATTCGGTTTGCTTTAAGGTGAAAATCTTCCATCGGTTGGTTGGTAGTATCCCGATGTCTATAAATTCTGTTCGGATGTTATGCTTAATGGCTGGGTAGTGTGTATTTTGGTTCCTTTCTCCACTCTTAACTGTTTGTTCTACTTTCACTTGTAGATATTGATATTATTTTATTTAAATGAAGTTGGAATTATTATATTACGACGGTTTTTCTTTAATAAAATGTAATTTTGTTATCTTTGGAGTATCCTTTTTTAATAATATTTTAGTTTTAATATTAAGTAAAGAGGATTTTGCTAACTAAAATCCTGAAATATCCTATCCTAAGGTAACCTCTGGCCAATTTTTCTTTCATTTCGGAGAAACTTTTTTCGGTTTCAACATCTTTAGGTTTAAAAATTTTATACTATACTATATATAATACAGTTATTTATTATCCATAACATTATTTCTTGATAATATAAAATATTATTAAAAATCTGGTGTGAAGAACACAAATGCAGGTTCACTATTAATATTTTTTGTGAATGTGTCCGAATATATCCTATCCCCAGAGACGTAGATACGTATTTCACCTTTCTACAGGCTCATCGGTACGCTCCTGCTGGAGAAAGGATATTCCCAGACACATTCACAAAAAAGAACCACATCGCCCTATCACCGTAAATATCCAGACCGGGCGCAGAAGTAAATTCGGCGCTGCCTGTTGTCAGACAGCCGAAGTACCTCGCACACCGTCCACATAATTAATGTGAAGTAACGACGCCCTGCCAAAGGTGGCACAGCCAATCTCTCTAGAAAACTGCATTTTGTTTGTGTCTTCACTCATACTACGGCTTAACCGCATGTGTAATGTATCAGAATAATTGAAACATACATGAGTAGGTAAACCCCACCAGTTTTGTATAATACAAAGGTATTTTTAATAATATAAAATATTATTAAAAATCTGGTGTGAATAACACAAATGCAGGTTCACTATTAATATTTTTTGTGAACATGTCCGAATATATCCTATCCCCAGAGACGTAGATATGTATTTCACCTTTCTACAGGCTCATCGGTACGCCCCTGCTGGAGAAAGGATATTCCCAGACACATTCACAAAAAAGAACCACATCGCCCTATCACCGTAATTATCCAGACCGGGCGCAGAAGTAAATTCGGCGCTGCCTGTTGTCAGACAGCCGAAGTACCTCGCATACCGTCCACATAATTAATGTGAAGTAACGATGCCCTTCCAAAGGTGGCACAGCCAATCTCTCTAGAAAACTCCATTTTGTTTGTGTCTTCACTCATACTACGGCTTAACCGCATGTGTACTGTATCAGAATAATTGAAACATACGTGAGTAGGTAAACCCCACCAGTTTTGTATATACAAAACTGGTGGGGTTTACCTACTCATGTATGTTTCAATTATTCTGATACATTACACATGCGGTTAAGCCGTAGTATGAGTGAAGACACAAACAAAATGCAGTTTTCTAGAGAGATTGGCTGTGCCACCTTTGGAAGGGCGTAATGAACAATTATGTGGACGGTATGCGAGGTACTTCGGCTGTCTGACAACAGGCAGCGCCGAATTTACTTCTGCGCCCGGTCTGGATAATTACGGTAATACGGTGATTGTGGTTCTTTTTTGTGAATATGTCTGGGAATATCCTTTCTCCAGCATGGGCGTACCGATGAGCCTGTAGAAATGTGAAATACGTATCTACGTCTCTGGGGATAGGATATATTCGGACACGTTCACAAAAAATATTAATAGTGAACCTTCATTTGAGTTCTTCACACCAGATTTTTAATAATATTTTATATTATTAAAAATACCTTTGTTTTATACAAAACTGGTGGGGTTTACCTACTCATGTATGTTTCAATTATTCGGATTATTTCTTGAATAAATTCATTAGGGTTGTATTCTCTTAAATATTTTATCATCCTTCCTTGTGATCCTTTATTTATGGATTTTATATCACTTTATTTTTAACTTCTTTCTACAACTTCTCTATTCCCGTTCCCTATTATTTTTCATTCTCTTTACACTTGTTATTAAATTCCTTTTACCAATACTATTCTTATACCAGTTATAATTTTTCGATTGACAATTTATTACAAATACACATTGCTGTGTATCTTTCTAAATGAGAAAAATTGAAAATAATAGAAAGCTGAAACGGCAGTGAAGAATTTAAAATGGGTCAATTTTGAATGCACCATGTATGAGCATCGATACAATAAATGTAATAATTATTACGTATGAAATGTTTAAATGTATTCTATAACAGGTTTAAGATGTAACAAAACCGATCGTGCTTAAAAAGCAAATCTGTGTCTACTTGTTATCAATGATTAATGTGAGATAGATTATTATTTATTTCCGATTTAGCTTATAAGTATTGAAATCTAGAATTTAAGAACATGCTATTCGTACCAAAATTTAAAAGGATATTTAGAATATTATAATGTTTGCAAAATTTGTAATTTCTTCGATAAATAAACATTGTTTGTGTAGGCATTCAAGAAGTACGTTAAATCTTAGATAAAAAATCGTAGAAAATTATATATTACTACATAATATATGCACAACAAATTGGAATAGTCTAAAAGACAATGACAACTTTGTAATAAAACAGAACATGATATAATATGTGTTTCTAAAAATTGACATTTTATAATACCTACCTATAAGAAACAATACGCCATTCATTTAAAAACAGGTGCATTTGACCAAAAAGTGGATCGATAATATTAGTAATACCTCAAAAGATCCCGCAATGTTAAAAATAAAGCTTAGTACGGTATTTGTTCGATCTGGTAGTGGCTAGAAAAATAACATAAGAAGAAATGGAGGTTAACGGAAGGTCAGCTCTATACAAAAACACTACTAAGGGAGCTGGACGGAAAGTCTTCAGTCAACCTAATCTAATTCGTAGTAACAAAAAAGAAATTAAGATAATTATCGGGTTAATAACTGGACATTGTCCTTTAAGGAAGCATCTGTAGCAAGTGCAGGAGATGTGAAAAACAGGAGGAAACTAGCCTTCATGTAATATGCACGTGTGAGGAACTGAAGGAACTCAGACAGAAATATTTCGGGAGAGATTTATTGGATCTTTCGAGTGTACTCAAACTTTCCCTGAAGAGGATAGTGGCTTTTATCGAGGACACAAGACTAACAGAGTGGAACTGAGAGATCTATTGGGGATTGTACAAAGAGCAGTGTGTTCAAGTGCCTGGACGTTCTGGCGTCCAACCTAAAACAGAAGAAGGAGAAGAAGATGGTATTTGTTGCCTATTAAAATAGCTATATGTTTATTTTAATATAATGAACAATCTAGATGTAAAACTTTGTTTGAAATTAGGTTTTATATGTGACACCAATCACGGATCACATCAGAGCAAATGAAAGGCAGAGTAAGCTAGTCGATTAGAAGGAGAGGGATTATGCAAGTTGAATGTAGAAGAAATCTACCTGTTTTTTTATAAGGAGATCACATACAACGGGATAATGGAACACATAAAAATAAAAATACATCTTATGGAAATTTTTAATTCATTTGAAAAACATTTCAAAATCAATAAAAGAACAAGAGTATTAAAATATAAAATATGATTTGAAACAGGGACCAAATAAGATTTATTTTACATTTGGAAAAGAATTCACGTCAGCAGACATATATATATATATATATATATATATATATATATATATATATATATATATATATATATATAGAAAATTGTTTCAAAGTAGTGAAGACTTCTTCGAAACCGTTGAAAGCAGCGGGTACATATTGTCAGATATTTCAAGTTAAATCATTTATCGAATACATATATTTTATTTGTTTAAGGAGAATCATTTTTGCAGTTTGTGTCCGTTAGACAGAAAACTGGGCTAAGCCTTGCATTTGGGATGAAGACAGCGATGATTGTTTTGACGTTCGTGATGTTGACGTTGCCGATTAATGCTCTTTTATGATCTGTCTTAATAACTTTTGTTTAATGTAGTAAGGGTGTTATTTATGGTGCAAGTATTTCTCCAGCACCATGTACTGATGATTCTATAGTAAGATGAAGCACACATCATACATGTTTGGAGCGCACAAATAATGAACTTATATTGTGTTCTCCAGGCCCGATTTTTAATAATATTTTTATATTATTCGAAAATGTTTTTGAATTATTCTTCATCACAACAATGTCAGCTCTCACTCAGATCCACTCAGACTTATTGCTCACATTCGTCTGATTTAACACCTTGTGATTTTTATTTATTCCCAAACATACAAAGTTCATCGTCTGCAGTTAGTTGCTGTTGAGATATTCCAAACACTGGCATGGAAAGTACGGTGTATGGAGAAGTGTATTTATATCCAATGCAAATACTTTGAAAAACAATCAAGTCATTTACTTAATTTTATGTGTGCTTTCTTACATCGTTTACAAAAGCATTCCCAGCAGCTCAATATTCTCAACAAGACGAAAAGAAGATTATGGAAATAATAAAATGGAGGGAAAGGTACTTGAAAGAAAGACATGAGAAAGTTTTTCGCAAAGATAGGTAAAAACGTACATGAACGGAGTTAACAAAAGGAAAAGTGAATTGATCCGCCGCTGTATTCGAAGACTCTCTCGAAGTGGGGCGCCTGCCATTCCCTATGGAATATCGAGCCTTTAACTAATGCTGTTAAACTTATAATTTATAAACAACTTGTGTATCTAATTACATTAATAGGATTTGTAATTTCAGAAATTGCGCAGGAATTATTACTACATTTCAAATGTCTACTAATTTAATAGAAATTCTATTAAACGTAATGGATGTAATTAATTAATAACTGCTAATATGTATATTTAGGGTTAACGTAAAATATAGAGTGAGCTTGGTAGCTTCAGTGACCTTTATTTTTTACATTTTTCATATTAAATTATTTACTGTATTTGATTCGTTGTTTATTGCTATTTTTTGAGTAACTTTTTAATAGTTTCGTTGTACTGATCACATAAAAGACTATATGTACTTCAAATATTATGTTTCTACGCTTTCTACTTTTATTGAGTAAAGAATTAACTTCCTAAAAACTAAGTGGAGTGAGTGATTGAGTTATTAGTTATTAGGATCTCATAGAATCAATTGAATCGAGTGTTTTTTGAACAACACTAACACGAGAGAGAAAATACCATGTTAGACCTTTAACAAATCTGTCAAGCTTGGTTCTAGGATACGTACCAACTCTATGACAAAACGGAAACGCGAAAATATAGCCTTCATATAATAAATTGGAAATCATATTAGGTTCGTCGGAAAGTTTTGTCGTATTTTCTAGAAAATAAGCGTTATCATATTTAGATAACGCTCAATAATTTTTAAGCGATATGCAGTCTATAAGTGTTTCAGTTTTTGTAGATTTTAAGTCGTCAGTATAACCTCTAGGTATTCACAATTCAGTCTAACAAAGATGTCTTTCATATGAATATTAAATGTCGATGACATCAAATAGGATATTTGGAGGACTCCAGATTAAAAAAGAAGAGCAGGACCATCTGAAGTTTTTATGTCACTCATCATTTCGATCTTTTAAATATGATTTAATTAATTTTAAAAGAATTGGTAAAAAAGTGGAACTTCTAAAGAGAATTCCGTGATCAATAGATTCAAACGTATCCATGAAATTTGTATAGGAATCATCCATATGTCCACTATTTTCCAAAATATTACTAACAAATTCTATGATCTGAATGAATCGGAGACTGTCCCTTATTCTGTGCATAAAGCATGTTGGGAGCAGACGCGCATGCGCACTGCGACGAGTGCACGTCATTTTCACCCTAATTCACAAATGGACCTTATTTAAAAAATATTCCTGGTGCTATAATATCTCGGGCCTACCTACTCTCACTGCTACTATTTGCATCGGAGGTCGCCCCTACAATACATCCCTGTATTCCAAACAAAGAGCGCATCTCTAGAGATTCGAAACTACTTCCAAATATTATGCTATTTTAGTTTTAAAATAAATTGCTACTCGTACATATTATATACCATAACAGTACATAGTCATGTTAATAATGTTTATTATTTCGTTATATTAATTTTGTAGATTTGACGTGTTGGATAAATTTAGTTTTTAATATTATTAATACACACATAAGATAAAATAAAATTGTATATACGAAGGCAAGGCGATTCGTAAAGTAGATTCCGTTTGGATATAAAAAAACACTAATACATGAAGATATTTTTATTATATGCAACTTAAAGTTACTACCTTGAGCTATTTTTTTACACAATACCATTAAGATTGAAACATTTGTTATGACAATAAATCAGCTTTCTAATGCCCTCTTAATAGAACTCTGCCTGTAAACTAAGCCATGCTATAACACTATCCTTCAATGTTTCCTGTGGTTTCTCGTTCCATAAAGTTTACAAGAAGGATGCTTTCCTATTCGAAAAGACAATGACCTTGGACTTTTCTCGCAAAAAATGTTTGACGATACTTTAAAGGTTTCCTCGAAGGCGAGTTAAAGCGACCCCACTGCAGTTACGGTCTTTTCGTCTCAATGTTGACATAGGTGATCCAAGTCTCATCACCGGTTCCGATACGCCTGAGGAAATCTTTACTTTCAACATTGTAAAGTGTTAGAAAAGTTAGTGCCGATCCCATACTCTTTGTTTTATGGTCTTCGGTAAGAAGTTTTGGAAACCATCGTGAATAAAATTTTGTTCACAAATGTTCAGTGACAACCTCCTATAACACTGTATGTGACAATTGAGAGAAAAAGGCGCTCAATTCTGTGATTGTGAATCGCCAATTTTCAGGAATTTTGTCTTCGACATTATCCACAAATTCCTTCGTTACAACAGTTGGTCTTCCACCGCGTTCTTCATCATGGACATTAGTTCGTCTTTCTCGAAAGATACGGCACCATCTTCTAACCACACTGTCACTCATGACATTTTCACCATAAGCAGAACGCAGCTCACAATGAATCTCAGCAGCTTTGACGTTCTTTACGCACAGAAATCGGATAACAGTATGCAATATTCAGTTGGTGGAATTTTCAATTGCAGCAGCCATTTTAAACGACTAAAATAGCACGAAAGAATATCCGAATGATTCTCTAACTAGCTTTGCCAGACTCATACTGAACCATATTATACCGCAGCGCTGAAATTGCGCTGTGATCTAATTTTACCAATCGCCCGGGAATTTAATAAAGAAAAAAATAAAAAATCGTTGTTTAGTAGAGACTTTTATAAAATAGAATGTTTTTTGAAATTCGTTCTTAGACTAGTGGTTACCCACTAATCTTACATAACAACTTTATCAACACAACATGCCATTCTGCACAAAGAAATACTAAACCACATACGTGTTTCGAAGGCGATGTTGTCATCTTCAACACTGACAACTGGGGAATGCTACCTTATTAAAGTATTTAGAGTATTTCTCTCTACGTAACAAGTAATTTTCTATATTTTATATATATTTTTTTATGAATTTTCTCTTGTCTTATTATTATTATCATCATCAATTCTGGTTATTTCTTTTTTTCGCGTTTAATATTGAATCGCTTGGTGGAATTTGGAACAAATGAAAACTAACACGACATAATATTCACAAAAACTTGAACATAAACACTAACATGACAGCACTAACTCATCCTGCGGACACACCGCAGCGGCGGCTCTGCTACTCCGTTTATCTTCTCTACTCCAGACAAGCCCCCGCATGTCATTCGATAGACTGTCTACTCGTTGCACGTATCAATGTGCGAGAGTGTGTACTTGTGTAGGTCGGTGTATATACGTAGTGTGTGCGAATCAACGTTCTGTAACTAAAACTAACCACACATTCCGCTAACAAGGGTTTAATGCACGATATCATAAGCCGTCTCATCTTGTACCCCATCAAACGGAAGTTGTGTTGTTATTGTAGAGAAGTGGCGCTTTGCCGTATATGTGTGCAGGTCTGCGGCTGTTTTGTTACTCGTTTTATTTGCAGATAAGCGTCGACGATGGCTTTGTATACTATTCGATGTTGTGCCACTTTCTTTTGAAGGTGTATTGATTAAATATATATCAATATAAATATTGAGAATTATTCCATTCAGTGTTTCTTGTTTTGTCATGTTTCATGTTTTTTGTACTCTTTGAATTAATATGCAACATAGTAAACACATTGAATAGAATATGTTGTAAGATATTGGAGTATTAAGTATAAAATTTAAGTATGTAAGAGATGATGTACGAAGGTAATTGTTAGGAAGAATTACTAGCTTATTTATGGAAGAACACAATATAATAATCACACACACCCACAAACTTATATATATATTAAAATTCTATCACGAACCAACTGCATCTGATCCTTTTCTGAATTCCGATTCATGCCCAATAAGAACGTAAGAACAAAAAGAACGTAGCAACGTGATTAATTAATATAGCGATTAAACTAGCAAACCCAGACTTCAGACTAGAAATCCTATCACAAATAAACGATTTATTATAATAAAACAAATACCACAAAATCCAAAGAAAGCAATCCTAAAACTATACCTTATATAAACGAAATCTTAACACTGTATAACATAAAATCTACAACAACTCCAATGATCTCAACAATTTAGACTCAAAATTAAAAGACCGTATATATCATAGGCCAAACAACACAATATCTTCAAGATCATTTAAATGGACACAAATTCTCAAACAATAGTACAGCCTTAAAAAACACATCTAGTAGACAGACCAATCACACTTTCAATTTCGGTAAAACTTCGTTAATTACATCCGAAAAAGATAAGAAGGAAAGAAATATATTAGAAAGCATCCACATACACAAAAGCACAGATTCCACAAACGACAGAATAGACAAAATAACCTGTCTACAATATACTTACCCATTTTATAACACCATTATATAATGTCAATATAATATATCCGAGAATGATGACATTATGATGACACTGCTAACATTTCACCCGTCAAATAACTATATGAACCACATGTTCTGAATGCGGTCAACTAACACACACAAATTAGTCGTATTTTGAAATGTACCCAAATAACGAGTACAGTGCAATGTTCTAGTATTTACAACTACGGCCAAGAAAGCAAGAAATTCCTTCCGATATATATATATATATATATATATATATATATATAACTATATCCTATCGAAAAACAATGTTTTCGAAAGATCTTGACCCTATTTATATGTGTTTAATGTAAGGTTCTTCGAATTGCAGTCGGTTTTGTAATAAAAATCAACGTTCTACCCAATACGTCTCGGCTGAATAAATTCAGCCTTATTCATTTGGTTTTATTAGCTGAAATTAAATTAAAATTCTTACAGTTTAGCAGGAAAATTCTTCTGTTGATGAGTGACCCCCTCTCCTGCTCTTATTGAAGTGCTTTCTTGAAGATTTGGAAAACCGTTGACGGTTGTCCACAAATGCTTGCATTCTGAAAGCATTTGTAGACAATCTCCATGGTCCGGTAGGCTGCAAACATAGCAGTGTCTTTTGCGTATATGGCAGGAAGAGAGCCCTGCGGAATACCAGCCCGAATCAGTCTGATCGTCGACATAGTCTCGCTCATTCTAACAATGAATGACCGCTCATGTAGGTAAGGTTGAGTTAATCTGGTTAAAGATAGATTGAATTCCATGACGATCATCTTGTGGCAAAGACCATCGTGATTCTAATTCTGCAGCCATGTTGAAAAACGTAGCCCCCAGTGTCTCCTTACTATCTAAACTATTTATTGCTACCTCAGACAATCGATATGCTTCGAAGTTAACAGATAGAGAACGCCGGAAACCGAACTGTTCCGGGTGCAGAACATTCAGGGCTCTGAACTACGTCGCGCAGTCATTACAACATGACAGACTCCATTATCTTGGAAAGGTGGGAGAGGAGACAAATAGGTCGATAGTTTCAGGGAAGCTGTTGATCCTTGGATGATTTGGGATTGCCGTCTTGCAAACCGTAGTATTTATTCTTATTTAAAGAATGCCGACAACTAAATTTTATATGTGGCTCTACGGGCTCTAACGTAATAATAACTCAATGTTCTCTAAGTTAACCTTAATTTATTGGGGATTATTAAGGTAGGAACTATTATTATTATTATTATTATAATGGCGTCGAGTTATCCTGCGCTTACTCAGTCTGTAGCAGGGAAACATTTTACTCTACCCACATATCTGAGGGTATAAGTTCGATGGTAATTTTATTGTTGTTGTTTTTTGTTAATTTCCATGATTATTATTATTGTTACAATTAATACGTTAAAAAGCAGTCCAATAATTTGGCGAAAATAGCCTTGTAGCTAGAGGGATAAAAACAAGAAAAGAATACAATGACCATAATGAGTTAGCTTTGTTTATTATAAATTCAGCAAATGTAAATTTAAAATTGCCTTTGCGTAAAAGAGGTGCGGAACTTGGAACTAATCTAAATTTATTCCTTCTTTGGACCATCATAGAGGATTGGAGAAAATATAGACAATAGATTTTTCTGTCAAAACTATTACTAACAATTCTGGTTGGTGGGGTTGTGTTATCAATAAAAGGAAATTATTTAAAATAAATAATTGGTGGTGCTGGTGATGCATGAAAGGTCCAGGACGTGTGTAATAATACCGACATAACTATATTACAACTTATTAACTAAATAAAACACAACTTTGTCCTTAAAGTTTGTATTTAATATTTACAAGAAGAAACTGGGCTTTGATATATTTTAAAGCAATTAAATAAAAGTAATATATACAAGGAGCGGCAAAGAAGTAATTAAAAATTAACACACAAAAATAGACTGAAAAGAACGTTAAATTAGGCAGTAACCTAAATGTGAATTAATTGTGATTAACATAAAATAGCCTATGTATAGAACAATACAGAGTTACCTGTGAAAGCGTACATTGGTCGGCCACGAGGTTCACATCATGTACCTGGACAAGTATGCAGAGCGATGTTTGGCCGGACGACAAAGAAATTAATTAGTTAAAATAATGTGAATTAAATAAAGAATAATATATATTGAACAATACAGATTACCTTAGAAACGAAGAACATCGGACGGCGTGTTGCATGGGCACATGGATCATTGCCGGTACTTGAACTGTGCAACGAGTAATATCTTTCACTTATAAGAGTTGGGGACGGAAAAAAGAATTTGTGTCGAAGAGAACACCGGTCTAGAAGAAAAGGTTTTTATTGTCCTAAGTTGAGAGAGGGTAAATCGAAGTTATCGATCTCTTGAATTAAGAAACTAATCAAAAGCGTGAGCTGAATAGTCGAGATATCTATGAAACAAATATCATTAAAATATCCTTTGTGAAACAAGCTTTAAAATGATATGCGACACGATATAATAATAAGAGATGAGTACGTAATTAAATTAATAACTTAAAATTAAAAACGAAATGTAAAATATTTGTGAGAATTGTAACCGAACGTTGGTACTTGAGTTGACCGTTCAAGTCAGGTAGATTTCAAAAAGTACGTCGTAGTACGATAACAAAAGGAAGACTTTCTATTTGCAAACGAATATACACAGAAAATGTCTAAGTTTAATTTATATTTTAAATGCGACATATATTTGAAGAAATATAACTTTAAAATTACTTAAACATACTGTGTAACAAAACAAACAAAATTTTCTTTACGGACGAAGCCGGCTTTGCTATAAATGGAACAGTATCATCTCAAAATTGCAGGTATTGGGATTTTAATAGACTAAATTATTATAAGAAAACTCGAATCGATTGTATTACTTTGCTACTTTATGTTAAACTATATTTACATACACTATATGTATTATTATTTTTTTTTTTTTCATTGGTTGACTTCGCAGATATTTCTTGGTGAAACATTCTTGTAATAACTTGATTAATTATTAGAAAATAAAACACTTGGCTTAGTTTCACGACTTCTTTAATTAGATATACTAACAATTGTTTCGGCTATTAGGCCATTATCAAAGAGCTATCTAAAACTAAACTTACTCTACTTAAGGTTAACTTATATACCTGTGTTCATTATGGGTGGGAGAATGAGGGTAATTGATATTTAAAATTGCATCGATATAGGGGGTATTTATGAATTCTAATTGTGTGTTTGTGATAACTCGATTTTGTTTTTGGGCTTTTTTAATTTCAAAAATCTCTAATATATTTAACTTTTTACTTTTTACTACATTATGAATGAGGTTACAGCTCTTTATATCGGGTAAGTGGTTCTGGTCTATACAATGTTCTGCGAACCCTGTGTGTTTAACACTATATTTTATATCTCTAATATGTTCTGTTAACCGTTTATTAATACATCTGCCACTCTGTCCGATATGTATGGCATGTAATCACCTATATCCCTCCCATAACACAGAAAATAAACAAATTACTAAAGAAACTCAACATTAACATAGTGTGGATAAATAAAGTAAATTTAGGTACATTGTTGAATAATACTAAAGATAAAATAGATAACTTAGATAAATCAGGAGTATATTCCATAAAATGCCAGAATTGTGAAGCTATTTATATCGGACAGAGTGGCAGATGTATTAATAAACGGTTAACAGAACATATTAGAGATATAAAATATAGTGTTAAACACACAGGGTTCGCAGAACATTGTATAGACCAGAACCACTTACCCGATATAAAGAGCTGTAACCTCATTCATAATGTAGTAAAAAGTAAAAAGTTAAATATATTAGAGATTTTTGAAATTAAAAAAGCCCAAAAACAAAATCGAGTTATCACAAACACACAATTAGAATTCATAAATACCCCCTATATCGATGCAATTTTAAATATCAATTACCCTCATTCTCCCACCCATAATGAACACAGGTATATAAGTTAACCTTAAGTAGAGTAAGTTTAGTTTTAGATAGCTCTTTGATAATGGCCTAATAGCCGAAACAATTGTTAGTATATCTAATTAAAGAAGTCGTGAAACTAAGCCAAGTGTATTATTATATTTACCTGTTGTTAGAAAAACTTGTTTCAATATTGTTGATTCTTATTATTATTATTATTATTAAAGTCGTGGAAAAGGACAGCTACATTTTCTCCCTTCTTTCAGTTCAAAATTTTGTCCAATTATTATTAGGAGAAGTTCTGATTAAAGTAATAATACTTTGACATGCACAATTGAATTATTTGGAAATGTTTTATTGTTAAATTCACAAGGATTTTAGTCATCTTATTTTAATAATTATTAATTTTATATCATGCAAACACGTCGCTTGCTTAGCAGGCAAAACTTTAACCGGTGAACCTTTAAATTTAATTAAAATGAGTAACGGTTGACTACATAAAATATTCACATAAATCCGCCCGAAAATCCTTTGTTTGTCGTTGAGGTCTATTGAATAATAAATGAAGAAGCTAATGAAATTAGCTAAGAAGCTGTTTGAGTGCGCAACGCTCTCCCTATGTATCGGTAACAGGGATCGTTATAAAGCGTTGATTCGAAAAGTGTCGCCGTGTTAAACACTCTTGGTTAAAGAGAGTTAATGTATCGATAAATCAGAACCGACGACGGGTATTAGCTAACTTCTGGTGGTTTTTCAGACTAAACATAAAAGAACATACACGCCAGGATGGATTAGGAGCGAGAAGAGATACGCGCTTGTATGTGTGTGGCGGAAGCTTTGAAAAGACCGTTCCGGGAACTTTTGTGGGAGGACTCTGGAGCCTGAAGATATATGTTTGAGGTTGACTCACGCTGATAGCTAAGCTTTCACCGAAGCCATTAGCTGTGAACATCTAAATGCATGTGCGGACCAATTGGACTTGAGTATTTCTAGTCACAAATCGACGCTAAAATGTCGGAAACCTAAGAGACCTATAAAAAGCACTTGTTTACTTACACTTACACTTTGTCAATAATGTTTTATTCGTATGTAGAAGATAACTTTGTTTATAAATCTTATATATAGACCATCTCTCTAAAATTTTTAAATGTTTTATCAGAAAAATTAAGATATATACATATGGTTAATAAAAAAAAAAGTTATGTTAAATAAACTGTAGTTGTAAATGTAATGTAAATAAAAAAAAGGCAAAATAATGTGACAATAGTTTAAAATCTGTGTTTTTATGATCAACTAGATACAAAATAAGTTGTCGGGAATAAAATATATGAAATTCGATTATCGACAATAATGTAAAAAGAAATAATAAGTTAACAAAAATTTATGTGGTAGAAACTTTTTATTCGAAAAGTAAAAGTACTGAATTAATAAAAAAACACAAAAATTAGCTACAGATTGTTCTTTGCTAATTATAATTAATTGTTAAAATATAAATATAAGATTTATAAAACGGAGACAAAGAACGGTTGAAGAATTTAAAATCTGTATTTATAAAGTACCATTATGATCATAATTAAATCAAACTAAGGAAATGGAAGAATAATTAAATAATTTATGAATCGAAAAACTAGTATTTAATAAAGCAGATATTAAAGTTACACAATCTAAATTTTATATTTAAACCTCTCCTTTCATTCGCGTAGAAATTTGAAATGCGCAATTATTACAAAACCCTAGTTCTACGCCTATGGAATGATGTTACTCAATATTTTGTCTTATAACAATGTACCAAATTTCAGTTTTATATTTATAATAAAAAAACGAATTGAGAAATGTAACTTCAGCGCCCTATACAGCCCAAACTAAGCAACTTTGCAATAATGTTTTAAATCGGTTTATTTTGGCGTATGGAATATGTATAGTTTTTTGTAAAGACCTTTTACAGACACTTTATTTATATACATATATATATATATATATATATATATATATATATATATATATTTAGTGTTTAAAGAATTTTGTTTTTCTTTTTTATTTTATTGGCCGTGTTTTAATATTAAAAATAATAGATTTCAATAAAAGGTCGCTAAAACCAATAAAAATCTATTATTTTTAATATATATATATATATATATATATATATATATATATATATATATATGAAGCGTTGTTCTTCGGGATATTTCGCGCGTTTGGATGATTTCGTCCTGAGGATCTTCTCGTTGCAATGGTAACTTCAAGAAGTTACCATTGCAACGAGAAGATCCTCTAGAAAAAGGTGAAAGTGATGTCACCGAAACGTCAGGAAGAAAGTTGTCCTTCTCAGGACGAAATCATCCAAACGCGGCGAAATATCCCGAAGAACAACGCTTCAACAAACGACCGCGAAAACATTCGACGAAATATATATATATATATATATATAATATTTATTTCGAAATTTACTTTTTATATTTTCTATTATTTTATTATTTTCATAATTAAAGTAATTTACGCGAAATTAACAAGATAGCTAATTTATTTACATTAAAATTTTGTATCGATACTAATTAGACACGCCCACTTTTTGAATGTTTACAAACCCGCGAACAGGTTATTTTAATTCTAAACATTTAACATAACCTAACATTGGAAAGCCCGTTGTAACTATTTGTAAATTATTATTTTAATTTTATTTTCATGTTTGAATTAATATTTCATTTACATTTAAATTATTATCAATTGTAATAAAAGTCAAAATCAAGACTATTTTCATAATTTCTTAAAAGGCTTTGGAAAGAAATAATTGCTAGCGAGCGTCAGTAGAAATTTTTTATAACGATTGCCAGAAAAAAGTGCTACTCCGAATTTAAATTTAATAAAACCATAAATACTTGTGATAAAATTATAGAAATACTCAGAAAAGAAGATTTAACCTTGGCGCTACTTTAGAACTACCTTTGGAGTCAAGAATACGTGAGATCGGCAAGTAATCGTCCAACACATCATTTGGCCACCGGCTACGAGCAATTCCTACGGCTTCAAACAGCGTCTATACCTGCATCGTAGAAACGAAAACACCTTTATTTGGTCCCGTACGCCGAAAATCCTGACCAGCTGATACCAGCCTACATACCTGTACGCTACCTACAAGAAGCAGGTTTAATTAATTCAATTCATTTCTGAAAAAGTCTTATAAGAACTAATTTTTTTAACAAGACAAAATTTTATTAAATTTCTAACTCTTGATTTTACTTTAAAAATACTTTTCTATCTTGCTCAGAATTTGTGAAAGGAAACTTATAATTAAGAACTGTAGTACTTACCCTTAATTTGTTAGTTTATTTATTTATATTACAATATACTTTACATTAACATTGCTATTGAAACATAACCTTTAGTTCACACGCGCACACCATATTAATTCCTTGCTTTGTCGTTAGGCACGTTACTTGTTCACTGTTTACAGATAACTTACTTACAGTCAATAAATATTTACAGTTATTATTTTAAAGAAACTCTTTTATTTATCACTGCGTAGCTAGAGATAACTTTGTAATATTATTAGACAGTTTTCCATCATACACATAGGGGTAAACCGATCGACGAGGAGCCGAGAGAGATAGAGGCCAATTTATGTAAAATATTATACTTGCTCTACCGATATACAGTCGCAACCTGAGATATTACATGAGAAAGACTGATGATCTAACGTTACAAGTTTAAAATAAAGGCGCCCAACTTAAAGTACAATTCCCGTACTATTGAATTAATATAATTAATATCAATTAATATCATTATATCTTATTATTATTATTTCTCAGCACATCAGCTCCTCTTCAAGGCTTGTTAATGCTTAATAATTATAATAAAGATTATATTTTTGGTAATGTTATACTTATTTATTTATAAGATCTCTGTATCAGGGCCCTCTGTTATTTCAAATCTTAATATTGAGATTAGTAATTTGATTCAGTTGCAATAGATGGAGTAGTCGGCTCAAAAAACATAATACTACTTTTGTTGGTGAAATAATTAAAGAAAAGATAAATTATACTTTCAAAATTAAAATTAAAAATGAAACAATGTTGGGGTTTTACAACTGTAAATGTTCTTTTGCTGTATCTAGGTAAATAGGAATGATCGGATACATAAACAGTATGAAATTTGCACATATGTTGAACTTGAACTATAAGCGTTATAGCAATGTGATTTCTATCAAATAAAATTATAAACTTATTTGCCCAACAGCCTTTTGAAAAAATATTAATATGAAGCAATTTGTGGTAATTACTGAAACAGTAGAAAGTGCATTCAAATTGTAAGTAAAATACAATATACATAATTACTATATTTTTAATTTTTGTTTATACACCTAGTAACCAAATCAATGTGTTTCCGAAGAAGACAATAAATGTTGAAACGTTGAAATAAGTTTTTTATTTAAAGAATACTTTATCAATAAGCCGAATTCCAAGAAAAAATAACTTTTTATATTTAAAAGAATAGCTAAGAAAAAAGTAGTAATATAACAAGTGTTCATTTGAAAAGTCAATCTAGTAGCATCTGATTTACTGAGAATATTTTGAAGTATGTCGTAAATTAAAATTTACTACTTAACCTACGAAGTCGTATATTTTGACAGTTTCATACAAACAAATATATAACAAATAATAGGTATTTATTGAAAACTATAACAAATGTTGAAAATGTTGTCATTCAAGATCAATGCACTTTAAAATCCTCCGTTCAAAATTTCTGATGATATTCTGCAACATTACTGGATTGTATAATACAAAGGTATTTTTAATAATATAAAATATTATTAAAAATCTGGTATTAATATTTTCTGTGAACGTGTCCGAATATATCCTATCCCCAGAGACGTAGATACGTATTTCGCTTTTCTACAAGCTCATCGGTACGCCCCTGCTGGAGAAAGGATACTTCCAGACACATTTACAGAAAAGAACCACCTCGCCCTATCACCGTAATTATCCAGACCGAGCGCAGAAGTAAATTCGGCGCTACCTGTTGTCAGACAGCCGAAGTACCTCGCATACCGTCCACATAATTAATGTGAAGTAACGACGTCCATCCAGAGGTTAGCACAGCCAACTCTCTAGAAAACTGCATTTTGTTTGTGCCTTCACTCATACTACGGCTTAACCGCATGTGTAATGTATCAGAATAATTGAAACATACATGAGTAGGTAAACCCCACCAGTTTTGTATAATACAAAGGTATTTTTAATAATATAAAATATTATTAAAAATCTGGTGTGAAGAACACAAATGCAGGTTCACTATTAATATTTTCTGTGAACGTGTCCGAATATATCCTATCCCCAGTGACGTAGATACGTATTTCGGTGATAGGGCGAGGTGGTTCTTTTCTGTAAATGTGTCTGGAAGTATCCTTTCTCCAGCAGGGGCGTACCGATGAGCTTTTAGAAAAGCGAAATACGTATCTACGTCTCTGGGGATAGGATATATTCGGAAACGTTCACAGAAAATATTAATAGTGAACCTGCATTTGTGTTCTTCACACCAGATTTTTAATAATATTTTATATTATTAAAAATACCTTTGTATTATACAAAACTGGTGGGGTTTACCTACTCATGTATGTTTCAATTATTCTGATACAATACACATGCGGTTAAGCCGTAGTATGAGTGAAGGCACAAACAAAATGCAGTTTTCTAGAGAGTTGGCTGTGCTAACCTCTGGATGGACGTCGTTACTTCACATTAATTATGTGGACGGTATGCGAGGTACTTCGGCTGTCTAACAACAGGTAGCGCCGAATTTACTTCTGCGCTCGGTCTGGATAATTACGGTGATAGGGCGAGGTGGTTCCTTTCTGTAAATGTGTCTGGAAGTATCCTTTCTCCAGCAGAGGCGTACCGATGAGCTTGTAGAAAAGCGAAATACGTATCTACGTCTCTGGGGATAGGATATATTCGGACACGTTCACAGAAAATATTAATAGTGAACCTGCATTTGTGTTCTTCACACCAGATTTTTAATAATATTTTATATTATTAAAAATACCTTTGTATTATACAAAACTGGTGGGGTTTACCTACTCATGTATGTTTCAATTATTCTGATACATTACTGGATTGTTATTAATTTCCACGCATTTCTGTTCGATTCCCTGTAGCATATCATTCAAATTCAATATAGGTGTTCGAAATATGTTATTTTTTAGATAAGGCCACAAAAAGAAGTCGCAAGGTGTTAAATAGCATGAACGTGCAGGACAGGAAATTTCAGTATTTCGACTAATTATACGCTCATCAGAAAATTCTCTTAAATAATCCAAAGATTCTGCAGTACCGTGACAAGGTGCTACGTCTTGTTGGAAATATGCATTTTGTAGCTCATCATCATGCAACTGATTGACAAATGGTTGTCAAATTTCTGTACGGTACCTTTGAGCAGTTAACGTTCCCTGAAAAAATATTGGTCCAATGATTTGCCTTTGGCTTATCGCTGCCCAAACACCAATTTTCTCTGGATGTAGCGATTCTTCATTAATTACATGTGGATTTTCACTACTCCAAATTCTTGTATTTTGTGAATTTAGGTATCCCGTTTTATAAAACCATGCTTCATCAGTAAAGATGACTCTTTGCGAAAGTTCTCCATTATTGTTCATATTTACAAACCAATTACAAAACTGTAGTCTACATTGGTAATCAATTTCTAACAATTCTTGTACTGCTGTGACACGATATGGATAAAGTTGCCTATCTTTTTTTAATAACTTGTAAGTTGTACCAACAGAAAGTTTATAGTTGACTCAAATGTCGAACAGATGTTTGTGGTTCATTTTCCATTATTTCCTCAACACGATTGACAACTTGAGGTGTACGTTTCTTAACTGCTCCGTTGCCTGATTTTCTTAAGAGACTACCAGTTTCAGAAAGGAGTTTTAAAGTTATATCCAAAGTATTCTTAAATTGTATATAATCTATTACAAAATGTGGAAACTCAACTTGAAATTCTACCATGCAATCTTGAACTGAATAAACCCATAAACCATGAATTTTATTACTACTTCGAAAATAAGCCTGGACTAAAAAAAAATTATGATCTAAAGTGAAAGCCATTTTAAAACTGAGAAGCAATTTATTTAAATCAGAATCGACGCACGATTATTTTATGCACTAACTGATATTTGTGATTGACATTATCAAATGTCATTTGGATTTACGTTTACGGAACAACAAACACATACTAATATATTTGCGTCTTATTCTATCAAAATTTCAAAGTAATCTAGATTGACTTTTCAAATGAACACCCGTTATATATACATATATATATATATATATATATATTATATATATATATATATATATTATATATATACATATATAGATAATTATTTCTTGATTTCTACATATTATAGTAGATTTAATTAGTCGGCGATTTAAGGTCTGTTTTACTTTAATATGTATATGTTTAAAATAATCTAACATGTTTCGGCATCATATCCTTAAAAAATGTGTATTTCGTGAATGTTTTTTTGTTAGGAGTAGTTTAAAATATAAAATAATATTATGGATTGGAATGTCTATAAAAAAATACCGCTATTGAATGCAATGTTCATATTTATAAAAACTCTTGAAGATAACATTGTGTAGATAGCTTTGTATGCTAGGGATTCGATCACATGATACGAAAAGTCAGCTTTTAAAAATATATCCTTACATGTGTATTTTGAAAATAAGATGTAAGATGGGACATTTCACAACTGACTGAATCGTAGACGAAACTTAAAGCAAGCGAAAAATAACAAAACTACCTTTTTGTTATTGTCGCTCACCTTTAAATATCGTTTTATGATATAGTCGCTCGCGCAGTGGCTTGACAAATATTTCCTAAATATCTTTGTTATTTCCTTTTTCGCTAATTAGAGGGAATTTTGGCAAAGTATTTTGAACTTATATACTGTATAATTACTAGAGCTGAGGATGTTTGAGGTACGGCAGGACCGTATGTAGTGCATCCCCACATTTAACTATTTATAAATATTCTCTGAAATGATTTGCCGGATCTCATAAATTAATAGAGTGATATTTTAGTATGCACTGGATATTGCTATTATACAAAATCATAATAGCCATTTGTATTTATGGATCATAAGTAATAATACGCATGTATTTGTATTTGGTTGTGAATTCAATTTAAACTTAAAACGAATCGTAATATTTTAACGACAAGCCGTCCTTACAATACATGCATTCGAGACAAAGTGTGCAACTCTACGAATAACTTCCATAATTGATCGAAAATGGACATTTTGGAGCTGAAGTAAAGCCCCTATTCTTAGAAAATTTTATTACTGTCGTTAAGAACTATTATTATAAACAACAAAGGCCTTTTATTAGTGTTGAAGTTTTAGTTTCATTGAATTTCCATGTTGTAAGTAGTCAATTGTAAAGTGTTCATTCACAATATTCTAAAACAAGGTGTAAATTTAACTAAAATCCAGAAAAACACATTCTGATAATATATTACTAGATTAGAAGCTGTGTTTATTACTATTTATTATATTATTTTTATAACCAAATGCAATAAAAGCTACGAAAACAAAAGAAACCTCGATTTATTAAAATCTTGTCACACAGCCTTTCAAAGCCTGGCAGCACATATTTTGCATATATTTTATATATACTACCTACTTGAACTAGTTGAATGAAGTTAGAAGTTATAAGTTATAACTTCTAACTTCATTCACCTAGTTCAAGTAGGTAGTATATATAAAATATATGCAAAATATGTGCTGCCAGGCTTTGAAAGGCTGTGTGACAAGATTTTAATAAATCGAGGTTTCTTTTGTTTTCGTAGCTTTTATTGCATTTGGTTATAAAAATAATATAATAAATAGTAATAAACACAGCTTCTAATCTAGTAATATATTATCAGAATGTGTTTTTCTGGATTTTAGTTAAATTTACACCTTGTTTTAGAATATTGTGATTGAACACTTTACAATTGACTACTTACAACATGGAAATTCAATGAAACTAAAACTTCAACACTAATAAAAGGCCTTTGTTGTTTATAATAATAGTTCTTAACGACAGTAATAAAATTTTCTAAGAATAGGGGCTTTATTTCAGCTCCAAAATGTCCATTTTCGATCAATTATGGAAGTTATTCGTAGAGTTGCACACTTTGTCTTGAATGCATGTATTGTAAGGACGGCTTGTCGTTAAAATATTACGATTCGTTTTAAGTTTAAATTGAATTCACAACCAAATACAAATACATGCGTATTATTATTTATGATCCATAAATACAAATGGCTATTAAATATCACTCTATTAATTTATGAGATCCGGCAAATCATTTCAGAGAATATTTAGATAAATAGTTAAATGTGGGAATGCACTACATACGGTCCTGCCGTACCGCAAACATCCTCAGCTGTAATAATTACATCTTTCCATTTTTCATACATTGTCTCTTTATTTCAAGTACACCCTGTTTACCAAATTTAGCTAAATATTTAAAATGCAATTTGAGTTATTAAAAATTCAAGAAAATACATACAGCCATCTAAAATAAAAATTTAAGTATAAAATCCTCATAGCGTATTTCTGACGAAAATTTTAAAAGTTTCTAGGAGTTCGCTTCTATTTGTTGACCTTACCAACATGAACATTTGGCTGACATACATATGCTTGTACAGTTTGTATTATATTAGTTCCGGCAAGTTATGCCTTTATATTTTTACGAGAGAACTTTTGCTATACACGAAAACAGTATTTATTACGAAACTTTTCTAATTTAACCCAAGTTATATATGTACTAACAGATTTTCAGGCACCATATTTACACATTTTCGTGTAATTGTTTACTTTACATTTGATATGTTATTGAAATTATATCAATTAACAATTGAGTTAGTTAATAGAGGAAAGAAATGTTAGTTCATAGCTTTATAATTATGTTAATTATGTAATATATATATATATATATATTAAAAATAATAGATTTTTATTGGTTTTAGCGACCTTTTATTGAATTTAGATGTTTGTTTGCGACGTTTCGACTTTTATCATTTCAGTCTTTTTCAAGCATCTGGAAACAAGAATCATTACAATGAACATGAGAACTGTGTTTGTTTTGTGTGATATAACAATTGAATTAACCATTTTAAATTTAACATTATATTAAGAAATGAATTACGGATTAGGTTAGTGTTTTACGTTGAAAATTAAATAACATTAAATTAAAATAGCTTAGAATGGTAGGGGGACATTTATGTGATTAATATCTGTATGAATTAATTGGAGACTTAACAAATATTAACAAATTTTAAGTTTAAAATTAGATTAAAGATGATTACAAATTGAGTTAACATTTAACGTTGAAACTTACATAAAATAAAAATAAGAATGGCTAAAATGAACAGGAAAGTTGAATTACAATACAATACGTAAAGGGAACAAAGAAAAGTCAAATCAAACTCACATTGTTGTTTTTTCTACACGAATACGCATTCATGTGCCACATGTGCTTGGACACCCAGGACCAATTTTCTTAAAACGAACATGCTTGTGCGGATTTTGTTAGTGAACTAATGCTTTAGTTTGCGGGGGTTTAGTTTCTGTTTTTTGGAATGAGCATGGTAGTCAGGACCGTATTTAGGGGTATAAGTTAACATTGTTATTTCTAATGGAGATATATATATATATTTTTTTTTTCCCCGTTTTTGTCTTGTGCGCGCAGGGGGGGGGGTGATTTTACTATTGTTTTATGAGAGGGTAATAATTCATACAGATATTAATCACATAAATGTCCCCCTACCATTCTAAGCTATTTTAATTTAATGTTATTTAATTTTCAACGTAAAACACTAACCTAATCCGTAATTCATTTCTTAATATAATGTTAAATTTAAAATGGTTAATTCAATTGTTATATCACACAAAACAAACACAGTTCTCATGTTCATTGTAATGATTCTTGTTTCCAGATGCTTGAAAAAGACTGAAATGATAAAAGTCGAAACGTCGCAAACAAACATCTAAATTCAATAAAAGGTCGCTAAAACCAATAAAAATCTATTATTTTTAATATTAAAACACGGCCAATAAAATAAAAAAGAAAAACAAATTTCTTTAAACACTAAATATATATATATATATATATATATATATATTTAGTGTTTAAATAGTATATATATATATATATATATATATATATATATTTAGTGTTTAAAGAATTTTGTTTTTCTTTTTTATTTTATTGGCCGTGTTTTAATATTAAAAATAATAGATTTTTATTGGTTTTAGCGACCTTTTATTGAATTTAGATGTTTGTTTACGACGTTTCGACTTTTATCAATTCAGTCTTTTTCAAGCATCTGGAAACAAGAATCATTACAATGAACATGAGAACTGTGTTTGTTTTGTGTGATATAAAAATTAAATTAACAATTTTAAATTTAAAATTATATTAAGAAATGAATTACGAATTAGGTTAGTGTTTTACGTTGAAAATTAAATAACATTAAATTAAAATAGCTTAGAATGGTAGGGGGACATTTATGTGATTAATATCTGTATGAATTAATTGGAGACTTAACAATTATTAACAATTTTAAGTTTAAAATTGGATTAAAAAATGATTACAAATTGAGTTAACATTTAACGTTGAAAATTACATAAAATAAAAATAAAAATAGCTGAAATGAACAGGTAGGGTGACATTAAGGTGATTAACAACTGTATGACTGATTGGAAAGTTGAATTACACTACAATAAGTAAAGAAAACAAAGAAAAGACGAATAAAACTCACATTTGTTGTTTGTTTTACACGGGTACGCATTCATGTGACACATGTGTTTGGACATCCGGGACCAATTTTCTTAGAACGAACGTGCTTGTGCGACTTTTGTAAGTGAACTAATACTTTAGTTTGCGGGGGTTTAATTTCTGTTTTTTGGAATGAGTATGGTGGTCAGGACCGTATTTAGGGGTATAAGTTAACGTTGTTATTTCTAATGGGAGCTATTTTTTTCCCCGTTTTGAAAAAGACTGAATTGATAAAAGTCGAAACGTCGTAAACAAACATCTAAATTCAAAAAAAGGTCGCTAAAACCAATAAAAATCTATTATTTTTAATATATATATATATATATATATATATATATATATGTATATATATAAGTAGACAAAGAGTCTTTGCCGTTAAAACAAGTATGTAAAATAAAAATTGTTTGGGAATCCGGCAATAAAAACCTTTAGTTAGTCAATATATATATATATATATATATATATATATATATATATATATAAATATATATATAAATGTATAATTTACTGAATAGCCAAGATTTTGTTAAAATACAAGACTCACTAATAAATATAAAAACGAAATTAAGAAAATCATAAAAACCAATAACCTCGAAAATGAGACTATAAATATAATGGATGCACGTACCCCACTGTTAGGTATATGGGCAACCGAAATTACACAAAAACAATAACGCGGTTAGACTCGTAGTATCCTACATTAATGCGCCAAACTATAAACACTGTAAATTTATCATTAATAGGTTTATTACACGTTGCATGGGTCAAAGATACCTCGTAATAAAATTGAAAATATAATATAAATATCACGTACATCAGTATTTTTAATGAAAATTGAATCTCCACACTTCTAGGCTTTATATTCCTCCCACCTTTTTCTTATTTTCTTTGATAAAATAACTAATTAATATCATTTAAAATTTAAATCAAGTATTATATACATATATATATATATATATATATATATATATATATATATATATATATATATATATATTTAGTGTTTATAAGAAATTAAAATTTATTTCTTATTTATTTTATTGGCCGTGTGCATAATATTAAAATAATAAGCTTTCTTTTGGTTTAGCGACCTTTATTGAATTTCAATTTATTTAAATAACGACGTTTCAACTTTTTGTGTGTAATTGAGTCTTTTTCAAGTGATTTAGAACGAAAAAAAATAACAAAACGAAAGGTAAGAATTATATTTACATTATATGGAAGAGTTAAAATTAAAATAATGATTAGAGTAAAATTTAAAATTTAAAAGGATACAAAAACTCACCAATTTTACTTCGATGTTTAAACACGTGCAAATTTCATTGTCAGAAAACAATGTCTACCCTTGACACAGGGTGCGACCGTGTATCTTGGAATCTTAAGTGTAACTAAATTGTCTTGTTATTGAAATGAAATTTTTTTATATATTGTTCCGTTTTAAATTTGTTTGGTCCGGCACATGTGTTTGGGAAAATACATTATGTTTACAATGGGAAAAAATATATATATTTTTTTTTTGTTGTTTTTTGTGTGGGTGGGGTTTTCTTCTATTGTTTAATGAGCGGATAATACAGTTTTGAAAGTCTATCAATCTCGTTACGGTCGTTGATTGTTTTGATATTTTTGAAAATGTGAATCATTTCTGATACCTCCCTTGCCTTTGTATTTTTTTGCTTGGTTATTATTTTTGTATTTTCAAAATCAAAATTGTGTTTTAATGTAAACTGGTGTTTTTTTTAAAGCTGTCTGATTTTTTGCGTATTTATGTCCTTTTAATATTTCCTGTAGTAACTGTTTTGTTTGGCCTATGTATATTTTGTCACAGTCTTTACAGGGTATGTTATATATTGTATGTGATTGTTTAAGTGTTGGTGTTGAGTCTTTTAGTTTTGTGTGTAGGAATTTTAGATTTTTTCCGCTTTGATGTGCTATTTTAAAATTAAATGGTTTAACTATATTGTTTAATTTTTCGGATAATCCAGTTATATAGGGTGTAGGGATATATGTTAATTCATTGGTTGTTTTATTTATATTTTGACACTTAGTTTTGTTATATATTTTATTAAGTCTCTGTTTTATAATGTTTTGTATTAATTGTGGTGGATAATTGTTTTCTGTTAAAATAGTTTTTTTACTTTATTCAGTACTGTTGGTCTGAAAACTTGATTGGTAAGATTTAGAGCCCTGTCCACTAACGCCGTTACAACATTTTTTTTGTGGGATAGGGGTTGGTTTGAATAAACGGTTACGTATCTGCCGTATGTGATTGGTTTAGTGTACCATTTTGTTTGTATCTTATTGCTTGTTTTTATTAGTGTTAAGTCTAAGTAGTTTATGGAGTTGTTTTTTTCAATTTCAATGGTAAAGTTTAAATTTGGATGGAAGTTTTTGAAACTATTTTGTACATTACTTATTTCCTTTTCTGGTAACAACATTATGCAGTCATCGACATATCTTTTGAAAAAAGTTGGTTTGGTTTTTAGGGATTTAATAAAATTTTCTTCGATGTGTTCTAATACTAATTGGGCTACTACGCTCGATATAGGTGCTCCCATTGCTAGTCCTTCTATTTGTTTGGAATATTTATTGTCGAATTGAAAATATGTGAAAGTTAAAGTTAATTCTATTGCTTCAATAAAATCTGTTAATGGTAAGTCAGTGAAATTTTTGATGGAGTCCCATTTTTATGTAATTCCTTTTTTTTGCTAGTGTTAAAGGTATATTGGTGTACATTGATTCTACATCCAAGGAAACAGGCTTTTCGTTGTTATTTGTTTTGATTTTATCGATGTATTGTTTGAAGTCGAAAGTATTTTTAATATAATATTTATTTTGACCTATGACATTGGTTATTGTTTTTGTTAGATATTTTGATAGTTCATAAAACGGGCTTTGAATGCAAGATACGATCGGTCTTAATGGGATATTTTTTTATGTAGTTTTTGGTAAGCCATATATTTTGGGTGTAGTGCATTATGTATTTTTAATTTGTTTGCTGTTTTTGGTGAGATGATTTGTTTATTTTCCCATTTTTTAATTAATGTGTTGTTTATCTTTTGATATTTTGTTGTGGGGTCATTCTTTAATTTTGTATACGTTTTATTGTCATTTAGGAGTTTTTCCATGTTTTGTATATATTGTCTTTTTTCCATTATTACTATTTTATTAGATTTGTCAGATTGTAGTACTATTAAATGACTGTTGTTTTTTAGGAAAGTTTTGGTTTCTTAAATGTGTTTATTTAATGCTTTGTCTGTTTCGTTATTATTAACTGTTTTACTTCATTGTTTGTAATTTAAGAGGCTGTTACAGATTTTAGACCTTATATGATTTTTGTCATTTTCCTTGATTTTGTCTATTGAAGATTCTACGTTTGCAATTATTAAGTCTATAGTAACGGCGTTAGTGGACAGGGCTCTAAATCTTACCAATCCAGTTTTCAGACCAACAGTACTGAATAAAGTAAAAACTATTTTAACAGAAAACAATTATCCACCACAATTAATACAAAACATAAAACAGAGACTTAATAAAATATATAACAAAACTAAGTGCCAATATATAAATAAAACAACCAATGAATTAACATATATCCCTACACCCTATATAACTGGATTATCCGAAAAATTAAACAATATATTTAAACCATTTAATTTTAAAATAGCACATCAGAGCGGAAAAAATCTAAAATTCCTGCACACAAAACTAAAAGACTCAACACCAACACTTATACAATCACATACAATATATAACATACCCTGTAAAGACTGTGACAAAGTATACATAGGCCAAACAAAACAGTTACTACAGGAAAGATTAAAAGGACATAAATAGGCAAAAAATCAGACAGCTTTAGAAAAACACCAGATTACATTAAAAAACAATTTTGATTTTGAAAATACAAAAATAATAACCAAGCAAAAAAATACAAAGGCTAGGGAGGTATTAGAAATGATTCACATTTTCAAAAATAACAAAACAATAAACGACCGTAACGCGATTGTGAACTTTCAAAACTGTATTATCCGCTCATTAAACAATAGAAGAAAACCCCACCCACACAAAAAATAACAAAAAAAAAATATATATTTTTTCCCATTGTAAACATAATGTATTTTCCCAAACACATGTGCCGGACCAAACAAATTTAAAACGGAACAATATATAAAAAAATTTCATTTCAATAACAAGACAATTTAGTTACACTTAAGATTCCAAGTTACACGGTCGCACCCTGTGTGAAGGGTAGACATTGTTTTCTGACCATGAAATTTGCACTGGGCATGTGTTTAAACATCGAAGTAAAATTGGTGAGTTTTTGTATCCGTTTAAATTTTAAATTTTACTCTAATCATTATTTTAATTTTAACTCTTCCATATAATGTAAATATAATTCTTACCTTTCGTTTTGTAATTTTTTTAGTTCTAAAAAGACTCAATTACACACAAAAAGTTGGAACGTCGTTATTTACATAAATTGAAATTCAATAAAGGTCGCTAAACCAAAAGAAAGCTTATTATTTTAATATATATATATATATATATATATATATATATATATATATATATATATATATAGAATTTAATTGGAGTGAGAAATGAGAATTATTCAAATCTCATCTCACATGCAATTGTCGCTAAATTTGTGCAGTTGATTCTACAATCTGACAAGATTACTCCTGCCGAAGAATGTAGACGCAAACACGTTGCGACGTTAGTCATCCACCTGTGCGGATAATGATAATTGTATGAAAAAAAAACCACATGCGTCATACAATTTTCATTATCCGCACAGGTGGATGACTAACGTCGCAACGTGTTTGCGTCTACATTCTTCGGCAGGAGTAATCTTGTCAGATTGTAGAATCAACTGCACAAATTTAGCGACAATTGCATGTGAGATGAGATTTGAATAATTCTCATTTCTCACTCCAATTAAATTCAATATAATTCGTATATATACACGAAAGTATACAAATAAAAATCATGTCTTGTCTGAATATCGTGTACTGACGATCTGTAACGACAGTGAAATATCGATATCTGCACGTTTCTGGACGGATGTGGTTTTTTTCATATATATATATATATATATATATATATATATATATATATATATGGTAAATTCAATTTGTTGGCGATTTAAGGTCTGGTTTTACTTCAAAATATATATATTTAAAACAATCCTACATGTTTCGGCAAATGATGCCTTTTTCAAGGAATATAAAATTTATATTTTATATTTTATATATATATATATATAATAACTTCGTGACCTTGGTATGATATGGTAAACCTAATCAGTAGGCGATTAAAGGTCTGTATATTACTTCAAAATATATGTATTTAAAAAACTCTACATGTTTCGGCTGTATACGCCTTTATCAAGAGAATACAAAATATGAATTCATATTTTGTATTCTCTTGATAAAGGCGTATACAGCCGAAACATGTAGAGTTTTTTAAATACATATATTTTGAAGTAATATACAGACCTTTAATCGCCTACTGATTAGGTTTACTATATATATATATATATATATATAAATATATATGGAAGGATAATTGTTTTTTTTTGGAGAATCTAGCAAAATTAAACTATATTACTTAAGTGAGTTCTTTATTTTTTCATTCCAATATTTCGCACCGAATTCGTATGCTTCATCAGAGGTCAAAATGTGAACTGTTTTTTTTTTGGAGAACTTACTCGTTTTAATATATAACGAAAACCAACTTCGCTGCTGATATGCGGCAGAAAGGTATAAAAGAAGTTTTGAAGACGAGGTCCCACACTCCATACCACCATTGAGAAATGCGAATAAGGATTCAGCAAATTTTGCTATTTTGATAATGGTTGATCAAGAATGAAGATATATTAGATGCTCACATGTTCTCACGTTTATCTTACTATTAGCCATTAAAACTTAGTAACATCTGATAGAATTTTATTCAACAGCCTGCTATTTTCAATGAAGTACGGAAGTTATAGACTTGCAAGCAGATCGTGAAGATAAAGCTTAAAATATGAATAGCGAATCGTTAATTACAACGACCATATGGAAAATTCAGGGCATTAAATTTTTAATGATACTGGAATTGAAAGGACAGGAAATTTTATAAAAATATATATTTAAGTTTAAACTTATAGAATATACACATGTATGATACCACATTATCCATACTAAAATATAGTTTTAAACTGTGAATACGTATTTCGATAACTAAGTTGTTATTATATTTTACACAAAAAAGTAAATCATTATCTTAACGACGCATTTATACTATAGGATTCTGTAGTAGAAAATGTATTACACTGGGAGCTCTAGCACGAACACACGCACAGACAAGACAGATCACTATATCGCCAAGGGAAATATTAATACGACGTCGGTTACTTTTGTAAAGTATGGCTAAACTAAGGCTACGGATGTAATACTTTTGCTGTTGCTGAAGATTACAGCTTAGTTGTTCAAATAGTTGTTTTTCAGTATTTAAAGCTATATTGTGGTAAGGGTTTCTTAATTTAATTTTTACAAAATGAGCCCAAGTGTCCGATTTATTCAGGCACCAAATTATCGATAAAAAAGAATGTCAATAATTTTTAACATAATTTCAACCAATTGAGAGTATAGTTAATAAAAAGTATAATCATTTTTTAACGAAGATTTAGAAAAGGTAGTTTTAAGACCGTAATACCTGAAGAGTTGCAAACCAAGAATTACTGATTAAACTTCAAAAACTTAAAACGTAAAAAAAATATTTTTAATAACATCGAAAATATTATTCAAAATCGGATGTGGATAACACAATACAAGTACATTTTTGTGTGAAAATTGCTATCCAGACATACACACACGTGTTTTGTTTTGCTATCGACTCTATCCCAGCATTATGCACTGATGAGTCTATAGAAAGACGAAACGCGTGTCTCCATGCCTGGACAGCAATTTTTACACAAATATAATCTTGTATTGAATTCTTCACTCCCAATTTTTAATAGTATTTTGATATTATTAAAAATGTTTTAGTTTTATATAAATTGTGAGGTTTACCCACTAAAATATGTTTCAAATTGTTTTTAAAAAAGAAAAAATTAAATTATAATGGAAAAATAAATAAATAAACTAATCGATGTAGGGTTTACCAAAAATTTTAAAAAATGTTAATTGGAAATCAAGTTTTCTTTAAATCCGATAACACGACCCCAATAATAAGAAAGTTTGAAAACTTATACACCACTAGGGTTATATAATTAGCAATCATAATTAGTTACTTTCTCTCTTCCTGATTCGAAACTAATTAAGTAAGATTACGTTAAGGAGGGTCTAATACAAAGAAAGTTAATTGAATTAGCATTTCTACAGTTTTCGAACACTACACCCCATTCTTTTCGTCGGTGAAGAGCGTTATTGAGGGGGCAGTCGTTTGTTTGTTGTTTGTCGAGTCGGTATCAAGCGAATAAGTTAATTAACCGCAGCAATTAAACTCTCATTAGAGCTGCGATTCTGATGAGACCCGGCAGATCTGAATATGCAGATTAAGTACAGTTCCCGTACTACAATCGGAGTCCGAGCGCAAACCGCGCAAGTAATACGTCACCCGTTTTCACTACATCGGCTTAAAACGTCAGGACAATCTACTGATTAAAGTGCTTTAATCGGTGACGTACGATCTGAATTTAACTTTGTAGATAATGAGTAAAAAGTCGATATTTAAAATAGGATTTGGTACTTTCAGTGAAAGTTTTAATAATAATATATTGTCATCGTCCATTAATAAATGAACATAGAATTTTAATACAAAAATTATATTTAAAACAATAATGTTTAAAGCAACAACAGCGAAACATATTATTGACTGTATTTATAGAATAACAAAATATTTTGGTTTTTTAAATCTCAGAAATTGAAGAATATATGACATATAATGTTACATGACATTAATATGCACATATCATAACCAAAACTGACTTCTCTTTTTATATAAATTTTAAAAGTATTGCTGTTTTGTTGTAAAGTTTTATGCTTCCTTACAGCTTTTAAAGGGCGGATGTAAACTGGGCACCAAGTATATGGATTTACCTGCTCTGCAAAAAGAATTGCTTAATCCTACAGGTAATCTAGGCACCAGTACCGTTGGGGTAATGATCGCTTTAAAGCTTAAAGTAAGAAATTAGACGTTAATAAATTGAGGAATTTCCTAATGACCAAATAGATTATTTCAAATGTATTTTTATTTGTACATCTATTGTGGGCGGGCCTCTATTGTATTATGCTATAATATATTCTATATATAAGGAAACATTTAGTTTGTGTATTTAGTTATTTCTATCTTGTTTGCGGCGTTTGCTTAAAGTAAGAAATTAGATCCGCTTCTCAGTCTCGAGTTTTGTTGCACACTGTTAAGAATTATGGAGGTCTCTTTCGTGGACAGTAACAACGGAAAATGTTTGCTAGTGGTTAACAAGTACACCTTTTCAAAACAGAAAGTGTTGAAGAGTGGCGAAGTGTTTTGGCGTTGTACAAAAAAATCCTTAAATTGTCCCGCAAAAGTGTTTACGCTTGGTGCAGAAAATTTAGTGAGCAGAAGCCAGGTAGAACATAATCATGAACAGAATCAGAGTAAATTAAACCGAAAAGTGATTTCAAATGCGTGTAAACGCAAAGCCGTTGATGATATTTCCGAAAAACCAGCGAAAATTATTCGTCGTGAACTATCTAAGGAACTGCCGGAAACAATTACGATAACAGATTTCACTTATATCCGAAGAAATTTGTACAATGCAAGGAGAAAATTTCTTCCTGGTCCATTACCACAAAATAAGACAGAAGTCCATGATATAGTGGAAGCTGCTAATGTTAAAACAAGCAAGGCTGAAAGTTTCGTTTTTATAAACTGTCCAGTGAGCAATATCATAAGTGTTTTCTTGTGAAACGAATGTTAGAAGCTTATGTGGAATGCGTAAAGTGTACATGGACGGTACATTTTCGTATTGTACAAAATATTTTTTACAATTATTTACAATCCACGGACTTAATAATGGACATTATATTCCATTGATGTTTTGTTTGTTGCCTGATAAACGCAGTGAAACGTATGCAACATTATTTGAAATGCTAATAAAAGAAATCTTTCGACGTCACTCTACAATGTTAGGACCAGCTGAAGTTTTTGTAGATTTTGAGAAAAGCATTCACACAGCGGTTCGCGCTATATGGCCATCAGCACAAATCTATGGTTGTCGTTTCCATTTGCACCAATCGTGGTTCAGGAAAATCCAAAGTTTGGGTTTAACAGCAGAATTTAGGAACACAGATTCCGAAGTAGGAAAATGGCTGCGATATACATTTAGATTAACGTATTTGAATCCTGACGAAGTAGGCGATTGTTTCGCCTTAAATTTGTTTGCCGAAAAACCTGCTCATGCACAGGCTGACGAATACGCCGATTATATATTGGAGACATACATAGAAGACGATGCTCCTTTTCCTCCAGATATGTGGGCTACTGCAACTCCATCGATCACTAACACCACAAACGCATGCGAAGCGTTTCATTCCAAACTAAATGAGTCATTTTATTCAACACATCCATCTATTTATATTTTTATCGAAAAGCTTAAGGAATTTCAAATAGGCACTTATGTTAAAATTCAAAGTGTACACACACCAGCAAGAGTTAAAGACACACGCGCAAAACAAAAATTAAGAACTCTAAATGAACTGTGTGAACAACTAAATAATGGAACAATATCACGATTACACTTTGTGAAGTGTATATCATTTTATTCATCAGTATGACTTCAAATACACTATTTTTTTATTAAGTTTTTATATAATTAAGTATTTGCTTTTATTATTGTTTTCATATGAGTACATATTTTTTATTTTCTATCTTTTACTGTACTTCAACTTGAAAACACTATTTCTATATTATTGTTTTTGTTTGCTTTATACGGTGCCCAGTTTACATAGACCCTCTGCGAGTACATTTTTAGCTAGTGCCCGAATTACCAACGAGATTAAAATTTCAGGTAGGTTAGTGCCCGATTTACATCCAGCCCTTCTAAAGGTCGAGGAATTGAATTCATTAATGATATCGTTGGTGTTTCCCGGCATTGTTTCCTGAAAGGTTTTTTTTTACTTCAAATGCAAGATTTTGATGTTTATGCATCTAAATAATTATACATATTTAAATTATTTTCAAGTTTTAGCACTGCGGTGGTGATTTTTAGGATTTAATTAAGAGCTTTTAATTGAAATGTGCTCTGTATGCATTTGTTTGTTATTGAAATACAATTTGAAACGGTCTAATAAATATGTACTACCGAAGAATCACAGGCATTTATGGGAATCCGAAGTTGAAGGAAAGCAGCCAGGGACAAACAGGGGTGGAGGCAAAAACTAATAGATACGAGGGCTCAACTTAGGGTTGCAGTTTCATAGAAGAGGAAATATGGACTGTCGATTTTTGTTATTATTATTTTTGATATTGGAAACTTGGACATTCAATTTATTTTATTTAAAAGACACAAGTGATACAATGATTTATAGAAAGATATAGGTTAAACAGCAAGATATAACCAAATAATTTGAAACATACATGAGTGGGCAAAAACCACACCAATTTGTATAATACAAAAGTATTTTTAATAATATAAAATATTATTAAAAATGGGGTGTGAAGAACACAATACAAGTTATATATTTGTGAATGTATCTCCTCTCCAGAGACGCAGATACGTATTTCACCTTTCTACAGGATCGTCGGTACGCCCCTGCTGGAGAAGAGATACATTCAACCACACATAACTACCTTGCTATCAACCAGAAATTATTAAGACAGAGCGTGAAAGAATGTTCAGCGCGGTCTACATAATAACTGCCGAACTAAGCAACGTCTATAGAAACACGTTGCTTAGTTCGGCAGTTATTATGTAGACCGCGCTGAACATTCTTTCACGCTCTGTCTTAATAATTTCTGGTTGATAGCAAGGTAGTTATGTTTGGTTGAATGTATCTCTTCTCCAGCAGGGGCGTACCGACGATCCTGTAGAAAGGTGAAATACGTATCTGGGTCTCTGGAGAGGAGATACATTCACAAATATATAACTTGTATTGTGTTCTTCACACCCCATTTTTAATAATATTTTATATTATTAAAAATACTTTTGTATTAAACATCAAGCTTAAAGATTGTTTACATATCACCGACATAAGGAGAATATTTAAAGTTGCAGATAGTGTAGAAAGGATATGTGCTTTGAAATGATATTTGTGGGTGTATAGATAGAATAATTCAACAAAATCCCTGAAAACAAGAGAGAAAAGGGCATATTACAAACTAGTTGGAAACTAGTTGGGTAAATAGCAGGTTGGTCATGACTGAACGCGGCAAGCGACCATGAATAACGATCATCCGATAATCTGGCTTATGTTTTACTATTTACTCCTTTAACCCGCTATCAGTACCGCTGTTACATTGATTTGAAGAAAGAAGATGACTTGCAGCAAGATGAAATCGATCAGTCGGACATATATTCTTCAGACGCCATTTCCTCACATGGTGAAGCAGAAGAACAGAGTGTATAAAGCTCTGTATCTACACAATCAAGGCCCAGGTGATATGTCTTTGAGCATTTAGAAAGGACTGATAAAAATGGCCCTTATTAAACTGGCAAAACGGCATTGCACAAAGATAAAAAAGAACTTGGAAAAACTATACGTCAAAATATAGTTACACAGTTGCCAGATATAAAAGGCGTTGCCAAGTAGGTCAAAACTGTTTTGGACTGTTGAAAGCTTTTTTCTCATATTAAATTATTCAGTATATTACAGATTGGGCAAAAAAAACTTAAAAAAAAATATATTGCTGGTGTAAAGAGGGCCGAACGGTTTCCACTCGAGTGGCTATAGCATTACAAGGGAGGAAAAGCAGGCTTAATAGTGTTGACTCGTAGCCAAGTGGCTCAATATACCACCATAGCCATTCGTGAGGAAACCGCTTTTATCGACGAGTCTTTTTTGACCGTCAGATTTACGAAATATCTTTTGCCACCTGACAGGATAGAATTGCTATTCCTTGCGATAAGCGGGGGAAACCCGCACTAACGAGATCATTTAAATCCAAAAATCTAATGTTTAATTAACACACAAAATTATTTTTTCCCTATATTAAAAAATACAAAAACAACAATTTACTTTAAATAATTGTAAAAACTGATCTGTCTAACATATTTTGGCGAAATTTTGACAGTCGGCTTCTAAAATATGACTGACTTCAGTAATATGCTCATCGTGACGAAGGTGTTGTCAACTTTCGAAAAGTCACTTTCCCGTTGAATCAGCCTTGTGTACATATTTTTTTTAACATTTACCTATAGAAATGATTTCATTCTTGGATTTCATTGCCAATATTTGTGTGTTTAAGTTCAATTTCAAAATATTCATTCCACTTTGACGACATTCCAATTTGACGGTTAAAGACTGTTGTGTTCTTTTTCTATTTTTTTCTATTAAAAATATTAAGTAAGACCAGAACAAGTGATGGAATTAATTTTATGTCCACCCCCTTGTGGACATTTATATTGATATTGATATATTCTTAGCCTAACTATTGAAACAATTTAAAGCTCGGACTTAAGAGAGGATATTTTATTATTCAACGATCCTGCAACGCCCTTCTAAAGAAAGAGATTCCTTTTGGTCTACAAGTTAGTCCTCTACAGCGTCTATTATCTCCTCGTTACACAAAAATTGACGTCCTTTTAAACTTTTTTTCAATCTAAGGAACAGATAATAGTCTCAGGAATAGGATGAGGGTTCCAGTAATTTGAAGCCTAGATCTCGAATTGTATTCATGGTAATGTGTGCAAGGGCATTGTCCTGCAAAAACAATACACCTTTCACTAACATGCCACGTTGTGTTTCCTTAATTTTCTCTCTCAAGGTAGTAAGTAATTTAGAATAAGAATCCCCAGTGATGGTGTAACCTTTTTTTAGGTAATCGATCATGATTATTCCACGGATATCCCAAAAAACTGACACAAGAACTTTTCCAAACCTGAAACATCTTAGGCCTTGGAGAACTATGCTGTTTCCACTTCATCGATTGCTGTTTTCTTGCTGGATCGTAAAAATGGCCCCGTGTTTCATCCATAGTCACAGTACGGTTCAAAGAATCGATTGACTTCAAAACGGGCACAGATTGACTGTGATGCTTTCACTCTTGCGCGTTTTTATTCGGCGTTCAAGCATTTAGGAATCCATTTTGAAGAAATATCTTTCATATGTAAATCTTGCGGTGAACTATATGATGCACGCTTTCATATGGAATCTTTAGTGCCTCAGCTATATGATTCAGCTCAATTCGGCGGTCTTATAATATCAATGAACTACGTCAATATTGTCGGGGGTGGATACCGAAATCGGTTTTCCTAGTCGCTTCTCATCTTCAGCGCGAAAGTTTTCCTCTTTTGAATGACGCAATAAATTTCCGTATCACTTAACCTCTTCACATGCGTCACAATTTTTCTATTGAAAACTTTGAGAAATATGTGATTGTAAATTGTTTTCATAGTTAATTATGTTGTAAAATGTTCTAAATAAACTTGTAGTAAACATAATAGAATATTTTTTTTTACATTATTCCATTTTCTAACATTCCTCGTATCTTTTTACAAGTATTTATTGATGCCTCGATGCTCTAATTTATCGATTTTCACATTTGCATTCATTGCATTCGTTCAAAATGTACTGCACAGCAATACTTCAACTTCTTGACATAAAATTTTACAGTGATATATTTAAAATGTAATTATTTCTTGCCGTTCTGACATACAATGTGAATCATGGGTACTTAACAATAGACAAAAAAGCAAAATCCAGTCTGTAGAAATGAGATATCTTAGGGGAGTGAGAGAACTAGAAACTAGAAAGAATAAAATGAGAAATTCACAAATACGAGAGGAACTGGAGATACAATCGATAATGGACTTTATTGAACAGCGGCAACTACATTGGTGGTGATATTGACAACGAATGGGGGACATTAGACCAGTAAAGCTAATACATGAAGCCAAAGCGCAGATTAAAAGGAAAAGAGGAAGACCGCGACAAGTATGGGAACATACCATTGGAACATTGTCCTATAAAACAACACACCTTTTACTAACATATCACGTCTTGTTTCCTTAATTTTCTCTCTCAGGGTGGTAAATAATTTAGAATGAGAATCTCCAGTGATGGTTTGGCCCTTTTTTAGAAAATCGATAATAATTATTTGAAGGATATCCCAATAAGTTGAAGCAAGAACTTTTCCAGCGGATTTTTGAACTCTAAACTTCTTAGGCCTTGGAAAACCATGATGCTTCCACTCCTTCGACTGCTGTTTTGTTTCTGGGTCGTAAAAATGGACCCATGTCCATAGTCACAAGACGGTTCAAAAAATCTGGATCTCCTTCAAAACGGGCGTAGATTGACTGTAATTCTTTCACTCTTGCTCGTTTGCGTTCGGTGTTCAAGTATTTAGAAATCCATTTTACAGAAACTTTTTACATATCTAAATCAACGTGAACTATGTGATGGACGCGTTCATATGAAATCTTTAATGCCTCGGTTATATGTTTCAGCCCAATTCGGCGGTCTGATAATATCATGTTATGAATTGCATCAATATCTTCGGGAGTGGACACTGAAATTGGTCCTCCTGGTCGCACCTCATCTTCAAAGGAAAATTTTCCTCTTTTGAATAACGCAATCCAATTTTTGACAATCGCATGTGATGGGCATTGATCGCCAAGTGTGTTAAGCATATCTTTGTAAATTTTCTTACCACTTAACTTGTTCAAATACAAGTATTTAATGATGCCTCGATACTCCAATTTATGGATTTTCACATTTGCATTCGACATTATTTCTTTAAAAATTTACTGCATAGCAATACTTCAACAATATTTTTTGTGAATCGTTTGTTTTTACTTTCTCAAAACGGTTCTGAAATTATAAACTGCAGTAAAATTTCCACCCTCATCCAAACTATAAACTATCAAATGTGGCATGAGCTTAAACAATGTTACCCGTTGTATCCAGGGTGGTGAGGAAACTAATGTACTCTGGTAAACCGCACGCTTTACAGGACCCTTTCACAAAAAGCAGCAGGTCCGTGTCAGATAAAGAAGATTTGCGACGGACCTCGCGTAAACGTAACATTTCTATTCGATATCCGGACGACGATTCGTGAATTTAAAGTAACTAACCCACGGCACTGACCGGGACTCGCTTAGTTCCATCGGGTCGGGTTCTCGCGAACACCAAACACTGTTACCGACTTTCCACCTAATTCACTCAAGATGCCACCACCCCAAAAATAAGATTTAGGGCCCCATTAAACCGACCGGACCTAATCTAATGAAATACTTCGTCAAATTTTAGGTAGACGAGAGGGTAAAATCCTGTGTCGGTCGTTTCGAACACCGAGCACATTCGAAATGGTCGCAGTAAAAACTGATTAAATTTACATTTCCAGATAAGTGCGGCGAGTGAGTTTTCACCGTCGGGACAGAAAGTGTGGAGTTGAAGCCTCCGTTTGTCTTTTAAATTTTGGTCGACAGCGGGAAATTAAACATTACTTCCGAGAAGATTGAATACTCTCGAAGATGTGATTGCCTTTTAATCCGGGAAGAAAACTGGGAAATTGTTTCTGGAAAATCGCGTAAACTCTTATACCGCTTATTATAATAGATGCCGTCTACAGGTTCAATTTACTATAGAATTATAAATAATCTCAAATTCCAAACATATCAAATATACAGTAATGGATACGAAATATTGAGAACCTCACAATAATGTCGTTATAATCAGATATTCACATAAAATGATTAAAAATATGTAAGTAAATAGGTAAATTGAAAGTTTATTCTGGGTGAGGCAGAAACGATTAAGCAGTTTCGAAGATTTATAAAAAGGAAACGTAGATATACCGAGTTATTCACGCTATACGGCACGGAACATTGTTGCCAAAATACTTGTCCTTCAAAAAAGTTTCACATTTAGATATATGGGGATCTATTATGGTTACTTTTAAGAATTATTTTCATATTATACAGTGTGTTCAAAAAGCTCTGTGTATTTTAAACGGATATTGTTGCATATTTTAATTCTCCGATCAAAATAAGCGTCTGTCTGAATGATGTTTATAATACCTAAACCTTAAGATTTATTAAATAATTTGAATTTTGTCAAAATCTAAACTAATTTTCATGTTTCAAATAATTAAAAAATATTTAAGTTATGTAAGCGAAATTTGCAGTCAAGTGTAATAATAGATCATATTTTATATCCAAATTAGAATACAGGGTGTACAGGAATTGAAACTAATCAAATTTAAATAGAACGCCATATTTTTTAACTTACCAAAAAATTCACTTTTTAATTATCTATCCAACGATATTTATAGTTCAAGTTTTAAGTCTTCGCGTTTTTACAGAATACGCCTAATAATCGTTTTTCGCACCATATAGTGTTTTTAAATAAAAATTCCAATGTATTTAGTTGCCTATTGTATTTAGAAATGTCAGATAATTCATTTAGTCTGATATTTTGGTCTATAAAAGTCTGTTTTGTTATAGTGGTATTATTTTTTGTAATTCTGCAAGTTTAGATCGTTATTATTTGAATTATGTTGTATTGCTTAGTCAAAATGAAGATTCTATGCTTAGACAATGTCATCAAAATTGTTTACTAACTTCCCGAGTTTATGCTCAAAGGTTTCTCGAAAGAAATCACCTTAAGCCAGCCATTTTTGAGAAACTATTAAGCCAGTCTAAAGAAAGTGGAAGTGTCAGTTATAAAAAAAACCATTACAAGGAAATTTATCACTAAAGATGAAGAAAATGTTTTTACTGTAGTTGGTTCAGTTATCGAAAATCCCAATATTAGTTAAAATAAGATATCCAAGCAAGTCAAGCAAGTATTTCAAGAATTCTTAAAAAACACAGATTTCATCCTTGTAAAATACAGCTTTGCCAAGAACTTTATAGAAATGATTTTGATAATAGAATTGAATTTTCTATGTGGGCGTTAGATAAGTTTGCTACACATTTCGCGACTAAATCTAAAATACCAGTAGTTATATATATTCGTGGTAGCGAGATGTTCTGCTGGGCCACCCCCTTTACCTTGGACCTACCTGTTGGCAAACGTCCCAAAGGAATAGCTCTACCGGCCAACTCAATCGTTTCTTGGAGAGCGTCGCGGGTCAAGGACGCGAGGTGGAAAGTGAGCGCCACCGTATTCCTCCGCAGAGCACCCCCGTAACACGGAAGCGGGTGGGATGCAGGTAGCTCCAAAGGCAAAACTGGATGGGCCCAAATTACTTGGTAATGTAAAAATATACCTAACCGCAGTTGCCTAACTCATTCACCTGTGGGTAAGGTATCGAACAAATACAAGACATCAACTATAACAAGTTTATTGCAAAGTAAAAATTTAAAAAAATAACCAGAAGGCTAAGGAAGATTAACTATCGAAATAAAAATATAGAGTCGGCGTTCGGAGCAATTTCGCCTGACCAATTATCAGCGAAAGCACAAAATTAGAACTCTAGCGAATTATCACCAATACAGTAATATAGTTTTGGTAATACCAAAATCTAAGAATTGAATCTACCAATAGAACAATTAAAATGCTCATCACAATAACCGAGCTCTATTCCAAATGATATGTAATTATCTGACAGAAAATTACGATGCTAACCTATATGTAAGGTTCACATTGCATCGTATGCACAAAATAACCAGTAACGGGCTTCCTCTCGAGCCTTATGCAAATGAATTGTCAACACACATAAATAACCACAAGAGGTTATGAATTGCGTTTATATTTAACAATAAAAAGAAATAATGACACCTACTTTAAATTGTCTTCGCTACTGCCTAACTACAAACTTTATGGGAATGCCCTCAAAGGGATCCAAGGAAAAACTATTGAATTATTCTATCAAAATTGCCGCCAAAACACTTCGGCATACGTCTCATTTATAGTCCGCCATGATGGTGACGTCGATGAATGTTCTAGAAGCTTTTTTTTGTTCCTACGACCACGCCTCGGGAAAAATTTCACTAGTGAGTATGAAATGAAGCCGTTTTCACACGGTTTTCATCCAAAAGTCAACATCATTGAATCATCCGTGGATGGTTTGAATTACCCAGTCCTATGGGAAACGTGACCGCTTACTTCTGGTATCTGCGAAGTTTTATCTGAGTCGAAACCGCGGGCGAAGGAAAATACCCTAACAGGTATATGATAAAAATATATCCATAAAAACGCCCTTCATGTGCCTAACTAAAATACAACTAGTGTAGCCAACGAAAAACGAACGAATGACCGACAGACGCAGTAAGACGGACATGCACTAGAAATTAAGGGCGACATCTATTGTCCAATTGGTAACGTTCCGGACGATCTCACGCAAGCGAAACTGGTTGCAGAATCACCGGGAACGAAAAAACGAATAGAAAGTTAGGAGTTGTAGGTTAAACCGCGCGATGTCGCTACCAAATTAATTTAATTAAGTAAAATGTACGGAATTGCAGATGGACCTTTTTTTCTCCTAACACGTAACAAGTTGGCAGGAAATGAAAAGTTTTTTGATAATATGTTATTTAGTGATGAATCTAATTTTCATAACAATGGTGTCGTGAATAAACACAACTTCCATTATTATTCTGATTGGAATCCGCATGAATACAGAGTCATGAGAAATCAAAATAGGTAGTCCATTAATGTGTGGGGTGGAATATTGGGCCCATATTTGGTTGCGCCTTATTTTTTGAAGGACCTTTGAATGATGACGTTTCTCGATATTCTTTTACAACGACTTCCAGTATTATTAGGTCCTACAGGAGGAATACCTGTGAAACTATATGAGGCTTTAAAGACTCCCAACATACATCTTATGACATACAAACAACACATAATAAAAACCAGGAATACTACATCACATACCTAAATTCATATCTCTATATAAAAACACGAACTAAATGGCTCCTACGGTCTGCGTAGATCAGTGAGAAAAAAAAGGCAAAATAAAAAAGTTATCGTAGATCTAAGAGATATACATGTACGATCCTTATAAAAAAAAATTAAAATAAACATATGAAGAAACCAATACAACAACGTTATCGTAGACCCAAGAGATATATATGCATGATCCTTATGAAAAAAAAGTAAGCTAAATATCAACGCTCTTATTTGTAATGTTTTCTGCCATGTCAAGCAGAATAAATGTAGATATGCTTGCCTCGCGGCCGTATATAGAACTTTTTCTCCAGAAAGGAGCTCTCGCATAATAGTAATAATAATAATTTCAAATATCATCATAGACCAAACATCGTACTTGAAGATAAAGTGAAACACATCACGTGTACATGTATATTTACATAGCTGTAACAGCAGATAATAATATGAACTCTAAATAATCAAATAAAATTAAAAATACACACCACAGAAGAACTTCAGCGTATCTTAAAACAGAAAAACATATAATACCCTTCATTATATTAGTTAGCGGAATCACACTCATCAGTTTACTAAGAGTCTCAAATCATTAGAATTACCATCCGAACTCCATGAATTAATGCAGCGATCAATAATACTTAACACATGTAGTAATCACTGATTAAACACTCCTTTATAGACTTATGTAATCTCAAGAATCATGGAAAAAACTATAACGATAAAATAATCAAAGAACTTTCTATAGTAAATACCGTTCCATGATATATACCAATACTGCAACATCGGCCGCGTACCACCAAGCTCATACCCACGGATATGTGGGTTGAGTAAAATGTTTCTCGGCTATAGGCTGAGAAAGTTCGAGATAACTCGACATAATATATAATAACAATGGTAATCTTTATTCCGTAAATAGACAAAACAAAGAAAAATACATTTTAACTAACTTAAATAACTAAAAAATTTCAAAATTATAAATAGCTAAAGAGACTAGATATTGTTTTAACCCACTTTTCAAAATTTTTAATGGTATACCTCTAGTTCCTCATGCGAATTATTCAAAAAGTTTATCGCATTATATTTAAAAGATTCAGCAACCACTGCATTAGGGTCAGGAAATCTCTTAACGCCTATCGCGGTGACATATCGAAAACGCTGGGGGTAAGATCTGCATTTTATCGTGGATGATCATTACGATTAAGGATTCGTGGTTCCACACACATCAAAATCTCTTAAAAGTTTCTCAGAGAATTATCCTGATCAACTACTTGTTGCAGAATAAAAAAATAAGACGAAGTTAGGATGGACCGTTTGAACGATAAGCTTAGAAATACGCAATGAGATTGACACACAAAAGCAGCTCTTCATGAAGACAATGCACCATATTATAAATCGACTATCGTAATGGTAATATTTCTAGGAATTTGGGTTGAAATTGGTTACCAATCTAACCAGTTATCCTGATTTGGCCCTGTCCCAGCAAATCTTAAGAATTTGCAAATTTGAGGATTTGAATTCAATGAACCAAATCATATTTAGAGACCTAATTTAGTTAGACGTGTAATAAAACAAATTTAAAGAGAAATTTACACTACAATGATACACAGAAATAGTTTATTTAGACTACAGTATTTTTTAATCGACCCTAGAAACTTGTATTTTGGGAAATGAGATCTCAAAGATCCAGGGCAATATTTAATAATTCTCATGTAACCGTTAGATTTTCATTATAACACTCTGTACGACTGAGTTATTTTAATCATTTGCTTTAGCAATAATCTCCGATACATTGATTGCCTAAACGTTAGTACGCCTGCCTTCAAACAGGAGATTAAAAATTAATCGGTTACGGTAATTGGTCTACCTATATATGTTTGTGTGAACGTATGTACAGTTTGTCTATAAATTAATGTCTTTCAATAGTAACGACTAAATATCAATCCTATATTTTATTGTGGGGCCTTATATTCCCGCTTCTAAATACATAAATATTTATAATGTGAAGAGAAACACCATTGGGTAATACAAAAAAAATATGTCTATGTATTTGTCTCGGTTAAAATATTCATAAATATTTTCCCTCATAGCATGTGATTAATAAGATTTCTTATTAGGATATTATAACAAGTGTTCATTTGAAAAGTCAATCTATGTTACTTTGAAATTTTGATAGAATAAGCCGCAAATATATTAATATGTGTTTGTTGTTCCGTAAACGAAAATCCAAATGACATTTGATAATGTCAATCACAAATATCAGTTAGTGCATAAAATAATCGTGCGTCGATTCTGGTTTAAATAAATTGCTTCTCTGTTTTAAAATGGCTTTCACTTTAGAACATAAAAGCCTGGACTTATTTTCGAAGTGGTAATAAAATTGATGGTTTATGGGTTTATTCAGTTCAAGATTTGCATGGTAGAATTTCAAGTTGAGTTTCCACATTTTGTAATAGATTATATACAATTTAAGAATACTTTGGATAGAACTTTAAAACTTTTTTCTGAAACTGGTAGTCTCTCAAGAAAATCAGGCAGCGGAGCAGTTAAGAAACGTACACCTCGAGTTGTCAATCGTGTTGAAGAAATAATGGAAAATGAACCACAAACATCTGTTCGACATTTGAGTCAACAAATAAACCTTTCTGTTGGTACAACTCACAAGTTATTAAAAAAAGATATTCAACTTTATCCATACCTTGTCACAGCAGTACAAGAATTGTTAGAAATTGATTACCCACGTAGACTACAGTTTTGTAATTGGTTTGTAAATATGAACAATAATGGAGAACTTTCGCAAAGAGTCATCTTTACTGATGAAGCATGGTTTTATAAAACGGGATACCTAAATTCACAAAATACAAGAATTTGGAGTAGTGAAAATCCACATGTAATTAATGAAGAATCGCTACATCCAGACAAAATTGGTGTTAGGGTAGCGATAAGCCAAAGGCGAATCATTGGACCAATATTTTTTCAGGGAACGTTAAATGCTCAAAGGTATCGTACGGAAATTTTACAACCATTTGTCAATCAGTTGCATGATGATGAACTTCAAAATACATATTTCCAACAAGACGGAGCACCTTGTCACGGTACTGCAGAATCTTTGGATTATTTAAGAGAATTTTTTGATGAGCGTATAATTAGTCGAAATACTGAAATTGGCTGGCCTGCACGTTCATGCGATTTAACACCTTTCGACTTATTTTTGTGGCCTTAACTAAAAAATAACATATTTCGAACACCTATATTGAATTTGAATGATATGCTACAGAGAATCGAACAGCAAGGCATGGAAATTAATGACAATCCAGTAATGTTGCAGAATATAATCAGAAATTTTGGACGGAGGATTTTAAAGTGCATTGATCTTGAAGGACAACATTTTCAACATTCGTTATAGTTTTCAATAAATACCTATTATTTGTTATTTATCTGTATGTATGAAACTGTTAAAATATACGTCTACGTAGGTTAAGTAGTAAATTTTAATTAACGACATACTTCAAAATGTTCTCAGTAAATCACATGCTACTAGTTTGACTTTTCAAATGAACACTTGTTATATAAAATGGGTTTTACGCTGAATATTATATCTTCAATTATTTCTGTTACCTGAAAAAAAATCTGCAAACGAACTTTTCTCAATAAACTAGATCAAATGTGAGATATGTATTAATTTCAACATATAAATTTTTTAATTTACTATTACCATACATATTTTATAAACGTTTGGGATGTGATCGCCTTTGCAGAATACAAATGTTCGAGAATGAAACTATTTATAAATTGGTATGTATACATTCAGACAGAGCGACAATGAAAATTTTTATTTATTTTATTACATGTAATGTAAAGGAATTTACAAGAAATTTTAGATATGCTTTACCTACAAATGAAACAGACATGCAATATACAGATCTGTAACTGTACACATGGACAATACACCTCGTATTTTCAGCATTTACTTCTGTTTAAGACTCGTGTTTCTGCCATCTATAGGCGTCATCAGTCAAGCTAGTGAAGCAATGTAATACAAATTAATACAAATCTTTTTAAAAAACAGATTTGTATCTGTATATATATTTACGCTGAAATCGCCTACAAGATATAGCAAATTTCGTCCTATAAGGTGGCACTATTTAATAAGTGACATCTGACGGACGAAAGAAACTATGCCGAAAAAGGCGACCGAAGAAGATGTATTGTCCATGAGATAGCCGACAAACTGGCCAAAGGAGGTACTAATAGGAACTTCATAGGACCACAACCTGTATGTGGAATCACTAAGGATTCCGCTAAAAGGGAGATCTGATTATGGCTAGAAAAAGAACATAAAAATAAATGGAGGTTAACGGAAGGTCAATTCCATACCGAAACACTACTAAGGGGGCTGGACGGGAAGTTTTCAGCCAACCTAATTCGTAGTAGCAAAAAAGAAATTAAAATAGTTACTGGGTTAATAACCGGACATTCTCCTTTATGCATTTGTACACCATGAGCTTGGTTAGCGAGCCCTGGTGTAGGAGATGTGAAAAACAGGAGGAAACTAGCCTTCATGTAATATGCACGTGTGAGGAACTGAAGGAACTCAGACAGAAATATTTCGGGAGACATCTATTGGATCCTTCGAGTGTACTCAAACTTCCCCTGAGGAGGATAGTGGCTTTTATCGAGGACACAAGACTAACAGAGTGGAATTGAGAGATCTATTGGGGATAGTACAAAGGGCAGTGTGCTCAAGTGCCTGGACGTAGTGGCGTCCACCCCAAAACAGAGAAGAGGAAGAAGTTACGGATACATATGTATATTGCATGTCTGTTTCATTTGTAACAAATGCGTTATACGTGCATAACGTATTGATATACTTAAAACTTTTTTGTATGGTATGCTTTACCTAGTTTTATTTTCTTACAAATTTGTACAGTAGGCGTTCAACAAATTAAAAACTATTGAGATTTTTAAGAAATGAAGTACAAAATATATATGACGTTTATTAAAGTCATTAATTTCTAAAATATACTTTTTCGACTTCTATTACATAATATGCACATAAACACATTGATTTCTGTTAATTTTTTACACTCATTATTCACTGACATTCATAACTCACGGACAAAACCTTATAAGTCAAACTTGAAAATTCGGAAATTTCTCATTGAACTTTAAAATAACATAACGATAACTTAGCTCACCCGTAGCATAACATTGAAAGTCAAAGTCAACATTTTGTAAACGTTTACAAAAGTAAGCTGTCACAGAGTTGTCAAAACAAAGCGAACCCGCCTACGTGATAAGAAAACTTTAAGATTAGAATTAATAAGAATAATAATAACAATAAAAATTTATTTATTTACTCAAAACATGCAATTCATATGTTAATTTCATTGATTTGTCAAAAAAAAAATTTTGAGCCCACAAAAGACAGCCTTGTTCGTGGATAACAAAATTCAAATAGTCCAGAGATTTGTAGTGTGGCGTCCCACAGTATATCATGCTATGTAATATTTATATACGAGGGCTGTTCTCTTTCCGCTAAGTCTGGTAAAGTAAAACAAAACTTATTTACAAAAAAACATTTATTTATAATTTGTCAAAATATTCTCCTCCACGGTCAAAGCATTTTTGCATCCGTGAAAACCAATATTGAAAACATTTTCTCCAATCTTCTGGCCGTAGCTGGTTTACTTCATTTTTAAAGGCATCATCCGCTTCTTCGGCCGACGTATAACGTAAGCCCAGTAATTTATCCTTTACCCGCGGAAATAAGAAGTCGTTAAGTGCTAGTTGTCGACTATATGGTGAATAGCCCATTATTTCTATGTTTTGAGCATTCAAATACTAAGTTGTTCGAGTGGCAGTGTGGAACCGAGCGTTATCTTGATGCTAGATGATCCTTCCTCTTGGACGTTTTTCGCGAACATTTTGGAGAATCTGAGGCAAAGAAACTGTAGTGTAACATTCTGAATTAACAATATGTCTATCCTTCAGTGTTACAATTGAAATATGCCTAGTAATTCCAAAAAATGTGGCGACCATCTTCTTGTTTCGGCTTTTTTCACGAACAACTTCTATTGGAGCCGACTCATTCTCAAAGACTAAAATTGACGATTGTTGCTTTTTCTCGGGATCATAGTAGTATACCCATGTTTCATCACCTCTGATGATGTTTTACACCAAATGAGACTAACCACGGCCAAAGCGATCTAGTGTAGATCTGCACCATCTCACACTGATCTTTCTTTTGAATTGAAGTCAAGTTGTGGGGAATCCACCGAGAACAAAGCTTACGGACCTTCAAATGTTTGTGTAAAATAATGTTAATTGCTTTCACACCAATCTTTATAGTTGTTTGAATGCTTCTGACAGTAGTATACCGGTCCTCTTCAATCATGTTTCGAATAAGATCAATATATTTTTCTGTAACTGCCATTTTTGCCTTAGGAGCTCGAAAACTGCCATTTAAGGAAAGTCGACCGCGTTGAAATGCATTGTACCACCGCTTTACGGTAGCGATGGCGCACGACTTGTCACCAAACACTCGATTGATTTCCTCAAAACATTCTTTACGGCTTAAGCCACGCTTGTAATTGTAGAAAATCACAGCTCGATAATGCACCTTGTTCAGTTCCGTGATTTATTGGTGAAAGGATTACTTTAAACTTATATAACTTACAAACGATCAGGTATATTTGACAACTGTCACTATAACTAAATTTGTAAATTGAGAAATGAAAAAAAGCATATCGAAGTGGAGCTCATTTCGATGCTGTTTTGGCTGTCATAATGAGTCCATTACAAACACGAAATTGAGAAATAAAGTTATTTACGAGTATATTAATCTAGCCTTATACGTAAGAATTTATGAATAGCTTCCTGTTCAATTTTTTTTATATTTCGTAAAGGATATTCTCTTCATATTTGTAGTGTTTGCATATGAGTTTGAACGCGGGCTTTGTACGGCTTCGACTTAAAAACTAGGATTAATATTTAGCCGTGAAAGGGGGAGATATTAATTTGTCAACAAAATGTACGTACTCACAGCAATACAAAGCAAAGCAACCTATCATTTTTACATTCTAGACTGTTTCGCGCTATAGTTTACGAAACGTAGTAGATCGCGGTTTTTATCGAAGAAATTTTGTTGTTGCATCTAATACGTAACATTCTATTTCGTTTCAAATATACACAGCAGATATGTACACAATATACTCAGAGTTTTGCGTTGCATTCATTTTAAAGCAGTTACTTAGCTTTTATAAATATCATAGATATATATTCCAAGGACTAGTGTGCGTTACCTCTTAAATTCTTTATGGATTGTTTACTTTAAACATTTCGGTAAATATCTTTAAAGTGGTGGCAAGTAAATCAAAAAAAATGAGGAAATTGATATGATAATACATAAGTGCATCATAAATAGATATTCAGATTACCACGATGCATTTTTACTGAAATAATTTGTATAATGTTAAATCACAAACCTCCAAATTAACATTCTTTACAAAATGGAAGAAAAATTAGCACCACTTTCGGTATTAACACTCTGAATCTGTATACTTAAACTATTACCCGTTTTGGGGTTAATTTGTATGATTTCTTTTGGCATTATTGATTAGTTTAAGTTATTATAATTTCGACGGCATGCATAAAGTCTAAATATGTGGAAATTATTGTCAATTGAACGAAATTTATAAGGGCATAAATTTAAATTCCACCAGTTATGTGTATGTTGTCGAATGTGATTTAGAAATGGTCAGGAATGTCGCAGAAAAGACAGCGCAGTTTGAATAAGAACAACTGCTCGTTAGTACTGCTGTAGAAATCGATTTTAAACTGTAAGGAAAATTTCTAATATTTACTTGGTTGACAGACTATCCGGTAATATTTCGAATAGTTTACCGCGGAATAAGATCTTTTGGGCTTAAGTCTCACCGACCCTATCTTATGTCATCAGTTACTTAAAAAAGGTATTTACCCCTTATCACAATTATTAATCGTATCCTAAATACGTATTTCGACAACTAAGTTGTCATCATCTGTAGGTAAAACCACTAATCAAGGTGTCGCACATAGGGCACAGTAAAGCTAGAACACCGCTTACGCAACAACTACTTTACACGGCGTCCACGTATAGACTAATTTAAACATGCAAATATATCTAACGAAAAGATCGACAGACTTACCTCTCTTAGGGAAACGGCATTCACATATGTTTGTACTCCAATTTGAAATATATCGATCGAAAGATCGACAAAAATTGCCTCTCTTAAGGAAACGGCACTCAACATGTGTTAATACTTCAATTTAAAACGTCGACGACCCTTTTATGGTTCTAAGAATGAAAAGAGACAAGTGAAGGGGATCGGTGCTATATTACCGTTCATGGAATGTTGTTTGTTTTTAGCGATATGAATGCTTTCGTAGGCGTCAAGATCGCGGGGGTTATTAATGCCCTTTACAAGCTTTAATCCTTTAATCGACACATTGTGTAGTGTACTTAAAGCATGCACTTAAAGCATGTACTTAAAGCATAGGACCGAAAATACTATCAAAAGTCTCCTAGGGAATACTAAAGATAGAGTTAATTTTAATTCGAAATCAGGTATATACGAAATTATTTGCGATGATTGTAATTTGAAATATATATACCAAACAAAACGACCAATAATAACCCGGTTTAAAGAACGCATATCACATATTAAATACAATAGACCGGATAAATCTAACGTTGCCAACCATGCTTTAAGTACACTACACAATGTGTCGATTAAAGGATTAAAGCTTGTAAAGGGCAATAATAACCCCCGCGATCTTGACGCCTACGAAAGCATTCATATCTTTAAAAACAAACAACATTCCATGAACGGTAATATAGCACCGATCCCCTTCACTTGTCTCTTTTCATTCTTATAACCATAAAAGGGTCATCGACGTTTTAAATTGAAGTATTAACACATGTTGAGTGCCGTTTCCTTAAGAGAGGTAATTTTTGTCGATCTTTCGTTCGATATATTTCAAATTGGAGTATAAACATATGTGAATGCAGTTTCCCTAAGAGAGGTAAGTTTGTCGATCTTTTCGTTAGATATATTTGCATGTTTAAATTAGTCTATACGTGGACGCCGTGTAAAGTAGTTGTTGCGTAAGCGGTGTTCTAGCTTTACTGTGCCCCATGTGCGACACCTTGATTAGTGGTTTTACCTACTGATGATGACAACATAGTTGTCGAAATACGTATTTAGGATACGACTAATTATTGTGGTAAGGGGTTATATACCTTTTTTAAGTTTTTACTTAACCACAGTCTCCAAAGAAAGACTTTTCATCACTTACTGCTAAATATCGAAGACAGGATCTAAACTGGCACGAAATAGAATAAAAAAAGAAATGTTATATTGATTGTTGTCAGTGACAAATTTAGATTAAATTTCGGAATGTATCACAGTCGTTTGATGGTAAAACAGAAACATGGCCAAAGGCGACATCTCCAATTTTCTGTTGTAGATCTGTTCACCAAACTACTGAAGTTACGGAATGGGGCGTCATTCCTTATGAGAGTAGTGCCCCTCTGATCTTCAATAGAAATATTCTGACCGCCCAGCGTTACCCACAAGAAACATTGAATTTTATTTTGTTCCTTACATTCAGAGCCTGGGATATCCGAATTCAACAAAATAATACACGTCTTATTTGACAAAGCTTGCTCTAACTTGGCTTATAAACTTCCGTAGTAGTTGCCCATGTTCTATGCTCGGATTTGGGGCAGGAATCGTGACTCTGTTTTTTTCTTTACTAACGTTGCTGCACTGAAGCCGAAAGTGTGTTGGTTTGGTACGGGGTTATATGGGAGCTGTTTAGGGTCACTCGAGTGTCACGGTTACGGTTGAGTTGGTTATCGTCATCGCGACTGAGGTTATTGGGATGGCTTAGGATTCCTTTGGATACATTGATTTCGCAGGTAAAATAATGCATATTGATGTTCGTCCTGGTACAACGTTCATACTTAGCAACGTGGGTACCAAACACGATACGTAAAATGCTGTAATAAATAAACAATACTAAAAAGTTTAGAGAAGAAAGAGAACCTTTAGATTCAATTTCTATAGTGAAATGAACGGAGCTGTGATGGAAATTATGTAACTACATTGACGTGATTCTTTGAACAATTTCCTAGTCCTCAACATAGTTTCATTCATGAAGATTGAATTAGGAGATTCCTTGCCTTTCCTAGACGTCTTAGGGAAGCATTATATTGATAGTTAATTAGAATATTACTTGTATCGTGAAAAGACATAAAAGTTGAATAAAATAGTTGAAAAGATAAGTCTAATTAAAGTGATAAAATTTCAAATTAGAATTAAATTTGTTTTGATACAAGGTGGTCTTAAAAAGTTAATTAATTTGTTCTTAATAGAAAGGAAGAAAATGTGAAGCGAATATCAAAATAAAGAGTTTTTAAAGTTATGATTGCCATTAACGCATATAACTTTCTCCATATCCGAACTTAAATAATCAATAACAGCTATCCCAAGCTTAATATCTAACACACCATAAACAAACACCTTAACACTAGACCCTCCAGTTCCGTCCCTCAATACACTTCCGCTATTTCTAAAATCTAATCAATTGTAATCTTCACCCTGTATAATTATACCGATTGTATGTTAAGGTAAAAAAATATATATAACTCTATACAAAATCCAAAACTAGATACCGCAAAAAGGTGAACACAGTACGGTAAACATAATATCTCAAAAGTTGAAGGTAATATACTGTTAAAAGTAAATGGAAAATAATTACTTAAGTTAATTACATAGTTTACTCCCGCAGTTTTTTTCTAAGGGTACCATTAGAGATAAATTCACAATAATTTTATAAACAGAAATAGCGATAGTCAAAATATCCTACTCACAAATATAAATGATTTAAATTCTAAATTCAAAATTATGAAATTACAAAAAATGCGTCGTCATTTATCGACGCCTGCATGTATGAAAAAAAAGAACATCTGTGGTCACGTACGACACGACAAAAACAATTGTGATCGCAGAAGAAATTACTATTAAATATATCGATATCGGAATATGCTACAAAATTTAGATTTTAATTTCCAATATACGAAAGAATAATTTGGCCTTAAATGCAAGTAAGAAAAATACTTTAATTCACAAGAATGAATTCTTTTAAGTTATACTATACAAGATATATTTAATTTTAAATAAGTTGGGCTCTAAGCCGCTATGTAAATTTATGTAAAAATGATTAATATGGCATTAAAAATGCTAATAACTATATTAATATTACAAAAAATGAATTTAAGTTATGCTAAAAGAAGTTAAATTGATTACGGCAAAATATGAAAGCAATATATGTAAAAAATTATAAGATTAAATTTAAATTACACAAAAACTTTAATAATACGTATTACTTGATATCTTGTGCCTGTCCGTCGAAGATGGTTATTAATTCCTCAGGTCAATCGCTGTTCGGGGAATTAGATGACCATAAATTGATCTTGAAGTATAGGCTGCAGTGCTGGTGAACTCTTCAGCCGGAAGCTAAATGGAACGCCACGCAAAAATCAAGGTTGGGTTATATTTTCCTCAAACCTACGTAAGTCGCAAACGGCAATTGGATGTGCCACAAATTAGAATTCACCCTTTGACATGATCCGCTTATGAACGATGAATTAACTAAGGGATTGTTAAGGACCGCAACTATCTAGAAATCCCTGGTGTTTAGTAGATTCCATGCTCGTGTGTAAATCGATGAAACAAAGCGTTCCGCAAACACTCGTGTTGCTGAGAACAAATGTTGTATTGTACTAGAGCTCTGCGCATAACCGGGTCTGAACTTGTTAAACATAGATTGGAAACCGGAAACCTAATTCAGTTTCATTGTGCCCAGAAGAAATCCTAAGACGTTCCAATAATCTCAACAGTGATAATCGATATTTTTTATTGTTTATTGTGCAAACTGTTTATAAACTACAAAGAGTAAATAATAGGTATATATGTTGGTGGCACTTTGACTAATTGATAGATCTACGGTGCAAATATAAAATAGGTACTAAAACGTTTTCCGATTTTATGAAGTATATGCCAAATCCTTCCAAAACGTCGGTAAACGAAGAAAAAGTGGCAAGGATGTGGTTTCAGACCGGAATTCGAGAAGCAATCTTGGCCTAACTTCTTTGAAGAAGCTTATGTCAATCCAAGAAGCAATCGTGGATAACGATTACGGAAGCCTACCACTTAGACTATTTTAAGATATTTCACTAGTATTGGCATAACATAAGTTAAAGGAAATAGTTGATTAAAGGGCTGAATGAAAGATTTAACATTGTTTTGTATTTATGTGTTTTCAAATACAAATATATTACATTTTAATATTGTATTTTCCTTCCTAATTGTAACAATAAAATCCCCCAATATGCTTTTGTGATATACAGGGTGTCACAGAATAACTAATCCTAATTTTCAGAAATGATAGAGGACACTTAAATCAACATTTTTTATTAATAAACTAGTGTCTGGAAATTTCTCGGTGTTAAGATAAATTAGAAATTTTTAAAAACAATCTCAATTACAAGAGGAAAGGATTAAGTTAAGGAACATTTTATTAGAAATAATACTGCATCAAACTTTATAAAAAATTTTCAATGGTACGACCACCATTTTCGATACAGAAGTTGTAACGATGTACAATCGACTGCTGAATTCTTCGAAATAGTTGCGGGCGTTAACGAATATTATCAAACGCTAGAATAAATCGAGTCACTAACTCTTCTTCTGTATTAACACGTGTCTCATAAATCGGTGATTTAATATGGCCCCAAATACAAAAATTAACAGGAGTCAAGAAATCGGCCGTCCTCTTCCGATCCATCGATTTGGAAATTGTGAATTTAATCCAAAGTGTGTTGGTGCACCATAATATTGAAAAACAATATTTGTTCGAATATTAAGTGGGACATTTTCAAGCAATTCTGGTAAAGTATATTCCAGAAAAATCCTATACACATGACCAACTAACCGTGCAGACAGTAAATATAGTTCCACTATATAATAGTCAACAATCCGTGAGTGTAAAAGTGTGTACGATTCCTTTCGTTTTGCATATCTTGCATATAAATACTGCTTTGAGCATATTTTATATAAAATTGCATATTTGTTCATATTTTATAATTTATTTCTAAAGTGCACCGTAAAAAATATATTAAATCATTTATTCATAATATATCAAAATTGAACAGTCCGTATGAGCATTTCCGTACAGCGGGGACTCCCAGATTTGTGTTTATCAAGTCGGGGAAATTTCAGTGAATCTACGAGTAATGAGGTTCACCTATAGGTCAATCATATTTAGTTAGTTCTTGAAAGTATATGTACACGTAATTTTACCTTGTTATTTTTGATATGTCGAAGTCATATTCACATGTGTCGATCTGAATTATCCTGAATTTTGTGTAGATAATAGCGGAGTGTTTTGTAAGTATTCCAATAAAATTGTTATTTTGCAGAGTTGCCGAAATATTACTTTTAGCATGATTTAAGGAACTCGTTGCGCTAAGTGTGCAGACTTGCAAGTGGATTATGTCGAAAAATAAAATATATTTTTTACCCTAAAATAAGTATTTCATTGAGGAGTAAATCTCCTGTCAAAACACCCTCGTAAAGTAATTACTGAAATATAATGTGTCATGTTATATACTATGTTTTGTGTCTAAGTTTTCTCCCCTCGTATTCCGCTTCTATTCACACAGCTCCTTTGTCTTCTCACACTGTCAATTATTCACTTAAGTACGATATACGCAGAAGAAAAACAATAGAAAATCGACTCGATGTTGGTCTCGAAACTGCTCTTCAATATTTTATAGATTAGAACTTAAATTTTAATCATTGGTTTGTTTACTAGATCTATCGGGAAACTCAAACGCTAAAGGGTAAATATTGACATGAGCAACTACGCCGCAAGAGCAATATCTTCCATATCGGTCGGAGGAAATGTGATTTTGCTTTGAATTCCCTGATTGGATTTACTACTCTTTCGTTTGACGTACTAAATTATGAAAGTTCTTGGCAATTTTGGAGCGTGTGCGTATAACGCTGTCATATAAGTATACTAATAGTACTGTTCTAGATGATATTTCCGCGCTTTTATAAATAAATTTGTACCATTATTTTCTCAGAAATTAATTAAATACAAGCTTGTGGATTATCGGTAGATCGGCTTTACCAATTTAAATTGTGTCAGTGTTTACGTGATCTTTATTACCAATTTCAAAATGAATGTAAGATAGCTTTATGATCTTAATAATGTTCGCAAACATTTAAAATAAATATGGATTTTACTATACAGTATAACCTCTTTATAATGGACACTGACGGGGAATCCTAAAATGTCCAATATATGGAGGTGTCCAAAATGTGGAGGTGAAAAAAAAAACGAAAAAAAATATTCATTCTCATATCAATTTAATCACACATAATAAGACGAAAGTCGAAAAAAATTTACAATACTTAATACACATACATACATACATATTTTATGCTAGATTTTACTTGAAATAATCATTAATTGTTGTTTGTCTTGCTTTTTTCATTTTATGTTTAAATATCTCAGATTCACATTCAAGAAGAGCTTGAGAAATATTGTTAACAATGTTAAAATTGTTAGTGCTTAAGAAATAGTTCTCAAGATCTTTTAATTTTTGATGGGCTTCTGAAATATTTGATATACTAGTTACAAATTCCTCTTCAATCTCATTTTCCATTTCATCACTGATATCAGTAATTTCATCGATACAATCTATAATGGAAACATTAGGATTTTCAGTAAATAACTCATTATCAAGTAATGCGTATGTGCTTAAAATCTAAATTAGTGACGTTAAAATTGGGAAATAAAAATGCTAATGGTATATTATCTTCTATATCGCACTCTGCACTTAGATCACTGTCACTTTGATTGAATCCGCATTTTTGAAAACAGTTTCTTACGGTCACAGGCGAGAGTTTTTTCCAAGCAGCTGATATCCATATTAATGTAGTGACTACCGTAATGTTTTTTTCTACCATTTCTAGTGAATTTTCATCCATTAACGCCAAAAGCCTTTTTACAAGCATGCTCCGGTAAATTACCTTAAAGTTTTGAATCACACCCTGGTCCATAGGTTGACAATGCGAGGTAGTATTTGGAGGCAGAAAAACCAATTTTACGTTTTCCAATGAAATCTTCGGATGAGAAGTGGCATTATCAAGAAAAAAAAATTACATGCCTTTTTTCTTTCTTCATCTTGTTATCAAAGTTCTTTAACCAAGCTGACATAATATCCAAAGTCATCCACGCTTTTTTGCTAGATATCCATCCTATCGGCAACTTATCCACATGAGCTCCTTTAAAACATCTAGGTTTCTTACTTTTACCGGTGACTAACGGCCTTTCCTTATCACCCTCCATATTTGAACACAACAATATAGTTAGTCGTTCTTTGGCAGATTTTCCTCCGGCACATTTATCACTTCTTAACGCAAATGTTTTTGTCGGAAGGGCGCGAAAAAATAAACCGGTTTCATCAGCATTAAAAATATCTTTCGGAGAGTAATCTTTGCATATTGATTGCAACTTGACTTTCCAATCGTCTACAATTTGCATGTTTACATAGGCAGATTCACCACACACACTTTTAAATGATATTTTATGTCTTTGTCAAAATTTCTCCAACCAACCATTAGACGCTTTGAATTCGGTGAGTTGTAAACTTTGTGCTACTTCCAGCGCCTTTTCTTTGAGTAGGGGTCCTGACATGGGAATATTTTTGTTTCGCACCTTACAGAACCAGTTGAACACTGCTCCGTCGATTGCTAAACCACTAGTTTTTGGAAACTTCCTTTTTTGAGCTAGGTTTCCATTTTTCTCGAAAAGTTCTTTTATTTCACTTTTGTTTTTCACTATATCACTAATTTGCGACTTTCCGACACCAAACTTTTCCGCGAGCTTTCGGACACTTAAGCTTTGCTGTTCACTAACCGCAATAACATCAATTTTATCTTAGATTGTTAACCGCTTTCTTTTACTAGAATCTATGTTGACACTATCAAAGGCTAGTTCAAACTGATTCAAAATATCACTCCATTTATCACCTGACGAGTAGGCCAGTGGTAAACCGTCGTTCCTTTGTATTATGGGAAAAACCCGAGTAGATATACTTCCACGTGTGCACTTTGTACATACATATGTATTATGGGAAAAACCCGAGTAGATATACTTCCACGTGTGCAGCAATAAAAGTACATACATACATACATAATTGCAAAATTTTATTCGGCGCCGCCCGTATTGTCTGTCCTTAATTAAGAGATATATTTACAGATATTTTATTGCTTCGGTGAAATAAAGGGTGTCCGCGTCCGATTTATGGAGGGTCCAATATTAGGAGTGACTATTGTTAAGAAAACCCATTATAAAATTTCGTACCACAAAAAATGTCCATTTTTTAGAGGCGTCCGATTGTCGGAGGTGTCCATAATTAGAGGTTTTACTGTAATAATAAAACACATACAGTGTAAACAAAATGATTGGATTTCTACAATATCTCAATAATATAAAGGAGTCCATTATGCGAGGGCTCCGTCTCTGACGCATTTATAAACCAAAACAATTTTTTATCTTCACGTCACATTGTGACCTGCTATGTATAGACTAACTCTAGAAACTTACAACTCTGAACCTGTTAAAGCGTACCTACAATAGATGCCCAAGGTCGAGAGAATCACACATCATTATCATAATAAATCGTGTCGAGCAACGAGCGGTGATTAAATATTTACGTTTAAAAGAGTGACCACCAACTCAATTTCATCAAGATTTGGTGGATACATTAGGGGAATCTGCAGCATCATATGACATAATTAAAAGGTGGTGTCGCGATGTTTAAATGTAGTAGATAGTCGTCTACAGACGAACATGCCTCCACGTGCATGTTCGTCCACAACCTCCACTACCCAAAAATTGTTAAAAAAATTCCATAATCTCGTGCTGCAAGATCGACATGTGATTATGAAACAAATAATTAAAGATACTGGTTTCTCATATCATGTGGTATATAATATAATTATAACCGAATTGAACATGAAAAACTTGTCTGCAAGATGGGTAACACGAATGTTAACCGATGCACGCAAGTAAACTCGAAAAGATATTTGCCGTCGTCTTTTAATGCGGTATAGACACGACAAAAAAAGTTTCTTTGCAAGATTAGTTACAATAGATGAATACTGGATTCATCATTATGATGTAGAGGCCTAAATACAGAGTAAAGAGTGGATATATAGATGTTCACCACCTTCGAAAAAATTCAAGATTGGAAGGTTATGTTATCGGCATTTTGGGATGCTGAAGGGGTAGTTTTAGTAGATTTCCTGCGAAAAAGGGGCGCAATTACAGGTGCTTATGATGCCAATTTAAATACCAAACTACGTGATTTCATAAAAGAAAAACTTTGGTAGAAGTTGCGCAAAAGTATTCTCTTGCATCAAGATGATGCCATATTCGTCAGATTTGGCTCCCGATCGCTTACCGATTGTTTCCAAAATTAAGGAAAACTGGCGTGGTAAACTATTTCCATCAGATAATGATGCGATATGTATGGTGAATCAGTGGTTTGCAGAGGTTGAGTAGCCTTTTTCTTGAGAAGCATTAGAAATGCTAGAACAACGATGAGAAAAATGTGTTAACCATAATGGAGACTATGTTGAAAAATAAAAGTAAGATATTTGTCAATTTTTTATTGTGACTGGGTCAGGGGTGGGGCAAAGCGATTCACCCTCGTATTTACCATGGAACTGAAAAAGATAAGAAAAGCTCTTTAAGCAAATATCCTAATATAAACGAATATTAATGGTACACTAAAGGACAGTGTGATTAGACTTGCATGGCAATGCTTGCGTGTGAGGTCGACTGGTATAGGATAGTATTTGCATTTCGAATGGAACTGCCGCTTCAATGTCAAAAATAGAGTAACGTAATATAAACTTGAAATAAGAGATTTGAATTGAGGAAGCCGGCGCATTACCAATATTTAGCAGAACAATATAATCTGAGTCCTAAACAGCAGAGCAGAGTGCGCACCATAATATTTCTTATACACTAGAGACTTATTGAAAAAAACACCTAACCATGCGTTTGCAATGGTATTCTATACGAATATCAAATATACTGAGATGATTTTAATTTATGGCGAAACTAGACAAAGTAGTCTTGCGCCAAAAAATTTGAACGTTTCCCAAATCGACAGTTTTCTTCGACTAAGACAATTGCCATGGCCGTGTATCGACTTCGGGATACAGAATAAGTAATTCTATGTTTCGAAGGGCGTGGCCTTCTAAGATCACGCAAAGTGCAACAACCAGAAGAGGATGTTTTTAAATATTGTGGAACCGAATCCCGGGTAAGTACGACAACCCCAGCACGGGAAGTAAATGTGTCTCAAACTACGGTGCGTCAATTTTTTAAAACCTATTTATTTCATCCTTATCATATCTAACTTAACGGAATTAGATTTTTACCGCCGAGTTGCCTTCTGTGAGTGGTTTCAAGACGGAGAAGTTCATCAGCCCGATCTTGCGTTAGTAATTCTCTTTACCGACAAATCTACGTTTACCAATGATGGTATTTTGAACTACCATAATATTCACCACTACGGAAATTCCCACGATATACACGCAAGTTTTTATTTATATATATTTAACTATATTTCCAAAGGTTATTGACAGCGTAAATATTATTGATATCCACAAAAAAAATTATGAAACGATCACATGTTCTCGGCTGTCTATGTTGAATAAATCGTTTGCTAAACAAACGACATGTTCATTATTCATAACATTCATAACAAGTCTAAGTCTAGCAACTTCATCGATTTTTTTGTGCAGGTCAATGAACTTTTATTTTAAATAAGCTGCACTTACGTAAATATAGGATAAACAAAGGTATGAGCCGATTTTAACTACATTTCCTCCCTAAAGAAACATTTGGAAATTTTTAATGAATTAGAAATAAATTTCAATTTTGATTTTAAGTTAGACCTTTACACGTATTCAGATTTGCATAGTTTGGGCGCTATTTAGCGGTAATCTTGTATACAAAAACGATTTAATAACATGTCGGTAATTTTTAACGACATTTTCTACATATTTCAAAGCGACACGTCCATAAATTCCGTTTCTACATGTTACTACTATCTGTACAGCACAACATCTATACTTTCCTTGTATTTTCAATTTTCCTGATGTGACGAATTATTGCGTACAATGTGTAATTTGTGCTCACTTCCAAATTTATCGTTGTAGAATCGGATATTAGAACATAAAATGGGAAGACACGAGGTCCCAAAAGAAAATAGAAGAGGATCGCCTCAAGGACGGACTACGCTAAATTCCTCCTAATTTTGCCCATGAGACCAATAAGAAGAACGGATTTCCGTGAAAAAGTCCATAATTTATTGCATGGACTGCCATGTGAGAGAGAGAATTAGGCTTTTCTATGTTTTCACGCACCGGAACTAAATATTTTTCCTTATCTCAAATTTCACGACACGCGCTGTGACACTGGTAGATATTTAAAAACAAAGTTATTTGAAGAATACTTCTTTTTGTGTATTTAGTTTAATTTAATAATCGACATTTTTATTCTATCAGTACTGTGTGATTCTAATGTAAGCGCCAAAACAATACGATACTGAACACTAGCGCTTTATAAAATACACAAATTAAAATAATTTTAGTAACCCTGAGGTTTTTATCAGTATTTCTCATCTGGATATATTCGTGAAGTAGGAAATTTGAAGCTAGAATGAGGCAAAGAGTGGTATATTGAGAATGCGAACGAAGTACGAATTTGCAGTACTTATCTGCAGTACTTATCTGTATGAGTAATAACCGTTGTGTTTCTTTTATTTGTTTGTAATATGTTGCGATATCTAAACCAAAAGCAATAAAGGGAATTTGTCATATCCTTAATAAACTTCTTTATTATCAAAGCGAAGCTAATGGACGAGATACACAAGGTAATAAGAAAGGTATGGTACCAGAAGTAAATGCCGAGAAGGTAGAAAGATGCAGTATTATGCCGTTTCACAAGAAAGGTGACAGGACAGCATGCAGAATCTATAAGGAATTGCTCTGCTAGACACGACGTACAAAATTTTGGCAACAATGAAACTAAAGAAATTAGAGAAATACTCTGAGAGGATTATAGGCGATTACTAATGTGGGTTTAGAAGAAATAGATCGGTGATAGACCAAATTTTTATAATAACAGAATTGCAAACGCTATCATACGATCACAGCATTGGTATGCATATATACATATGATTTTTATAGATTTTCAACTAGTATATGACTCAATAAGGAGGGATAAATTATATAATGCCTTGAGCGAAATGAGAGTACTAAATAATCTGGTTAGGTTAATAAAAATGACAACAGAGGAGACCAATAATAAAATTAGAGTAAACGGTCTGCAATCGCAACTTTTCAAAACAGCGTACGGAGTTAGAAAATTAGACACATTATCTACTACATTATTTAACTTAGTCTTGGAAAAAGTTATTAGACGATTTGGGGTGAATTATTCTGGAACGATGATAAATAAGAGTCATCAATGTTTAGCATATGCGGACGACATCTTCAAATTGGCACAAACACAGAAAGAGCTGCAGAAAGCAGAAAGCAGGAGAAGTAGTGTTACAAATTAATGAAGAAAAGACGAAGTATATGTGTATGCGAGGGTCGGGGAGCGGCCAGGTGACAAAAAGAGAGTTGGTAATAGATCTAGAAGTAGGAAAGAGAATTAACATCGAAAGAGTGGAAGGATTTATCTATCTAGCGGCGTGGTTGACTGACAATGATAATGGGGCCGACGAAATAGCAGCGAGAATAGTGAACGGAGATAGATGTGCGGGGTCATTAAGCACGCTATTAAGATATAAAAATGTGTCTAGAAAAGTGAAAATACATTTGTATAAGACGATTTTACGACCAACAGTAGTATATGCAAGCGAAACGTGGGTTATGAACAGCGCAAAGAGTGAAAAACTGGCGACGTGGAAAAGAACGATGCTAAGGAGGATTTTCGGCGCAAAAAGGCGAAACAACAACGACCTACTGCAGCTATACCAAGAACCAAAAATAACAGATTTTGTAAAAGCCCAACGGTTAAGATGTCTGGGACACATCGAGAGGAGGACCTATGCTCAATAGACGAAAAGGGCAACCAAGGACTAGGCAGCTGCTAGTTGTCGAAAAGGACTTGCGGGAAAAGAATATACAGGACTGGAGGATGAAGGCCTCAGAAGTCGAGAGGAATGGAGAGGAATTTCTAAGCCACGGGCCTAAGGGCCTGTTAACGCTTTATATGTATATATATATATATATATATATATATATATATATATATATATATATATATATATATGAAGCGTTGTTCTTCGGGATATTTCGCCGCGTTTGGATGATTTCGTCCTGAGAAGGACAACTTTCTTCCTGACGTTTCGGTGACATCACTTTCACCTTTTTCTAGAGGATCTTCTCGTTGCAATGGTAACTTCAAGAGTGCGTTGATTTCCTGTGCCGCTCGTATTATATGGTCCTGTCGTAGTGGGGACACGTGTCTGACTCCTCGTGATTGGTCCGTCGGTTGTTCTGTCGCTTTCGACTATTGGTCGATCGGTTTGCGTTCGGTCCGAGTTAGTATGACTGGGCTGTGGCAAGTTGTTCTCATTACGTCGCTTGTGTGTAATCTGCCTGTTGAGCAAGGCCGACTTCCATGTGTCCGGCAAACGCTGTCCGTCGTCACGTTTGTTCATACAGTTTTGCCGTTTCTCAATTTCTATTGCTTCTCTTATAATCCTGTACGTTAACCTCGTACTGCGTGCTATAGTTTTTGTACCGTCAAAATCGATTGTGTGTCCTGTATGTAGCACATGCCTAGCTAGGGATGATGTTGATTCTTTTTTAGCTACCGCATTTCTGTGTTCTTCCCTCCGTACGCTGGTTTTACGGTTAGTATGCCCTATGTATGTTTGATCGCATTCATAGCACGGTATTTCGTAGACCCCTTGGTTTTCTAGTTCTATCTTGTCCTTTGTATTAGGCAAACAGTCTTTTATTTTCCTGTCTGTCGTATAAATGGTGTCTATGTCGTGTCGGCGTAATATTCTACCTATTTTCTCAGTCGTACCTTTCACGTAAGGGAGAAATGCTGTCCGTGTAGATCTTTCTTTCTTTTTTGTTGATTCTTGTTAATTCGTGTCGCTCTGTTAATGGTATGTTGTGAATATCCGTTCGCTTGTAATATGTTTTTTATTGTTCCCATTTCTTCGTTTCGATGTTCTGCGTCTGACAAAGTTTGAGATCTGTGGATTAATGTTTTTACTACAGAGTTTAACTGTGCTGGGTGATGATGTGAAGATGCGTTGAGATATCTGTTCGTATGTGTAGGTTTCCTGTACACTGTGTATCCTAGCGAGCACAGTGTACAGGAAACCTACACATACGAACAGATATCTCAACGCATCTTCACATCATCACCCAGCACAGTTAAACTCTGTAGTAAAAACATTAATCCACAGATCTCAAACTTTGTCAGACGCAGAACATCGAAACGAAGAAATGGGAACAATAAAAAACATATTACAAGCGAACGGATATTCACAACATACCATTAACAGAGCGACACGAATTAACAAGAATCAACCAAAAAAGAAAGAAAGATCTACACGGACAGCATTTCTCCCTTACGTGAAAGGTACGACTGAGAAAATAGGTAGAATATTACGCCGACACGACATAGACACCATTTATACGACAGACAGGAAAATAAAAGACTGTTTGCCTAATACAAAGGACAAGATAGAACTAGAAAACCAAGGGGTCTACGAAATACCGTGCTATGAATGCGATCAAACATACATAGGGCATACTAACCGTAAAACCAGCGTACGGAGGGAAGAACACAGAAATGCGGTAGCTAAAAAAGAATCAACATCATCCCTAGCTAGGCATGTGCTACATACAGGACACACAATCGATTTTGACGGTACAAAAACTATAGCACGCAGTACGAGGTTAACGTACAGGATTATAAGAGAAGCAATAGAAATTGAGAAACGGCAAAACTGTATGAACAAACGTGACGACGGACAGCGTTTGCCGGACACATGGAAGTCGGCCTTGCTCAACAGGCAGATTACACACAAGCGACGTAATGAGAACAACTTGCCACAGCCCAGTCATACTAACTCGGACCGAACGCAAACCGATCGACCAATAGTCGAAAGCGACAGAACAACCGACGGACCAATCACGAGGAGTCAGACACGCGTCCCCACTACGACAGGACCATATAATACGAGCGGCACAGGAAATCAACGCACTCTTGAAGTTACCATTGCAACGAGAAGATCCTCTAGAAAAAGGTGAAAGTGATGTCACCGAAACGTCAGGAAGAAAGTTGTCCTTCTCAGGACGAAATCATCCAAACGCGGCGAAATATCCCGAAGAACAACGCTTCAACAAACGACCGCGAAAACATTCGACGAAATATATATATATATATATATATATATAACATTTGATAAATTATTGGAGTTTTTCGGCTTTTTTTTTTTATATGAAATATTTACAAATATTAAATTAGAATGTATGTAATTGCAGAGTAAGTGGGGATGTAAACACTGCTGTCTACAAATTACAAAGCAAATCATACGAAATTTTTTATTTGAAAAATAGGGTCTACGTTGGGACCCGAACCCAAGCCTACAGCAATCCGGGCTGCCGCCTTAACCACTAGGCCACAATACCCAGGTTCAAGCCATATAGAAATGCATTATAAAGTAACAATGTTAATGAATCAGATGTCAGTTATTGAATGTAGATGTCAAGCTGAAAGCAGAAGTCAGTTTTGAAAGCTCATGTCAGTTTTGATAGCAGATGTCAGTTAGTGAAAGCAAATGTCAATTATTGAAAGCAGATGTCTGTTTTGAAAGCAGGTGTCAGTTATGAAAGCAAACGTCAGATTGGAAAGCAGATGCCTATTTTGAAATTAGATGTGAGTTACTGAAAGTAGATGTCAGTATTTTGAGAGCAGATGTCATATTTGAATGTTAGAAAATGATAATTATTACTCCATAGCTATATGAGTGTTTAGATAATTTCTTAGCCGTTCATTAAATATAACATTTGATAAATTATTGGAGTTTTTCGGCTTTTTTTTTTATATGAAATTTTTTATTTGAAAAATATGGTCTACGTTGGGGGTCCCAACGTAGACCATATTTTCATTTAAAAAAATTCCGTATGATTTGCTTTGTAATTTGTAGACAGCAATGTTTACATCCCCACTTACTCTGCAATTACATACATTCTAATTTAATATTTGTAAATATTTCATATAAAAAAAAAAAAAGCCGAAAAACTTCAATAATTTATCAAATGTTATATTTAATGAACGGCTAAGAAATTATCTAAACACATATATATATAATATTTTCGTGACCTTGGTATGATATGGTAAATTAAATCAGTCGGCGATTAAAGGTCATATTTACTTCAAAGTATATATATTTAAAACAACCCTACATGTTTCGGCAATGATGCCTTTATCAAGGATCTCCTTGATAAAGGCATCATTGCCGATATTGGGGATACATTCGTCAGTATTTAATATGTGTTTAGTACTGCAGAATGAAAGTGTTGATGTACAGATTTGCTTTAAGGAATTGCAGCCGCTATTATAATAATTGAACTGAACTGAAACAAAACTCTTTAAAAGATGTAACTAAAATAAAATTATTAATGAAAACGAAACAAAATTCTAAATGAAATGTGCAAAATTTATTTTAGTTTTTCACGAGAGCTGAGCAAACTCTCGGGAAAAACTAAAATAAATTTTGCGCATCAAAATGCGAACAACGAATGTCATCCCCGCTCTCCACATACGTCACTAGATATGTGAAAGCCATTCCTATCAGTATTCTTGAAAATTGTTATACCTATACCTATATGTGAATTTGAAGCTAAATATCTACTTTTAACTACCCTAATCCGTATATACATATATTGTTAAAATAAAATTCATTCTAGGCTAACACAAAGAATTAGAAGCCGATCATAATATCACGACAAATTACTTAAAACTTTAAGCAATCCAAGAGAGCTGGACATATATGCCAGTATTCATATTATTTTAAAAAAATAACAGAAACAACGTCGACAAAGGTCCAGTTCCAATCACATGCTTGTTCGAATTCTTAGAAAAGTAAGAGATAAGAAACAGGAGACGAGGGTGTGAGAACAAACACATCTATTATTATTTTATTTTCTAAAGAGGAGTAAGTGACCTAATTCAAGTTTGTTGAAACTTAGTGTATACATGGACGCCTTCTAAAGTGCTTCGCTATTCTTTGTGTTGGATTTACTATGCCGCATGTTCAGCACTGTGATTACTAAGTTTAACTACTGAAGATGACATCTTAGTTATCGAAATATGTATTTGAGGTACGAGTACTAATTGTGGTAAGGGGTTTAATATCTTTTCAAAGTTTTTACCTTACCACAGTCTTCAAAGAAAGACTTTCTATATTGTTATAATGCTTTTTAAATTAACTTCAACAAAATATACCGGACGCAATTTTTCTTTTCTAAAACTTTCGAAAGTTTGTTGTGATATTACTTGTAATCACTAACAAATTAGCCTGTAGTTTGCAACACACAAAGATTTGATGATAAATTACTAAATAATATATTAACGAAACACAACGAAAACTTTGAAATAACATCATTAATAACACGGAATCAAAGAAGTACAAGAAATACCGATACACAAATTACACGTATTAGCATATCTTTCGATAGCAGTTCAGTGAGTAAGGGTGGAATATAAACAAAACTTTTCAAATTTCGTTTTCGGAGTCTTCCCTTAAATTTTCAAACGACTGGAAAGATAAGTCGATGTGGAGACGGTATTGATTCGATAAAAAGTTTAATTAATAAATTTCAAATATATACTGGTGAGTTTGCGATAAACGGTCCAAGTTTTTGACACGTTCGTGTAGATAAATGGTAAAGTAAGTAAATTTAAAACGATTTCTGCGTATTTTTGTTCACGCAACACACTTCTAAATAATAAGAACATTTTCACAAAAGCTCCTTCAATTGTTATGGTCTTTCTGATAACGGTCTATTGAAATAATTTATACAATGAGCGGTATTCAAGTATGTGTAAAATGAAAACAATTGTCTTTTCTTTATACATTAAACACGTAAAACGTTATAGTTACAAGTTTAACGGGAAGAAATTGGAAGGAAGCCCATAAAATTCGATTAACTTTAGAAACAGAAACAATGGCAAAGAAACCTACAGAGCAAAGGGATATATTTGGTAAAGAAGTAGTGCATCAATTTTTGTATTTACTGATCAAGAAGTGAAAATTAATTCCAATGAAATTAGACTGTTAAATAAAGAATTATTATTGGGTTAGTACGTTTTTATCCAAATATAAGTTTATTAATTTTTGAACAAATAAAATACATAAACTAATTAGAAACATATTCTCCTCCACTATTTATGATTGTTTTCAAATGATGTGGTAATATCTCGGCGTTACGACTCAAGCAGTGCAGTAATCTTGGAAGTGAAGGTGTCATCAAGCCAAATTTAGTTGTTTAATAGAAAGCTAAAGAAATGGAAACCTGATGGTTCGATATCAGGAAGGTGAATGTGGAATGACCTCCCGACTGAATTATGAATAGCCGCTTTTCTAATATTAGCAGTATGATGCACAGCATCAGCTTACGAGGATGTGGAATAACCTCCAAATCGAATTCCTGAACTGACGCTTTTGTAATGTTAGAATGATGCATAACAACAGCTCATGAGGATTATTACCAATTTTGACGCGAAGAATTGCCTCATTAATATAGCTAAGTCATTATTTTCTGTTATTGATGTTAACATAAATGCGATATTGAGTATTGTCACCGCTATTATAGAGTCTAGTAATGAATAATCTCATCAGGATATTAAATTGCCAGGGAATAAGGACTCAGGGTTTTGCCGATGACATTGTCATTGTTTCCCAGGGGAAATTCCCGGTGACAGTGGCGAGCACACACAAAAAAAAACAAGTTGTAGCTTTTGCCAACATGAGAAAACTAAATAGTCTGGGTAAGGTAAAACTGTTCGGAGAAGAGTTAGAACTGACCAATGACGTGAAGTATCTAGGTATTACACTTGATGTGGTACTGTTAAAGTGGCGGACAGCGCGACGTAGGCCTTCTGGAGATGCAGAAGAGCTGTTGGTAAGACCTGGGGACTAAAACCAAGTGTGATATACTGGTGGTATACGGTAGTATTAAGAATAACAATTACCTACGAGGAAGTTATCTGGTTGGACGAGGACGGGGTTGACATCGTCTGTGGGTCTCTGTGAGGCACGACTCTCCAGCGACAGGCTGTGTTGGGAATTACAGGAGTTATGAACAGTACCGGAACCACCTCCCTGGTGGTCTTGGTATGTCTCCCTCCGTTAAAACTATTTGTGAAAGTGGAGGCCATGGCTGCGATTCTGAGACTGGATGACTAATGGCGTATTGTGTCCTAATAAAGTTGTATGGGGCCGTACAGGTACCACAGGAACTATACTAGGAGAGCCGTTAGTACAAATGCCGGCGGACAATACGACACCTGAGATTATATTTACAGCTACGCTGAACATATCTATACCGAACAGATAACAGGAAAAATATTGCTCCAGCGATTGTGGCGCCAGCTCCTCATACAGGGATGGATCACAAATTATATTTACAGCTAAGCTGAATATATGTATACCGACCAGACAACAGGAAAAATATCGCTCCAACGATTGTGGCGCCAGCACCTCATACCTCATATATGCGAAATGTGCCCCAGAAGGAATCGTTAAGTCTGGGGAAACATACCACAGTTTTCCAGGCTGAATTAATTGCAGTCGCAGCCTGCGTAAAGGAAATTCGGGACCTATAGTCAGGCAGCTGCTAAAGTTATTATGAATCCATTTACCAGGTCTAAACTGGTGAAACACCGTTTTAGACATTGTAAACTTTTCCATACAGAACTTAGATGGTTATTCCTCTTCCTTACTTAGCTGATGTATTTTCGCATTTAAACGACTTGAGTGTAAATTTACAAGGACGTGATAAAAACATTTTATTAATGACAGACAAAGTTCATACTTTCATTAAGAAGCTTGATATCTGGATTATTCGTCTTCAAAGTAAAAATTTGGATATGTTCCCACTCATTTCTGATTATATTTAGAAAAATTTGAATGTACAAGACACTATTATTCAACACAGTTTGGATTCCATGAAGATTCCTTTGCGTGAGCTAAAATCTCAATTGACGGAGTATTTCTCGATAGATAAAAATGATTCGTCGAGGAGATGGGTACTGAATCTGTTTAGTGAAAACGTTGGTGCCGCTGTTAAGTTAACAGTTGAGATTCACGACCAGCTCAGTGAAATGTCTGCCGACAAAACACCTGAAGATTTAAAGTTAAATACGTTTTTGCTCGCCCTTCGAAATAAATATGTAAATTTAGTTACAGAGGCAATGAAAATATTAAACCCTTTCGCCAGGTTTCATCTCTGTGAAAACGGTTTTTCGTCTATGGTTGCGCTAAAAACTAAAAACAGGAATCATCTCGTATGACTTGAAAACAATTTGCTTTTCGTTTTTCTAACGTAGATCCACGTATGGAGAAACTTTTAAATGAAAAACAAATGCAACCATCACATTAATTTCTTTTCTTTATAACAGAATAATTTAAAACATACATGGGTATTAATATTGAACTTCCCATAAAATTATTTTTCGTTATCGTTTCGCTACCCCTATTTCATTTCACCGCGACCCCAGGTTGAGAAACAATGTATTAGAATATTTTAAAAGTAAAAACTTCAATATACAGAAATATTATTGAAATAAATAGTAATAAGAAAAGTTGTAATTAAATGTAATGGTATATATTTAAAAGTATAACACGAATACCATAAAATTCAATATAAATATAACAAATAAATATACCATGGGAAAAATAAAGTCATACGAAGTCAACTAAATTGGAACGGAAGGCGTTGGGATTATAAAAAAAAATGTTAATCCGTACAAAATATTTCAATTTATATCTTCATAGACATTATTATTATTATTAGTTAATACACGAGATTTATTACATTCGAACTAATTAACTAACAAAACAATCATTTAATATTAGATATTCTAATAGCGCCCAACATATCTACTATATTGCAACGAGTTAGTACCTATCCATTTTCACTTATACTAAGCATACATACATGCAAAACAAAGCGCACGGCTGATTATTCAGCAGAATACAATAGCGAAAAGTATTAATCTCACTGCCATTTATGCGTACGTTCGAATCTGTAGCTCCCTTTACATTCTCTATAATTAGGAAAATGTATTTATACTGCACAAGATACATCAATGAATGGAAAAGTGGGCGATGGGGTTCAACTGCACAAACTCCCTACCTTTATTGTTCCAGTCAACTTTGTGTTGCGGTTCCCCATGACAGTAGAAACTTGCCGACAATTAGTTTGTTAGGGGTTTGAATATATATTGCTGCTGCCTATTTTAGTGTCAAATTTTAAACAAACTTTCAATTACTATAATAAACTGAGCATTTTATTAGAAATCGTTTAAAGAATGTGATGAAATTGTCTAACAGATATAAAATAAAATTGGCTATTAACGAACCCTGTATCAGTACAGTGTTTGTTAAAGGCCAGAATGGTCGAAACTGCAGTCATTACAATGTAGTTTTTCAATATAATTTAATTGAATACATTTATCCCAACGATAAATTATTTTTTTTAAGCCGTCCTCATAACTTTTTCGGTGTCTCCTCAATCCACCTATTTATGGTACATATTACGTCAGTTAAACTCTCAAAACGAACACCACGCAAATATTTTTTTCAAATCCGGGAACAGATGAAAATCACTCGATGCGAGATCCGGTGAATAAGGTGGATGCGTTCAAACATCCTTCGATTTTCTTGCGATATTCGATCTTGCATTATCCTGTTGCAATAACGGTCGTTTATGCAACTTTCCAGGCCGTTTTCTGATAATTGCCTGCCGCAGTGTTCCGAATAATAAGTTAGAATAATATTCTGCGTTAATTGCCAGATAATCCATAAAAATAATCCCCCTGCAATCCCAGAATAGAGTAAGCACTACCTTTCCCCCCATTCTTTTACCCCATTCTTTGGATTGACTTTTGGTGTCAGAATTGAAATAAGAAATCTACGTTTCGTCAGTGGTTATTATCCGTTCCAAAAATTCATCACCGTAACTGGCCAACAACTCTTGAAGTTGACCGACAAGTGACCTATTGAATTTCTGTTCCGGTCCCAACAATCTTCGCACCCAGCAGGCTGAAACATCGCTTACGCCCAAACAATCATCTAAGATCTCATAAAATTGTCGGGTACCTATTTCTATGGGTACACTAATTAGAGAAATAGTCATTCGTCGGTCCTTTTTCAGTAGGTTCTCTACGGCAGTAATGTTTCTTTCATTTACCGACATGCCCGAGCGACCACTGCGTGAATCGCCTTCTAATGATGTTCTACCACTTTTAATACGATCGATCCACCGATATACAGTACTTTTAGATTCTGCAGACTTACCAAACACTCCTTGCCGACGATTAATAATTTCTGAAGTTTTCGCAGCCTCTTTCCACAAAAAGAAAATTATTGCTCTTTGAAATTAAGCGGCGTCTTCCGTGGTTACACAAACAGCGCTACGAAAATGCGACTATATCGGTCGAACACCTGAATCATACGGAACGGTATTGTAATGGATAGCTACATAAACATGTTTTTCTATTCCGGTGTCGTCAAGTGCTAATTACGATACCCCGTTGCTTGGTTACATAGTATCGTAATGTATTACTTTACCGCACTCTAATTTTTTTTTTCGAAGTTGGTCACAAGTGTAATAAGTAACTAAATCATAGAACTAGATCGTTTTAAAAGTTAGATATGGTTAGATATGAACGTTTGACAGTGATAAAAATGTAAATAAAAATTATGGAGAGAATAGTAGAGACATTTGCTAAAACTTTATTAGTACTAATTATATACACTGTGTCCATAAAGTATGGGCACAAGCCCGTAATAACGTTATTGTGCATTATTTGACAAAATGCAAAGATATATCGATTAATGTTTTTTGTTAGCTATATTTAGATGCTGCCATTTTGTTTTTTCCGTCGACCTTGAATAAGTTATGACGTCATTGATAATTTTTTTAAATGTCAACCCCATTTTTTTTTTGTGGATTTTGAAAGCCTTTACAATTCTTTATTCGATGATGTAAAAATTTTGGTTGTTACATTAGAAAATTTTTGAGTAATCATTTGTGTTCATAAAGTATGGACACAAGCCCGTAGTAACGTTATTGTGCATTATTTGACAAAACGCAAAGATATGTCGATTAATGTTTTTTATTAGCTATATTTAGATACTAACATTTTATTTCCGTCGACCTTGAATAAGTTATGACGTCATTGATATTTTTTTAAATGTCCACCCCACTTTTTCTTGTGTATTTTGAAAGCTTTTACAATTCTTAATCGATGTTGTAAAAATTTTGGTATGTTACATTAGAAAATTTTTGAGTAAACTGTGTTGTAATTCTAAATTTAATTTTTGACATTTTCAGTATCAAATTTATAACAAATGCTCAAAATGTTTTCCTTCATTTTGTTGACAAAATCCTAAGCGATGATAAATTCCATTTCCCATATTCTGTAATATTTCGGGAGTGATTAGTCTGGTTTCGTAGATGATGCGTAAAACGTCCAAATTTTCCGGTTGTGTCGCATAGACTTTTCTAATGTAACACTAACACCAAAATGTTTAAATCATCGAATAAAGAATTGTAAAAAAAAAAAATTGTAAAATTGTAAAAAAAAATGGGGTTGACATTTTAAAAAATTATCAATGACGTTATAACTTATTCAAGGTCGACGGAAAAAACAAAATAGTAGCACCTAAATATAGCTAATAAAAAACATTAATCGACATATCTTTGCATTTTGTCAAATAATGCACAATAACGTTATTACGGGCTAGTGTCCATACTTTATGGACGCAAATGATTACTCAAAAATTTTCTAATGTAACATACTAAAATGTTTAAATCATCGAATAAAGAATTGTAAAAAAAAAAAATTGTAAAATTGTAAAAAAAAATGGGGTTGACATTTAAAAAAATTATCAATGACGTCATAACTTATTCAAGGTCGACGGAAAAAACAAAATAGTAGCATTTAAATATAGCTAATAAAAAGCATTAATCGATATATCTTTTCATTTTGTCAAATAATGCACAATAACGTTATTACGGGCTTGTGTCCATACTTTATGGACACAGTGTATAATAAAACGCGTTCGACAGACTCTATAAATTCGTTAACAAAGCTAGACACTATAAATACTTCTATTGAGATTACTTATCATTGTGAATACTGCAATTATTATATACTTTTACTGTAACACTAGAAGATTCGTGAGCATTAATAGATATTCCAGGCAGATTCTTATCTTGTTTGAATCCATTGAAATAGAAGTTGATGGATTCTCTGTGATTTTAGTAGACGTATTAGGTGCAGTGTTAGATAGTATTTCAGCAACGTTTAATTTTTTCTTGATGGAATTATCAATGCAACCTTCAGTCACAGCGGAAGATTTCCATGGCGCTTAATTGTAATTAACCAAATGTGTTACACTGGATCGTCTAAAGCAATGTCCAGTGAAGAGTTCAGGATTAGGTAATTTCAAGTAAGTAGCAATACTTTCTGTTACTTTTCCTATTGTATTAATTCCAATTGGAATATTTACACGCAAGCCATTTCTATATTGTAGGAAAAAACGCCTATGTGTAACATGACTGGGACGAAGATGATAATAATATTTTTTTCACCAAATCAATACACAACCTTTGAGTTATAATAAATTGTCTATAGATCGTTCCAACCTCCGTATTCAGTATGGGATATAATAGCGACTTTTATCTTTTACTATCCTTAGTTGCTGTCATTAACGCTATCTTCACTTCCGGTTGCTATGTTGCAACTTATTGGCATATGCTGTCGGCATCGACAACAGTATCTATCTGTCTATTAATATCAACTGTCAACCGTCATCGTCCTACTTTTAAAATATTTCGTTAAATTGTTAATTTATTTATATAGTTGTACAAACTATCTTTTTCAAGCGTGCACAGGGTAATATGGGTATTTTTATTGATTTTTATAAACGTTATAACATAATATAAATGTAATTACAGTTTTCACTGCATTAATGGAGCCTGTAGGAAGAAATCGGCGCAAAGGAGACAAATTTAGCCGTAAGGAGAAGTGTATGATTGCAAATGTTTTCAATTATTTCAATAAATCAATGAATATGAGTGCTGCCGTTCAAGAAGCAAGTAAAGCTTTGGGTATCTCAGACCGTGCAATATATCATGTAAAACAGGAGCAACGAACTGGTTTATTATCAAGTCCAAAAAAACCTAAAAAAAGGAAAGGCATACAACTAAATGATCGACTACATACATATGATGAGAACACGCAAGCAGCTATTCACTGTACGTTGCACAGATATCGTTCATATGTATATTTGTTTAGAAATGTGTGTAGTATTGTTAATAAATATTGAAATACAGCTAATTTCCTTGTAGTATTCTTTCCTATAATTTTACGTGCAGCGAATTCGCTATGCACTCTGTTAAAATTTAGTTACTTTTATAAAATAATAAGCAAAATGTCATATGAATCTCAATAATTTTGCACCTTCAACGTCAAAAAACGTAAATAAAGGTTATGATTTGATCGCGTGAAATGTCAAATAATTAACCGGAAATGGAAATGTACAGCTGATTGGATGATTTGGCAACCATGAAACAAATTCCCATAAGACGTATACTGAATACGGAGGTTGGAACGATCTATAGGAACATAAGTTTTAGTTTTTAGCACGTCAACCATTATGACATCATTTTTAAACTGTATATCATCTATAATCATGTTTGTTATTTCTTCACGACGACAAGCTCCATTAAAGCCCATTATAAGAATGATCTAAACATAATTTTAATATGACTATTATAACAAAATAATATACAAAATTAGTAAAATACTACTATAATTATGTTTTTATTACTTACTTGCTAAATATAAATCGATTAATGTGCTCTATTTCTAAAATCTTCGATATTTAGGCTCATAGCCTTAGAATAGCCATAAATTTTGAGATATCTTTATTTCTATAAATATTCAAACAACATTTTAACATCGAATATTTGAACCACAAGGAAGATCCCTTTTTATTTTACTTTCTTTGTCAAAATAGGCAATCATAATGTTTTTTGTAACAGTCACGATGTTATTTTCTTTACACCAAGTTATAAATTGGTTATATTACTTTTTATAAATGTGTCGATATTTTTTTGCCAGAAGATTTTTCAAATTGTTCTCTGCAATTTTCCGAACGTATTTCGTTCATTTTGATGTTAGAGAGTTACATAAATTAGACTAAGATTTAAATTTCAAAACACATAACAATATTTCAAATATTTGAAATGTTCAAATTATAAGTCAGTGTAACCAATGTCAAAAAAAATAAAATATTTAAAATATTCGTATTGAACATGACCATTATTTTAAACATTTTTTAATATTTAAAAGGCGGAATAGAAAAGAGAATTCGTGCGCATTAATATACTATTAGACTTGTCCATCATAAATAGCATTGCCTATAAGTTCTACGTAAGTTAATTAGAGCACAATTCCCAGAACTTTGGAATATCCCTCGTATATGAAAATGCCTTTGCTAATTTTCTAGTTCAAAACATCTTTCAATAATAAAGACTTTGTGTTTAAAATCTATTCGTAATCAATATTCTGCTTGAAAATTACAAATGTTAACTTAAAGATTTAATTTTCAAAATTTTCGAAAATATAAGAAATATTTTATGCTTTCTTCCTTATGATACAAAAATTATTATTCGCGAAGAAACTATTTCATTTAGAATGGGCCGATACCTATATGTAACTTTTCAAAAATATAAAAATATTACAAACTTGCTTGCTTTGAACGGGTGTTTAATTTGTGTTGATTAAATTATTCATAAAATTCACGGAAACTGCAACTGCGTATGCAATTTTATCTCAGTATTTTTAATACAAAGGTATTTTTAATAATATAAAATATTATTAAAAATTTGGTGTGAAGAACACAAATACAGGTTCACTATTAATATTTTTGTGAACGTGTCCGAAAATATCTCTCCCCAGAGACGTAGATACGTATCTCGCCTTTCTACAGGCTCATCGGTACGCCCCTGCTGGAGAAAGAATATTTCCAGACACATTCACAAAAAAGAACCACATCACCACATCACAGAAATTATCCAGACCGGGCGTAGAAATAAATTCAGCGCTGCCTGTTGTCAGACAGCCGTAGTAATTTAATAATATTTTATATTATTAAAAATACCTTTGTATTATACAAAACTGGTGGGGGTTACCTACTCATGTATGTTTCAAATATTCTGATACATTACACATGTGGTTAGTCCGTAGTATGAGTGAAGACACAAACAAAATGCAGTTTCTAGAGAGATGGCTGTGCCACCTTTGGAAGGGCGTCGTTACTTCACATTGGTTATGTGGACGGGGCGAGGTACTTCGGCTGTCTGACAACAGGCAGAGCTGAATTTACTTCTACGCCCGGTCTGGATAATTTCTGTGATGTGGTTCTTTTTTGTGAATGTGTCTGGAAATATTCTTTCTCCAACAGGGGCGTAGCGATGAGCCTGTAGAAAGGCGAAATACATATCTACGTCTCTGGGGAGATATATTTTCGGACACGTTCACAAAAATATTAATAGTGAACCTGTATTTGTGTTCTTCACACCAGATGTTTAATAATATTTTATATTATTAAAAATACCTTTGTATTATACAAAACTGGTGGGGTTTACCTACTCATGTATGTTTCAATTATTCTGATACTCAGTATTTTTATTCGTTTAGTTTTTCATGTTAGTGCGGCGATTGTACGCTCAATATAAAAAGCCCATATCGCGATATATCATTCTAACAAAGAAACCAACATTTTTAATACACGATTTAATTTTAAACAATACCAGGTAATTCTGATATTTCAGTTTGCACAATGTCCGCTACGTTACAGGATTATGAAGTGAATACCTGTTCACGGATGCAAACTTCTAAAATCCCGTAATCCCATTTAACGTTCGCCGAATTGAGAAATATGAATTTAGAGGGCGAACAGAGCATAGATAATTTCCTGCGTGGAATTATGATCGAGTGCTCGTGGCATAATATATATTTGCTATCTGATATTTATATATATGCAATAACTAATGCTAGGAAATATGTATTTCGATCAAGTAAGAATGGTATTAGTATTTTTGATAGAAGTGGTATATTACAATTTCATATACATTGCTGCGTTTTCTACTTAACACTCCCAGTGTATTAGAGCATCCGATTATTCTAAAAAAAATCCCTTAAGTAGTTCGAACAGTTAGACTGAATGACTGCAATAATAGAAGTTGTAAGCCTATTAAAAAATAAACTATGCAAAATTAATAAAATTCAAGAATAATATTTGAGCTGTTCGTAAGGGATAAATTTCGGTTTAATACACTTAATTTGACATTAGTGATTCTTAGCTTTCGTTTAAAGTTTTCACATCATACGAAAGTTGTCTTTTATATTTCGCATATAGAGCTGGAATAAATCAGTAGATAGCTTTTAAAGATTTTATTGCTTTTCAAGTATTCTCCACGAAGATTTATGCACTTTAGCATGCGCCCGAACTAACACTGGAAGCAGTTATTCCACACGTTTGTTGGCACAGTTAAAATTGCATTTTTATAGGTATCGACTGCTTCATCTGACGACTGGAACATTTGTACCACGCTGTTCGTCTTTGATTTTTGGAAAGGTCTTTACCTTTCCAAAAATGAAGGACGAACTGCGTCGTTGTGACTTAGGTCGGGGCTGCACGGAGGATGATCTAAAATTTCTACTCTTTGTAGCGTTAAAAATTCAATTGTCTTCAAGCTGTGTGCGAACTTACATTGTCTTGGTGGAGGATAATTCGTCGTCGTGGTTTGGTTTCTCAGAGCTCAGCGATGACATGCTGCAAACAAATGGTTGTATACTAATCGCCAGTAACAGTTCTTTGATCTTGTAGAGAAATTGTTGCTACATGACCTGCTTTCGAGACAAATGTCGCGACCATCTTCTTTTTGGAGACACTTCGAGAACGGATGACTTCTGTGGGCGAGCAGACGACTGTTTATTTTCTGGCTCGTATGAATAAATCCAAGCGTTGAAGCGGTATAGCGTTTTTTTACACCAATTCACCCTAGCTATTTTCTGTTCTTCGGTCAACAGACGCGGTATCGAATTTGAAACTAATTTCTTTACACACAATTCTTCATGAAAAATTTTTTTAATTGAGGTCTATGAAATCCCCAAAGATGCCTCAATTTCGCGATATGTCAGTGTCACATTTTCGTCGATATTCGTTGATGAATTTGCGCACGGCACCGACGTTTTCCTGAGTGACTGCTGTTTTTGATGTACCTGTTTTTGGACCATCGCTCAAACTAATCCGTCCACGTTTGAATTCTCCTACCAACGAGAAATTGTCGACTGAAGTGGTAGCTTCATTACCAACAGAAACCAACTCGGAGAGGCATTCTTGGTGAGATAATTGCTTTCAAAAATTATAAAAAATATGAAGTCATGTCTGAGATAGATTAATACATTTACTTAATACAATTTTATAGGTTATCAAATTAGTATTTCGATATTAGATTCTGACAATTTTTGACAGACAACAGTTGACATTTAATAATTATTACAAATCAGATACTTAAGTAAAGATATACGATTTTTTGTTCAGAGCCCACTTGACTTCGAATGTTTCTGAACACCCGTTATTTAGGTGTATACAGTTAAGCTCACATAAATCTAATATAAACCATTTTTAAATTTTTGTTTTGTTGTAATTCATTCTTGTAACGTCAAAATGACATTTGTCAATTTTTGATATCCAAAATGGCAAGAAAACTGGCTCCGGCAGGCAAAGTACAAATTTTGTTAAATTTGAGTCCCATCATTAAACAAGTCACAGAAGAATTTCATTTGAACAAATATACATTACTACAAGTTAAGAAAAGAAGTGAAAATGAAGGCAGTATATGTCGCAAACGAACAGGATATGTCGCAAACGAGGAACTGGTCTTAAAAGAATATCAACCGATGTAGAAGATCACAATTTATTTGAATATTTGAGAGAAAATTTTAAAAAAATGACAAAGCAAATTCATAGATCTCGTATAAGATTTACAAATAGGGAACAACCATGGGAATCTATTGACAATATTTGGGAAAACATTGTTGCAAAACCGAATTTTTTAAGAAGTCTCATCGATTCTGTACCTAGAATGTTAAAGGCAGTAATTGATGCGAATGGCGGATCAATTAAGTATTAGTTTATTTGTGTTTCCTAAATTGTATTAAAAAATTACTTGACATTTGGTTTGTCTTTCAAAAAAAGATTAATAAACACTAAGTAATATTAGAAAATTTTGACAATTTTAACAAGTTAGGTTATACTAGATTTATGTGAACTTAACAGTACATACACTTCAGTGTTACAAGTCCTAGAGGCCTATGATTTAATATTCTTACTAGCACTCTATTTGTCATAAAGTTTTCATGATTCTTGCAATTTGATACAGTTCACCGTCTTTAGTTATTTCGTTCTTAGGTTATCTTGTTCTTTTTACCGTCATTACCTTTCATAAGCGTGGAATTCATGTGTTCCAATCATGTGTTCCATCACCCTTTCAGGTTTGATATATTGGATTAGGTTTAGATGTTGATATGTCTCTTACCTACTGCTTTATGTATCTTCTCTATCAGGTTTCTTCAGTTTTAACCTTACTTAGAATTTTACGTACTTTTCATTCCCATATTCTCAGTCTTGTTTCAAATTTCTTTGTCATTATATAAGTTCCAGAAATTAAAAGCAGTAAAGGGCCCAAAATACTTCATTGCAGTATTCCTTTAATTATAACCTTAGTAGGTGCTATCATTCACGAGTAGATACATCCTATCTTATCTAGTTAATAAATAGCTAAATAATGAATCACGACTTCTGACCCCATAAATTTTTAATTTCTGAAACTATTAATGTAATTACTGGTAATCCAAATTGGTGGAGACTGTCGCTTAAATCTGAAACAGACAGAAATAAGAAAAATCCTAGCCCTAATGACCACAATATAAAATGTGTTAGCCCATTGACGAGTTGGTGAAGAGCATAAAGGTTGTACCTTAGCCAAAGACGCTACGTTTAATACCATCTTTCTTTTTCAGATTGTTCTACTGAATTTAGTTGCCGAAACGATATTTATAGTTTATTATAGCATATTGTGGTTAGAGATTTTTCTTGTTTCTATCTGTTTTATAGCTGGTAGTATTAAATGACATTTGACTTGAAATATATAACTTACTGCATATAATATTTTATTTCTAACTTTCTATTGGCTTATTCGTAAACAAAGGATTTGGCATATTAGAAACTTCTTGCTCACTTGTGACTGCTAACAGTCCCGAAATTAATTATGTGCGAAGTTTGTAGATTCGATTTTCACTTTTAAAAAATGCTGTAATTTATATATACCTAAATCATTTTATTATAGTCAATTCTATTACATTATATCAGAAATGTGATACTAATTCATAGGGGTATTGGCTTTGATGTTAATCGTACTTCCCTTTTAGAGAAACGAGCAATCAGAACAATATTTGAATTGCGTTAGGGTCAGTCGTGTCAGGAAACTTTCGAAATTAATACCTTACCTTTCAGTATATCTGAGATTTTGTATTATATTTGTGTACTAGTATCATAATGACTTTAATCTCAGTTTTCCGTACAATTATTTCAATAGAACCAAGAATTATTTATTGTTTTCTTCATACAGAACGGCCCCCTTCACAAGAGCTTCATTTCTATGGCATGCATTTTGATTAATATATTGGGAACGTAATAAAAAGTATTAATTAAACGAACAATGAAAAATTGAAAGTTTTTATGTTAAATATTCTTTGTGTTTTTGAATATAATTAAGAATGCGATATCATATACGTAGCACAAATAAAAACTTATAATATTTACTGAATACTGATGTGATCTTAGGTTTAATTATTATGAACACGTTGATTAATAATACTGTTCAATATAGTTTGGTTTTCTTATACACAAATACGTGTAGTTCATGCCTTTTGTCATGCTGATGAGAAAAATTCAGAACAGAGAAATGAGAATTATTTTAAAAATGTAATAGGTATACTCCAATATCATTAATGTTACGTATCTTGAATTTATTAAATGTACGTTAAAGAACAATATTCAAAAGTTTAATGCAACAGAATAAATTGAAACATACATGAGTAAGTAAAAACCTCACCAATTTTGTATAATACAAAAGTATTTTTAATAATATAAAATATTATTAAAAATCTAGTGTGAAGAACGCAAATACAAGTTCAATAATAATATTTTTGTGAACGTATCCTTCTCCAGAAACGCAGATATGTATTTAATCTTTTTACAGATTCCTCAGTAGGTACGCTCCAGCAGGAGAAGGTTGCCCTCACAAAAAAGAACGATTTCGCTATCTCACAGAAATTATTAAGAGCGTAGAGCGTTAATAAGAGCGTAGAAGTACATTCAGCGTTGCATATCAGCAGAAGACCGAAGTACTCGCTCTGTCTACATAATCAATGCAGAACTAACGAAGTGTTTCCAAATATGAACTGGTATTTGTGTTCTTCACACCAGATTTTTAAAATACTTTTATATTATACAAAACTGGTGAGGTTTTTACTCATTCATATAAGTTTCAATTTGTTCTGTTACATTACACAGGCGGTTATCCCGTAAGGAGTAGTGAAGACACGAAAAATACAGTTTCTAGAGATACGGCAGTGCCATCTTTGGAAACATTTCGTTAGTTCTGAATTGGTTATGTAGACACAGCGAGTTCTTCGGTCGTCTACTAATATGCAGCGCTGAATGTACTACTACGCTCTGTCGTAATAATTTCTGTGAGACAGCGAAGTCGTTCTTTTTTGTGAGGGTATCCTTCTCCAGCAGGGGCGTACTGAGGAATCTGTAGAAAGATGAAATACGTATCTGCGTTTCTGGAGAAGGATACGTTCGCAAAAATATTAATATTGGACTTGTATTTGTGTTCTTCACACCAGATTTTTAATAATATTTTATATTATTAAAAATACTTTTGTATTATGCAAAACTTTAATATTTATAACGTATGTCCCCGGATTGAGTTTACAAGAGGAAAAAAAAATTATTTTTGATTTTACAAAAAAGTGCTAAAGGAATAAAATTTTTTGCTTAATTTCAAATGACCAAATCTGTAATTAGAATTACGAAACTGTCAAACCCCTATTTAGAATTACAAATTTTTATTTTTTATTTTCAATCACAACAATAAAAAATAATTAGGCTAGAAACAATCATGTTTAAAACTATTCTATTAATTCGCCACCCCTTTCAGCACACAATTCGACTCTAAGCCGCAGTTCCTTGTAACTGTTGCGAATTTCTTCAAGCGTCAAGGATGCAACAGCATCTCTAATGCGATTTTTTAATACTTCCACATTGTTAGGCAAGTTGTCCATGTAGACTAGTTGCTTTAACCGTCCCCACAAATAAAAATCTAAAATAGTTAAGTCAGGGCTTCTTGGAGGCCATAAAACAGAACCATTCCAGCCAATCCAATTATTTTCGAATTTTTGATTGAGCCAGGCAGCTACGATGCGCCGGACGATGCGCCGGTGAGCCGGATGCGGATGCGCCGGTGAGCCGGACAACCATCCTGTTGAAAATACATCCTCTGCCGATAAGCAAGTGGGAGTTCACTTAAACCATCCCAGAAAAAATTGCTCAACATTCCCAAATAATTATGCTGATTTACATTAGCATCAAAAAAATATGACCCTATTATTCCATGATAAGAAACAGCACACCACACGTTTACCTTAACAAAGTATTGACGTTTTGATGCAATTCTAAAGTGAGGATTAGTATCACTCCAATAACGAACATGTTGTGACGAAACGGTACCATTGCTAGAAAAAGTTGCTTCATCGGAAAATACAATGCTTTTGTGAAAATTTTGGTTCTCCATTATTTCATCTCCCATCCACATGCAAAAATAAAGACGCTTCTCATCATCTCCCGGTTCTAACGTATGATTAAAAATCGGTTTATAGGGGTATAATTTACGTTCCTTCAAAACTCTTTGAATATGGGATTTGCTCATATTCAGTTGAAGCGCCCGTTTCCGCAATGAAAGTTTAGGATTATCTTGCACCGAATCCAAAATTAAAACTGTAGTAGCATCATCTTCATCACGTACTATTTTCTTTTTCTTTAAATTCAGAACAGAACCAGTTTCCAAAAATTTTTTCACCAACTTCCTTATACCCATACGGGAAACAGTTACTTCGGTAAATTTTGTATTAAATTCTTCAGCGATACGACGATAGCTCTTTTCCCCAATACCGTAACATTGTATTAAATATATTTTTTTGTGATAACGTTAACATTTTCACCAAAACTTACAGAATTACAGTTCGAAGTTATTTTTGACAAATAAATTAGTGTATGACATTTTCAAGTCAAAGGCTTCTACCATTAAAAAATAATAGATGTATTACGATGAAAAAAATTTAAAAAAAAATTTTTTAGAACATAGATAAGTGGTACTGAAATTCTAATTACAGATTTGGTCATTTGAAATTAAGCAAAAAATTTTATTCCTTTAGCACTTTTTTTGTAAAATCAAAAATAAAATTTTTTTTCCTCTTGTATACTCAATCCGGAGACATACGGTATATAAACTCAAAAACTATATTCTACCACAATATTTGATAGATAATATGTTATTAATTAGGAATGTTCATAACTATAGTACTCGCGGTGTGTAGAATTTTTACATATACACCTATAGAAGAACACAGACAACTAGAAATGTTTTGGTGGGTGGTCTTAGAATATACAATGATTTACCATATCAAATAAAAAATAATGAAAATATTAATATATTTAAGCGATTATTAATTAAGTATATAGGAACACAAAATGTGATTAGTTATAGTAAATTTATGTCAACATATGTTTTCGTAAAAAGTAAATTGCTTAATAAATATATTATTATAATTATTTATTTAAAATTCGCTCGATCACGATTTTGAGATATTTTTTTTTAATAATTTTTTTAAAAAACGATTTAAATTTTACAAAATTTGAAAGCTACTTTTATATAAGAAAGATACTACTAAAAATATTTTGTTGCTGAACATTGAGGTTAACATGTCTGAACATGTCCTTGCATGTTTACTAAGTCAGAGCACCTAAACCACAAGATTTCTGCTCTGGAACCAATTAAATTAAGAATTGGTAGATATCTAGTTGTGTGGGTCTATAAAGAGCTTTACACGGCTCTTTCAATTCAATATAAGTCTGTTTGTTATAGCTTAACGTCTTTTTATTTCATAATGTCGTGTCGTTGTATATTTTCACTATTTTGGATTAACCATTGAACATCAAGACAAGCCGTGGGCACCCAACATTTGCTGCACATTCTGTGCTGTTACTGTGAGGGGCTGGTCAAGTGATAAGAAAAACGCTATGATTTGGCGTGAACAAACGGACTATTCGACTAATTGATACTTTTGCTGCACGAAAACATTCGGGATTTCCAGCAAAAACAAGAAAAATAGAATGTATGTTAGTGTGCCCTTTGCTACTCGTCCAGTACCTCATTCAGAAGCCTTGACAGTACCAATACCTAAAGATGTTTACAGTGAAGAATATGATGTTACACAACGAGGAGGCACCCCTTGGTTTGCAAAAAAATCGCATTGCTTCATATGAGAGCATGGCGTGTGGGAAAAAGTTGTCAATGTTTAGTGCATTATTTTCAAGAAGAAATAGACTGGAAATGCTGGTTTGACCAGTAGAGTATAATCCAGTTTTCTCTAAAACAGAGTATAAAAGTTGACCAATAGCAAATATTGAGAGAGTATAATAGAGTATAATAGAGAGTATAATAGAGTATAATCCAGTTTTCTCTAAAACAGAGTATAAAAGTTGACCAATAGCAAATATTTAATACCAAATATATATATTTTTATATTGATATTTTGATATAATTTGACATCTGATTACTAAATGATACACTAAATAAGGCTGTATGCATTTATGGTATTACTTGGTATCTCTAGAATGATTGAGAATAAAACGTTCGTAAAATATTTGCTAAAAATTTTTGTTTGCTATATAATAACGGACAGAAACCGAATATGATTTGCAAAGAAACATAGAAAATTTGTATAAAATTTTTGAGAAGAGTAGAATTTAACTCAGTAAGAACGAAACCAATTTTCAATCTTCACTATATTAAATTACGATCTGAAAATCGTAATAAGACCATTACTTGGCCTACCTACACAGTGACTTCCTCAGGTACGTTATAAAATAAGTTACAAACTAGCAAAACTATATTATTATTATTAATATTTTATGTTGCCTGCATAATAGGAATACCTGGCCAAGTTTTAGTATTAGACTATTGGAAATCTTATGTTTGCTAATAGAAAAATAATGGACTGAAAGTGAATTTTTATTATTAGAGTTCAAATTTTATGTAAAATAGACATTTTTTCTATTCATGACATTGAAATCACTAATTTTGAAATTGATTACAATGGTTGGAATCGCATTTCAACCACTAGAGTTTGAAATTATCGAACTACCGGAATTTCGCATTCCGAATTTTCGAAATTTAGTGATTTAATAGTTTATATTATAATTAATTACTAACCGATCGTGGCAGTTAAATACTGAAAAGCCTGATATTTGTCCTGTCCGATTGCTAAAGAAATTTCTAAGCAAGAGGAACGAACATATTAAAAATGACAGGCTTTTTTAACAGTGAACATTGTTTGGGATAAACCGTATTCTTCAGGATGGTATAAAAATATGCCGATGGGGTGAATATAATGTCGGAGTGGATGAAAGAATCACTGGAGATGATTGGACTGGATATTAAAAAAATTAAAATTACGAACCATTCTTCAAGGTCAAGTGTAGGAAATAATAAAAATTACGGGCCACAGCTCACCTAATTCACTGAAACCTAATTCATTGAAGCCTTACTTGCAGTTGGATCATTAATATCTTTTAAATTTGATTAATAACCTAAGAAACAAAGGGGAAGTTATAACTTTAAACACAACAGAAAAGAACAACGTTGCGAAATCCACCACTCACGAATAAAATATTTACAATAATTGTGTATTTCACGTACAAAACTTTAACACTGTTTAATTATATTACTCTATCAGTTTGTTTCTTTAGTTTATAATGAGTTAAATAAAAAGAAATATTCTTTTAGTGCTGTATTTTTTATTTAAACATTAAAGAATAACACAGGCCTACATTTTCAACTCTTTGAAAGTTGATTTAAAAATTTTAACTGTTTTCTAGTAATTGGGTAGCGCTGATTTCAAATCTGCTTTTATTTTTTTTGTATCACATAAGGTTATTTTTCAAACCAGTAAAATCAAAAAATATAGAAAAAACACGATTTATTTAATTTATAAGCTAGTTTTATATTTTATTTAAAAAAATACAAAAATATACACATAGAAACTATTAGAAATAGTTATTTATTCTTTATGCTTCTTAAAAAAAAACGTTTTCGTTTTTCAGAAAAGCTTCGTTTGGTTGTTTTTCTGTCATATTCAGCTAAAGGAAGATCTGAAGGTAGTTTCTGGGGCAAGCAAATTTTTTTGTTTCAACCTAGACCCCAGTACTTCAGAAAGATCTTTTGAAAGTCCCAAATCTCTTACTAAATCATTCAGTTCGGCTTGTGAAAATAGCTGAGGTTGGTTTTGACCTGAGGTTGATGGTTCAAAATCACTATCCATCTGTACGGAGCCGGAAGTTAAAGAGGTTTCAATATCTTCTTGTAGTACTTTGGGGGGTATAGGTATAGGTACATGATCACTGTGAGGAACTGGTCTGATAGCTGATTTAATATTGTTTGGGTACAAAATATGATTCAAAGTTTTTCTATTATGCCCCTTCATATCACAAAGACAAAAGTAGCAATCTTCATGATGATTTTGCGGTTCTCTCCAAAGCATCGGTACCTATTTCAAAAGGAAGGCTTTTTCTATTCCCTTTGGTCCAATGTCTTAAACCTTCTTCACATACCTTACAAACAACGTGCGGTGCCCAATCTTCATCTTGATCTCCTAATTTGATTTTGAAATAAGCATAATATGCATTTTTCACAAACTCGCTAATTGGTCTCTTAAACTTTTTCAAGACGAAATATCCACAAATATAACAGAAATCATCTGGTTTGTTTTGCAACACCGGCTAGACATATTTTTAAGCAATGTTTATTTATCAAATACCACGCGCAACACTAAAGACAAATTAATTTTACTTGTTTACTGATCGACACTCAGAGCTATAATGAAGTAAATGACATTAAAATATACATTTTGTTTGGAGTGATAAACTTGAAATCCTTCTTCGCAGTACTAATAAAGTGAAAGCATAATAAATAGGATTTAGCAGGTAAAAATTCCCGGAAATCTTGTCCAAAATTAATACATGTAATAAAAGATTTACATCAGGTAATGAGAGCCTATTTAACAAATTTCTTTAAAACCACAACAGAAAATCATTTTTGGTTAATACCTAGAATTTGATGTAGTACATTCATTTTAAAATGTATTAAAACGCCTATTATAAGATTTTTTTAATATTTTTTTTTTTCTTTTGTGCAAAAAAAATCTGTGGGTGGTAGAGACCAACTGTATTTTAATTAGTTATTGCTATATAAAAACTGAGCTTAACAAACAAAAATCACGTAATCACAAATTTTATGCAGGCCTGTGTAATCTTTTGAATACCAATTAAATGTTATTTCTGTATAACGAATTTAGCAAGGCCCTGTAATTTTATTAAGCAGCAAGCAATAAAGATTTACTATTATTATTATTACATTAAGTTGGTGGAAAGGAAATTAATAATTAATTTTGTCTAAACTGTAATTTATCTTGGATACAAAACTTAATCGTTGTATTGGAAAAGCCATTCGCTTTAATAAATTTAAAATTTGCGTACGCAACCAACTTTAAACCAAAAACGTGGCGAACTTTTCAAGAAAATCTCTTGTTAAACTTCACGTTTTTATCCACGTTAAATAACCAATTTAGCTAAGAGCTTTTAAGCAGTTTTTTAATAACGTATCGCTTAGCCTTACAACTTCGGATATACTTATACTTTACGTTATTTTCATCATAAGTAATGAGAAAAGAATTTCAGAAATATACTGGGTAACAATATAGGATATTTTGATATAATTTGACATCTGATTACTAAATGATACACTAAATAAGGCTGTATGCATTTATGGTATTACTTGGTATCTCTAGAATGATTGAGAATAAAGCGTCCGTAAAATATTTGCTAATACGAAAATTAAAAATTTTTGTTTGCTATATAATAACGGACGAAAACCGAATATGATTTGCAAAGAAATATAGAAAATTTGTATAAAATTTTTTAGAAGAGTAGAATTTAACTCAGGAAGAACGGAAAGGAAATAAAACCAATTTTCAATCTTCACTATATTAAAATACGATCTGAAAATTGTAATACGACCATTACTTGACCTACACAGTGACTTCCTCAAGTACGTTATAAAATAAGTTACAAACTAGCAAAGCTATATTATTATTAATAATATTTTATGTTGCGTGTATAATAGGCCTCTAAATACCTGGCCAGGTCTTCCTATTATACTATTGGGAATATTATGTTTACTAATAGAAAAATAATGGACTGAAAGTGAATTTTTATTATTAGAGTTCAAATTTTATGTAAAACATATATTTTTTCTATACATGACATTGAAATCACTAATTTTGAAATTGATTACAATGGTTGAAATCGCATTTCAACCACTAGAGTTTGAAATTATCGAACAACCGGTATTTCGCATTCCGAATTTTCGAAATTTAGTGATTTAATAGTTTATATAATAATTAATTACTAACCGATCGTGAGTAAAACTTTCGATTTACTTTGGGATATAATTGAATAGGACTTCAAGGTTGGAATATTGGTAAAGTATAGTAGAAATTCACGACAAACGCTTCTTTATTTAATTTTGTTGTTAATGAAACACTAAGACATTCTTTTTTTCCTCTTTGAAAGGCAAAAATAGTAATAATGTACTTTGTAAGTACTCCAAGACATCGAACTAAAATTACTAACTAAATCAGCTAGTTCTTTGGTTTAAGATACATTTAAATATTTCTTCATAGCTTATTGAAGTTTCTGCAGATAAAGTCATGTTGTTACACTTTTCATACGTTTATATCTGCTACGGTGCGTGCGTATTAATTAAAAATTAATTTCGTAAAATATAACAAATTTAAATAAATTAAGTTTAACTCTAAATGAACAAACAGAATTCAATAACTCCCCTCTACTACTTACATAAAATATGTAATACACCCCCACTTAGAATATACCCATACACTTCTGTAAAAGAAATATATGTAATATTGTTCAGTTTATCATCACCCAATGATGCCAAAGTTTGGCGAAACAGTATTGCAGTGAACAATAAAAACTTTGAAACTACTCTGGTTTATTTTATTATATCAAGTATGTAAGGCGGCATTTCATAGATGAATGGAACAAAATAATAACCAACTCCCCAAAACAATTTCATATAATAATATAATGGTTTATGAAAAGCTATGTATAAATTTATATTTTAATGTAACCCATATTAATTAATTTTATACTGGAAAAATAGTTAAGAATCACAACACCCATGAGGTTCAATTTAATTAGCTTAGGTGGAAAGAACTTTAACATTGATAACGCTTTGGTTTTACTTATTTTAGCATTAAACCTAAATTAATTGGCCATGTTCTAGTTTACACAAGACTTTTTTACTTATTTTGATAAGAATAGAATAATGTTTTGATGACATGAGAAATAACGAACCTCCTAAGAGGCCCCATTGATTTCTACAAAACTCCCAATGTAGAATAATTGTAATTCTAATTTAGTTGCTAATACGCTTGATAAGCATACACGAATTCATATGTAAATTAAGAACCGCCCACTATTAAACTCGTTAATAGTAAGTATATAACAAGTGTTCATTTCGAAAGTCAATCTAGTAGCATGTGATTTACTGAGAACATTTTGAAGTATGTCATAAATTAAAATTTACTACTTAACCTACGAAGTCGTATATTTTGAGAGTTTCATACATACAAATTAAATAACAAATAATAGATATTTATTGAAAACTATAACACATGTTGAAAATGTTGTCCTTCAAGATCAATACACTTAAAATCCTCCGTTCAAAATTTCTGATGATATTCTGCAACATTACTGGATTGTTATTAATTTCCATGCATTTCTGTTCGATTCTCTGCAGCATATCATTCAAATTCAATATAGGTGTTCGAAATATGTTATTTTTTAGATAAGGCCACAAAAACAAGTCGCAAGGTGTTAAATCGCATGAACGTGCAGGCCAGGCAATTTCAGTATTTCGACTAATTATACGCTCATCAAAAAATTCTCTAAAATAATCCAAAGATTCTGCAGTACAGTGACAAGGTGCTCCGTCTTGTTGGAAATATGCATTTTGAAGTTCATCATCATGCAACTGATTGACAAATGGTTGTAAAATTTCCGTACGGCACCTTTCAGCATTTAACGTTCCCTGAAAAAATATTGGTCCAATGATTCGCCTTTGGCTTATCGCTGCCCAAACACCAATATTTACTCTGGATTCTAGCGATTCTTCATTAATTAAATGTGGATTTTCACTACTCCAAATTCTTGTATTTTGTGAATTTAGGTATCCCGTTTTATAAAACCATGCTTCATCAGGAAAGATAACTCTTTGCGAAAGTTCTCCATTATTGTTCACATTTACAAACCAATTACAAAACTGTAGTCTACGTGGGTAATCAATTTCTAACAATTCTTGTACTGCTGTGACACAGTATGGATAAAGTTGCATATCTTTTTTTAATAACTTGTGAGTTGTACCAACAGAAAGGTTTATTTGTTGACTCAAATGTCAAACATATGTTTGTGGTTCATTTTCAATTATTTCTTCAACACAATCGACAACTTGAGGTGTACGTTTCTTAACTGCTCCGGTGCCTGTTTTTCTTAAGAGACTACCAGTTTCAAAAAAAAGTTTAAAGTTCTATCCAAAGTATTCTTAAATTGTATATAAGCTATTACAAAATGTGGAAACTCAACTTGAAATTCTACCATGCAATCTTGAACTAAATAAACCCATAAACCATCAGTTTTATTACCACTTCGAAAATAAGCCTGGACTAAAAAAATTTTATGTTCTAAAGTGAAAGCCATTTTAAAACTGAGAGGCAATTTATTTAAACCAGAATCGACGCACGATTATTTTATGCACTAACTGATATTTGGGATTGACATTATCAAATGTCATTTGGATTTACGTTTACGGAACAACAAACACATACTAATATATTTGCGTCTTATTCAATCAAAATTTCAAAGTAACCTAGATTGACTTTTCAAATGAACACTTGTTATATTAATTATTAACATAAAATATTTTTTCAAATAATGTAAATGATTTTATTTAATGACTGGGATATGATAATTCACCAGAAAATGTGCAATTTGATCAAAATAAATAGTAAAATAAAATTAGTTTGGAAGGGAATTAAGAGAACTAAGCAAAAAAGAAAGTAGAAGTAATTATATCTCGCACTCAAAAAAAGTAAAAAAAAAATTACACTATAATGACACAGGAACGAAGCATAGTATAGGAATCAAAGCGAAAGAAAGAAAGAATGTAAAAGAAAAGATTTAGTAAAATGCATTTGTGAGAAAACAATAAAAACTCTCGATTTACTTTGCGATATAATTGAATAGGACTTCAAGGTTGGAATATTGGTAAAGTATAGGAGAAATTTACGACAAGCGTTTTATAATTTTGTTGGTAATGGAACACTAAGGCATCCTTTTCTTTTCCTCTTTGAAACGAAACAATAGTAATAATATAATTTGTAAATACTCTAAGACATCGAACTAAAATGACGAACTAAATCACATAGTTCTTTGGTTTAAGATACATTTAAGTATTTCTCCATTGAATTTCTCTTATTTCTCTTATTGAAGTTTCTACCGATAAACTAATGTTGTTAGACTTTTGATATGTTTACATCTGCTACGGTGCAGATTAATTTTAAATTAATTATGCAAAATATAACAATAAACTTTTGATATGTTTATACCTGCTACGGCGCAGATTAACTTAAAATTAATTACGCAAAACACCAGAAATTTAAATAAATTATTTAATAATTAAAATGGAATAATTGAATAAGGCAATAAATAAATTTTCGTCAGGACATGCATGAGTAAAAGCATTCCAAGGCTTACCGATATGTAACTAACACAACTCGATCTTTTAATTAGGCATTAACAGTGCATACGATCGCGTAAATCGTATTTATTGTGCAAGAGATTAACCGTTAGGCGACCGTCACATCCTATTTCATCCCCAAAACTGAACTCGCGGTGGCGCATCCAGAGAAAAACCACGTGCTGAAGGAACATGCGCTTTCACCCTATACATTTCGCGTTCAAAGAAGTGACTGTGTTTATCAGAACCATGACAACGTTTTACCACATTTTACGTTAATTTCCAAACTTTCTTGCATTTTTCTTTGGAACTCGAAGCAAACTCGCTCACTGTTACAGGGCTTACCGTTGTTGCACTTGTCAGTTTCTGCGGTATTAGGAATTATGTATGCTCTCAAAGCGTTTGTTTACTAGGTTTTCAGAAGATAGCCTCGTTAAATATTATGTTAACACTGAATTTTTCAAAGAATTTAAGAGGTAGTGAATTTTAGGATAAGATACGTTCATAAATCATTTGCGCATACGCCAATTTCGTTAAAGCTTTTTGAATTTGTAGTATATACGGGGTGAACGAAGAGTAAGGAAAACTGTCAATGGAAGACAATAATTTGCATTACTTTTTTTACGGTGATATTAAAAGAGGGTCGCGAAATTACCTAAACAATAATGAAAAATCTTTTATTATCCTTTGTGAGATTAAGCAGTCGATGCATGCCAATAATGATGATAATATGACGTGCCATAACCAATAGAGCAACGCAAATTTGATGGAGATATTTATACACTCAAATTTTAACATAAATTTAACAGAAATAATATGCGTCCTTTTGTATTTAGATCAATTTAAGCATTTGACATAAGCGTTCATTAAAAAGGAATAATAAATGACATTCTTTAGAAAAACGAAAAAGTAAATTTCATTTTCTTATGTTGCATTGAAAGGTTACCAAAGTGCAATGTTGTCCCATCATTCCTGTCAATTAGTTAGTTTACTTTTGATACCTGCAAAATTTGCCCTCCTATTTCTTATTACTTTACTTCAAATAGGTAATTGACGATGGGTATACTTGTTGAAACTTCATTATAACGCTAAGAAATAAGTATTAAACTTCTAGTTTCAAAAATTAAATGACCAACTAGATTTATACAACTCCCCTCTACTAAATTCATGATTGTAAAATTTTTCCACCACCATTTCTCTCAATAATTTTTACTTACATAAATATTCAAACTTGTTTTGTACATATTCAGTATTTCATCCACCTGATGAAGCCATTGTATGTCGAAACAATATTGTAGTGAATTTACAATAAAAAAATTTTTAAAACTAAAAGTTTAATACTTATTTCTTAGCGTTACTTTATTTCAAACTTTTACAGTTTGAGCTACATTTTCTAATAATTTATTTCGCGAACTTTAGTTATTGTTTTTAGATTGGTGATATTTATATAATATGCCAAAAGCTTTTTGAAAGCAAAGCAAGAAGCTAATTGCATCTCTAATTATTTATGTTACACAACAACGCAATAATAAAGGTTAATTGTTATCCATATATGCTATAAATGAGGTAATTAAATCTATTTTATTATGTTTTCAAATTACTAATTTCATTTTAAATATTCTAGCGTGTTGCTCAAGCTATTTATGTCAGTGTTGCAACTGTAAGTAAAATTAATTCAGCTGTTAGATCTGAGGGACAGTTTTCTAGTCCGAAGAAAATTAAATCAAGAAAGAAACTTGTAAATGAAATCTCGAGAACAACAGAATTTGACATTCGTTAAATGATTTATGCAATGTATCAGAATAAAGAGCAGGTTACTTTAAGTTCCATTCTCCAATTGTTAGAACATAAGAGTATCTATACTGGTAACTCATTTTCTCTTCGCATGATTTTACAAAGTATTGGTTTTTGCTGAAGGAAATGCAATCCAAGAATAGGACTTACAGAATTACCTAACGTTGTTTTTAGGAGATTTACTTTTTTGAAATCCTATGTAAAATATATGAAATCAGATACTTGGCAGTTTGTAAATTTAGATGAAACATGGATATTCCAAAATGAAACAGTATCTAGATCATAGCAAGATGGCTCTAAACATAGTGTTCATAATATAAAATCAAAGGGCTCATGATATATTATACAACATGCAGGCTGCAGAAGTGGTTTCATTTCAGAAGCTTCGACAATATTTAATTCTAAAACAAAAGATCAAGATTGTAATGGAGAAATGAAAATAGTTTTATTATGGTTTAAAACAAAACTTATACCAAGTTTAAAAGAACCTTCTATAATCCTAATGGACAATGCAAGTTATCACTTGTCTTTGGAATATAAGCTACCAAATAATTCTTGAAATAAGGGGCAAATCAGAGGGTAGTTAACTATTCGTTTCCAAGAAGATGGTTATAAGAAGGTGTTAAAATTGGCGGCTTTAAATGATCCACCTAAAACATATAAGGCTGATACTATTGCAGAAGAATTTGGTCATATAGTATTGCGGCTGCCACCTTAGCATTGTATCTTCAACCCGATAGAAAATATTTGAGGTATAACAAAAATTTATTATAGCAAACATATTGGTGGGGATGCATGGGGCACTCAAAAATGCATTGCAATGTGGAAAGAAGCATTTAGTACCATTACACCTGAAATATGATCAAGTATCATAGACCATAGTGAAAGGCTTATCCAACAGTGGTGGAAAAGAGAAGTAGGTTTCGATCTATACGGCATTCCAGAAGTGTACATTTATTTAGAAGGGGACAGTAGCGAAGATGAATGTTCTGCTACAGATATTGATTACTGTATTTTAATTATATCATATATGTATATCATAATTATCCTGAGACATTTATTTTTTATTTTTTTAGTAAATGATATGTATAATTTTGTATATTATATACCTACCTAAATAAAATGTCTATTACTAGACATAAAGCATCCAGTGCTGTTCGTGTATTTGATAAATGGCTTGGATCATTTTATATTATTTTTTTGATAATTATGTTAAGCAAGAGGGACGTAATTTTATAAAATTCTGATTATAAGAATTTTAACTGCAACACAGTTAACACATATTTTAAAGAGAGAATAAATGGCAACATTGTCTAATGTGACATCATATTAAAATGATGACGGGCATCAACTCCTTAATCTCAAGCTCTATATAAACATTTTACTTACGATAAGTATACATGTAAAGAAAAGAAATTAATGTGATGCCTGCATTTATTTTTCAACTAAAAGCTTCTCCATACGTGGATCTATGTTAGGAACACACAAAAGCAAATTGTTTTCGAGTGATAAGAGACGATTCCTGTATTTAATTTTTAGCGCAATCATAGACAAAAAACCCTTTTCACAGAGATAAGACGTGGCGAAAGGAATTTGCGACTAAATCGCCATACCTACTATTCATTTCGACAAGCAAACCAAAACGTATTTAAATTTTCAGATATAAATTGCAGTGGTAACGTTTTGTCGACAGTTATTTCCATGGCTCATCGTGAATTTCAACTGCTAATTTAGCAGCGGCAACAACGTTTTCACTAAATCCAGTGCCCGTCTTCAAGAAATTATTTATGTTCCGGGAAATACTCCGTCAACTGAGTTTTTAGCTCACGCAAATGCATTTTCATGCAAACAAAACTGTGGTGAATTATAGCATTTTGTTCGTTAAAATTTTTCTCAATATAATCCGAAGTGAGTGGGAACGTATCCAAATTTTTGCTTTGAAGGCGAATATTCCAGATATCAAGCTTCTTAATGAAACATGAACTTTGGTCTGTCATTAATAAAATGTTTTTATCATGTCCTTGTTAATTCAGACTCAAGTCGTTTAAATGCAAAAATATATGAGCCATAAGCCAACAAAATCATACATTCATTATTCTGTAAAAACAATGAGAAATTCTTTATCCTGGAAAAATATTATTAATTCATCACGCAATTCCAATATCCGGGTTAACACTTTCTTTTTTGGTAACCTTCTAACTTCTGTATGGAAAAGCAGATTTTTTTTTTATTTTCGCCCTTTTCATCGTATAGCTTAGCAAACAGCCTGTTATCTGTAACTGTCGGCTTTTAGTAAAATTAATCATTTTTACAGCTTCACAAAGAATTTGATTGAGATTTTCCGGTATGTTTTTTCCGACAAGAGCATGTCTGTGAAAAAAGTAGTCCGTCCATTCCACTCTTGGTTCAAGAGGATCTTTTAATATTTTCATTAATCCACTGTTCTATTCTGTTATCGCCTTTGCATCATCACTACATACTGCAATACATTTTGTTCAATCTATGTTAGTATAGTTTCAAATAAAAAGTTTGATTGAGAAAATGCTGCGTAATATCTTGTATTCGTTAAATTAATAAAGTTGTGTCATCATATAGTATAGGTGACATGAAAGGAGCTTCCACGAAGATTGTAAACACAAGCGACAACCTCAAGCGGCAATCAGATGTCCCCTGGAAACGTCCTATGTACCATCATTGAGTAAAGTGTAATTTATCATAAGTTTGATTTCAGAGATGCGTATGAAGCAACGATAGAATTTTTAACGCTAGAAAGTTACGTACCAATGAAATTCACAGGCGTCTGCAAGCTGTTTATGGCAGCGATTACATGGATGTGAAAAATGTTCGCTAGTGGGTTTAATGTGTTAAATCGTTAATTGACGAAGGAGATACATGTTGAAACTTCATTATAACGATAAGAAGTAAGTATTACACTTCTAGTTTCAAAATTTTTTTTCATCAGTTTTTCATTCATCTGATGAATCCTGATGATCCACTATATGGCGAAACAATATTGTAGTGGATTTACAATAAAAAAAAATTGAAACTAGAAGTTTAGTAGTTATTTCTTGTCGTTACTATGTATTAAACTCTGTCATAAAAGTGAAATGAAGGTCTTTAATGGATAACCATCCTCAGGCGGCCAATCCTTTCACTACTGGATCAACAGACATGGAACGTAAGTATACATCATATAGTATTAATGGCTGGATTAATAAAAAAGATTTGGTGTTAAATTCGACTCGGAGCTGTTTTTCAACTTGCACCCCTTCATATATCTGCTTCTAGTGTGTTGGGCTTTGTTTTTGTGACGTCAACGAGTCAATTTCAAGATTGAACTGCTCTAAATTCAGTCTCCCAAGCTTTTTTTTGGGTAGATTGAGTACTCTTCCGTCATATGGTCTCCTTACTACTGGACGCATATCTCTTCGCTTGAACGGGTTCAGACAAGATTCTTGGAATACCTTTCCTTCAGTAGAAATGGTCGTTATTCAGAAAAATTATTATAATCGTCGGGAGGTTAATACTGTGCAATTTATATGTAAGTTAATTGATTGCCGAATTGATTCGTCTAATATATTAAGCTAATATAGTTTTTCATGTGCCCGAAAGATGTCAAAGATCTGTTTCCACTTTTTACCTACAAAAAGATAGAACCAACGCGTTACTAAAAGCTCCACTTAATTTTATACAGGGTGCAAACGAAATATGCCGACATACTTTAATATGTAATAGTTGTAATAATATTAAGCATAAAATGCTAATGCACGACAACTCTATCTCGAACGAGATCAAAGAAAAAAGAAATTTAATAAATGCGCGTGGTACGATTCGACTTTGGTAAATTTAGTATTCCTTTCCAACTGCAGCGCCACCCCTACTAAGCATAAAGGTGTGAGTAGTAGATGTGGTGATGTATACTGTAATTCAGAAGTTAATCTATTATCAACTTACATGAAGCTTATTTCTGAACCGAAGTTGTCCATCAAATTATTTAATTTAACTGACAGTATACAGATGAGAAATCGCGATACATTGCATCCAAGTTATAACGGCACTTAAATTGTCAAAGAAGACAATTTTCGGCAACGTAATTTTCAAACGGCGGTCCATACCCATGAAGACCCAGCCGGGTTAAATCGTATACTTCGAAAGTTTACCGATTCGTTAGAAGCTTGTATTTACGCACACACATTGAACATCTTCTTTAAACATTCCACCTGCTTCATAAAATCTGCACTTTCTCCGGCAATCAAATTGTCATTAAAAATAGGGATATAGAACACAGAAAAAAAAGAATGAACATTCAATTAAAATTTATAAATGTAATTTATTATTTTTCAGCATGAATTTAATATTAAGACAACTAAAGTGTCATATCACCACAAGTTTAAAATTTTTAAAGAAATTAGATATTGACCAAGCCATTGACCTACTTATAAACGACAAGAGAACAGCTGATGCATAAAAAATGTTTGTCTAGGAAATGAATGTTTATATATGGAATATATAGGGAATACGTTTATAAAGTCTTCACACAAAGGCGCATTACATTACTGAAATATGAAGAGAATTCTTTGGTGAGCTTAAACAAATAAATATTTATTTGACAACATATAATTTCTGTTTATTTATCTGAATACAGGACCATATTTAAAAGGTTTGTGTTCCAAAATTTTCGCAAAAATTAAAGTTTCGACAGAATAAAATTCTTTGTGATTTGAATTGCTGTCTTACGTATCTGTTATAATTAGTATAGGTTGGCGTATTTCATTTACACCCTATATACCGTTCGTATAATATTTAAAGTGGCATTTTTACCGGTTGTGGTTAGGATGAGTTCTAGTTTTGTTTTATCGGTATGCTCATTGATTACACAGGCCTGCATTTTTCAACTCTTTGAATGTTGATTTAAAAATTTTAACTGTTTTCTAGTAATTGGGTAGCGCTGATTTCAAATCTGCTTTTATTTTTTTTGTATCACGTAAGGTTATTTTTCAAGCCAGTAAAATCAAAAAATATAGAAAAAACACGATTTATTTCATTTATAAGCTAGTTTTATATTATATTTAAAAAAATACAAAAATATACACATAGAAACTATTAGAAATAGTTATTTATTCTTTATGCTTCTTAAAAAAACGTTTTCGTTTTTGAGAAAAGCTTCGTTTGGTTGTTTTTCTGTCATATTCAGCTAAAGGAAGATCTGAAGGTAGTTTCTGGGGCAAGCAAATTTATTTGTTTCAACCTAGTCCCCAGTACTTCAGAAAGATCTTTTGAAAGTCCCAAATCTCTTACTAAATCATTCAGTTCGACTACGGAAAATAGCTGAGGTTGGTTTTGACCAGAGGTTGATGATTCAAAATCACTATCCATCTGTACGGAGCCGGAAGTTGAAGAGGTTTCAATATCTTCTTGTAGTACTTTGGGGGTATAGGTATATGTACATGATCACTGTGAGGAACCGGTCTGATAACTGATTTAATATTGTTTGGGTAGTACAAAATATGTTTCAAAGCTTTTCTATTATGCCCGTTAATATCACAAAGACAAAAGTAGCAATCTTCATGATGATTTTGCGGTTCTCTCCAAACCATCGGTATTCGAAAAGGAACGCTTTTTCTATTCCCTTTGGTCCAATGTCTTAAACCTTCTTCATATACCTTACAAACAACGTGCGGTGCCCAATCTTTACCTTGATCTCCTAATTTGATTTTGAAATAAGCATAATATGCATTTTTCACAAACTCGCTAATTGGTCTCTTAAACTTTTTCAAGACGAAATATCCACAAATATAACAGAAATCATCTGGTTTGTTTTTGCAACACCGGCTAGACATATTTTTAAGCAATGTTTATTTATCAAATATCACGCACAACACTAAAGACAAATTAATTTTACTTGTTTACTGATCGACACTCATAGCTATAATGAAGTAAATGACATTAAAATATACATTTTGTTTGGAGTGATAAACTTGAAATCCTTCTTCGCAGTACTAATAAAGTGAATGCATAATAAATAGGATTTAGCAGGTAAAAATTCCCGGAAATCTTGTCCAAAATTAATACATGTAATAAAAGATTTACATCAGGTAATGAGAGCCTATTTAACAAATTTCTTTAAAACCACAACAGAAATTCATTTTTGGGTTAATACCTAGAATTTGAAGTAGTACATTCATTTTAAAATGTATTAAAACGCCTATTATAAGATTTTTTTTACATTTTTTCTTTCTTTTGTGAAAAAAAAAATCTGTGGGTGGTAGAGACCAACTGTATTTTAATTAGTTATTGCTATATAAAAACTGAGCTTAGCAAATAAAAATCACGTCATCACAAATTTTATGCAGGCCTGTGTTATTTAATATATTAATATTCTATATTTTGCTATATATTAGGACACATCTGTTTGTTTTTTATGTATCTATTCGTTGAGTAATTAAGGTTGTTATCATTAATTGAATATTTATGACTAAGAATTAGAATATATATAACATTTATAAACATTTCTTCGTCATTTGTTTACTCTGAAAACAAAAATTCGGAATTATGTACATATTTATGTAACATGTTTAATTTAACATGCCCCTCAAGAACGAATACATTTTAATATAAACTAATTTATTTCATTTTGGTATATTCCCGCAATATTTAGACTCTCCCTCAAAGCATTTAATTAATTTAAATGGGTCTGAATTAAAAACAAAAATATACGCAAATATCCACGATGAATTAAAGAAAAATATATGCAAATTAGGTCGCGAAGCGTATCAAGTTAAAGCAATATCATCTCATTTTCCTTTTTTTTACGGACGCCTTATGAGTCGGGTAATAAAGACTCCCAAGATTCCGTATATAAATTATTCCCGTACCACCGCAGCTTTTAGCAAATAGAGTAACGGGCACGTACCAGCAACCGTCCATTAGAGAGAATCTAAGATAGTTTAACAACGGATGAAAACACAGGAACACGGATGTTGTTAAAAAGATCTCTTGGCACACTCGCTACGGGTTACTTTCCATCTTACAGTTTCCTTTTCTTTTTGTTTACACTAATGTAAGGAAATATGTGATTGGAACTTCCATTATGTGGAAACAGTGACAAACGGTGATAGAGTTTTTACTTGCCTACAGGCTGATTACTTTCTTTAAGGTAAGTGTAATTTGTTAAAAGTTAGTTGAAAATTTTAAATTAATATTTAATTACAGTAAAACCTCTAATTATGGACACCTCCGACAATCGGACACCTCTAAAAAATGGACATTTTTTGTGGTACGAAATTTTATAATGGGTTTTCTTAACAATAGTCACTCCTAATATTGGACCCTCCATAAATCGGACGCGGACACCCTTTATTTCACCGAAGCAATAAAACATCTGTAAATATATCTCTTAATTAAGGACAGACAAGACGGGCGGCGCCGAATAAAATTTTGCAATTATGTATGTATGTACTTTTATTGCTGCACACGTGGAAGTATATCTACTCGGGTTTTTCCCATAATACATATGTATGTACAAAGTGCACACGTGGAAGTATATCTACTCGGGTTTTTCCCATAATACAAAGGAACGACGGTTTACCACTGGCCTACTCGTCAGGTGATAAGTGGAGTGATATTTTGAATCAGTTTGAACTAGCCTTTGATAGTGTCAACATGGATTCTAGTAAAAGAAAGCGGTTAACAATCCAAGATAAAATTGATATTATTGCGGTTAGTGAACAGCAAAGCTTAAGTGTCCGAAAGCTCGCGGAAAAGTTTGGTGTCGGAAAGTCGCAAATTAGTGATATAGTGAAAAACAAAAGTGAAATAAAAGAACTTTTCGAGAAAAATGGGAACCTAGCTCAAAAAAGGAAGTTTCCAAAAACTAGTAGTTTAGCAATCGACGGAGCAGTGTTCAACTGGTTCTGTAAGGTGCGAAACAAAAATATTCCCATATCAGGACCCCTACTCAAAGAAAAGGCTCTGGAAGTAGCACAAAGTTTACAATTCACCGAATTCAAAGCGTCTAATGGTTGGTTGGAGAAATTCTGTCAAAGACATAAAATATCATTTAAAAGTGTGTGTGGTGAATCTGCCTATGTAAACATGCAAAATGTAGACGATTGGAAAGTCAAGTTGCAATCAATATGCAAAGATTACTCTCCGAAAGATATTTTTAATGCTGATGAAACCGGTTTATTTTTCCGCGCCCTTCCGACAAAAACATTTGCGTTAAGAAGTGATAAATGTGCCGGAGGAAAATCTGCAAAAGAACGACTAACTATATTGTTGTGTTCAAATATGGAGAGTGATAAGGAAAGGCCGTTAGTCATCAGTAAAAGTAAGAAACCTAGATGTTTTAAAGGAGCTCATGTGGATAAGTTGCCGATAGGATGGATATCTAACAAAAAGCGTGGATGACTTTGGATGTTATGTCAGCTTGGTTAAAGAACTTTGATAACAAGATGAAGAAAGAAAAAAGGCATGTAATTTTGTTTCTTGATAATGCCACTTCTCATCCGAAGATTTCATTGGAAAACGTAAAATTGGTTTTTCTGCCTCCAAATACTACCTCGCATTGTCAACCTATGGACCAGGGTGTGATTCAAAACTTTAAGGTAATTTACCGGAGCATGCTTGTAAAAAGGCTTTTGGCGTTAATGGATACTGAAAATTCACTAGAAATGGTAGAAAAAAACATTACGGTAGTCACTGCATTAATATGGATATCAGCTGCTTGGAAAATACTCTCGCCTGTGACCGTAAGAAACTGTTTCCAAAAATGCGGATTCAATCAAAGTGACAGTGATCTAAGTGCAGAGTGCGATATAGAAGATAATATACCATTAGCATTTTTATTTCCCAATTTCAACATCACTAATTTAGATTTAAGCACATATGCATTAATTGATAATGAGTTATTTACTGAAAATCCTAATGTTTCCATTATAGATTGTATCGATGAAATTACTGATATAATTAGTGATGAAATGGAAAATGAGATTGAAGAGGAATTTGTAACTAGTATATCAAATATTTCAGAAGCCCATCAAAAATTAAAAGATCTTGAGAACTATTTCTTAAGCACTAACAGTTTTAACATTGCTAACAATATTTCTCAAGCTCTTCTTGAATGTGAATCTGAGATATTTAAACATAAAATGAAAAAAGCAAGACCAACAACAATTAATGATTATTTCAAGTAAAATCTAGCATAAAATATGTATGTATGTATGTGTATTAAGTATTGTAAATTTTTTTCGACTTTCGTGATTAAATTGATATGAGAATGAATATTTTTTTTCGTTTTTTTTTTGACCTCCACATTTTGGATACCTACATATATTGGACATTTTAGGATTCCCCGTCAGTGTCCATTATAAGGAGGTTATACTGTATTTATAAAATCCGAATTGGTGGAGACTGTGGCATAAATCTGAAACACAGAGAAACAAGAAAAATCCCTAACCACAATATAAATTAATAAACTCTAAATACATATTTCAGCAACTAAGTTACCATTTTCAGTAGAACAATTTGAAAAAGAAAGATAGTGTTAAGCGTAGCCTCTTTGGTTAAGGTAAAACCTTTGAAGATATGCCCTTCATCAAGTCGCCACACAGCAGCGTCATCTCCAGTTGCCATCTTCAGTAGAAAAAGTAGTAGGGGTAGTGTCTTTGACTAAAGTACAACCTTTTAATATACAGGCTACTGTAAGAAGATTCCTGTGAATTCGCCATCTTTGTGTTAGACCACGTAGTTTCAGAACAATCCTCGAATATGTCATTATCGAATCTTTAAATCAGCGATTAGAATTGATTTTATTTTTAAAATTAACGGACTATACTACATGTGTTGAGTATTATTGATCGTTGCATTAATTCGTGAACTTTAAATGGTTATTTTAATGATGTGAGACCCTTATAGAACTGATTGAGTGGAATTTCGCTAACTGATATAACGAATACGTTTTCATGTTTCACTGGTGAGTATTATTATTAGTATTATCATTCTAGGTAATATGGAAGGTAATGATTGAACTCTTTTAAGATACGATAATTTTTTGCTTACGCTGTTAATGAGAAAGATTGTTTAATAATATTTTTGTATTATTAATTCTAAATTGTATCTGTACTGTTGCGGCCCCTACAACCTAAGACAGCTTGACAAATAATAAATGTTGGCTTTGTAACATGGTCTTAATATTGAAATAGAAGTAAAACTACTGTTCTAATCTTCACTTTAATCTTTAATCGTAACACGACAATTATTTCGCCAGCACAGTGGCTTCCTCTGGTACTTACATCTGAAGAGTACGTTACAAACGTAGTTTTATTTCTATTTTAAATTATGGATCTCCATCAAGTAAATGCCTACTCAATTCAATTACTTAATATTGAAGTTTATAAGATGTCACCTAACTGAAAGAAAGTCAGTGGCGTATAAAATAAAAAATATGAAAAATGGAAAAATTCAAATACAAATAACCTTTTTGCAACAATATATGTGATTTTAAAATGAAAATGCAAAACTAGTAGGTGGAAGAAGGTATTAATTATTTAAAAAGTATTGGCATTGGCAATATATCATTGGCTTTTATCTTATTTTTATCAACATTTATTTGATTTGAGATGTGCCTAATGCTCATGCCGTCCTATAGCCTAGTTCTAATTATGGACCTTGGCAGTTCGTTTAATTGAGGCATTTTAAAAACTGTGTAACAATAAACTGACACTAACATAACCATACCAGAAAAAAGTCAAATTTACAAATCACGAATTCTTTTAATTTGACAGAATGTGTCAAAAGTTGGCCTCTGAGTTTGTAGAGGCTGCAATTGTACCTAATATATTTTTGAAAAATTTTTATCACTCTATCATGTGTTATTTTATGACAAGTTCAAAATGTTACTGTCAATTATGCTGACAGTTACATTTATTTTAGTAGATTGCAAAATACGCACAAGGCATGTTCCAAATTCAGTAGAACCGGAACAAATCGAAGAAGCATACAATCTAAGCGGCTGGATTAATAATTTACATCTTCAACAATGTGTCTTCGTTTCTATCGGTGAAAATTTCTTTGCGGTAAGCGTAACTTGTGATAGTAGCAACTCTCATCTGCGTTTAGATTTTCTTAGAAAAAATTCCGAGGCCTCTTGACGAAGATCAAGAGACAAAAGATTATTTTATTGGTATTTGCGATGCGGAAAACTTGAAAAAATGGAAACTGTGTCCCGTACCGGTTGAACTGAAACGACCACAGGATTGTACATTGGAGAAAAATTTTCAGCAATCTCCTAGAGTTCATAGGCGTTTATGCGAATTATCCGAACTTACTAATTTCGGTAGTCAATGTAATTGCGATGCCACGATAAGAGGGGAGAAGCTCTTCAGAGTTGTAGGTAATTTTTGAGACAATAAGGCAATTCCTTATAATGGCTTGGCGTCACTTTAGGGTTTCCAACATGCTTTCGCCCTAAAATGGAATCCCTTTTGTGTGGGTATAATAATGTGTGTGGACTAAATTCATGTAAGATGTCTATGGTAGCAAACAGAATTTATACAATCAAATGCGATCATAATTGTTTTGGACACAAACCAGTGAGTAGTAGTTGATATGTAATTCTAAAGTGTTGTGTTACTTATTTACGTATATACATAGGTCACGCTATAAAGTCCTAACCTAAATAATATAGAAAGAAATCCCAAAATAATTTATTTACTAGTTTTTAATGTAACCTTTCGTGGCTTTAAGTAATTGTTGCAATGTTTAATAAACCTTTAAGTTGCTCTTATTTCATCATCTGTGCTAAAATGACGTCCTTTCTTTAAATTTTGGGAATAAATAGAAAACATTTGGAGCAATGCCAGCAATATGGTGGTTATTTATCTGAATAAAGCCAATTTCTAATAGCAACTTGGCCAACCTATGTCGTGTCGACGGGTACATTGTCTTAAAAAATTGCACTACGTTAACTGTTTTTCCTGGACGTTTTTATTTAACTTCATTCCACAGTTTATGCGGAAGTATAACATATTGAGCTTTTTCAGAGGCGCATTTTTGCTCTCTAAAGCCAATCGTCAGTATTCATTTCTAATTTTTAAATATCTTTGCCATGCTTGCCTCCAATTAACATAATTAGGTATTGCATACAGTTTTCCCCATCCTATAGACAAAATGAAACAGTTTCAGTGCAGCAGCAGTAGCAGCAGTCCTGAAGATGTTCTTGTAATAGTGGACGAAACTTTGGCACAGAAGGTAACGGTGCTAAGGCCGCAGAAGCCTACAAACCAGTTTCAACATATATATTTTTTTAAATTTTCCTCATATTTATTTTGCAAGCATTGTGATGATAATTATTCAAACTTTAACGTTGAAAATTTTAGTAGGTAGTTCTAGTAGGTTCTAGATGTCGACACGGTATTCCGTGTTTAAATATGTTAGGGAATTTTTTGACGTATACTATCTACTACTGTAATCAAAAAGTATTAGAATTAGTTAGATAAAACTTAAAGTATTTATTCTTCATTCAAATTTATTTTATTTAATTCTAAATACACTTCGCCGCAAAATTAAGGGATCAAAACTATAATGTTTTTTCTTTTATTTTCAATCGCATCCTTCGATATTTATATATAATTATCGATGCACTGATTATGCTTTTAATAGTTATTTGATAACAATTCTAAGAGTATTCTAAAAACTTAAACGTTAACAAAGAAATAGACAAATTTAAATTTTTTTAAAATCGATTAATATCGTATATGACCTCTAGAGTAGTAGAGGTCTTAGCCTGGAAGGCATACCTTGAATTAAGGTTACAACCTCTTCATCCGAATTTGGGGCCACATTTCTTATAATCGCTGCTAGGAGGATTCACATGAGGATTCACATGAGCTCGAACATTTCTACTCATATTACCCCATAAATGCTCTATAGGATTTAGATCCGGACTGCTGGACAGTTTATAACAATATTCGCGGCGATAAGCTCGGCCATTACGATATGCACTGTATGTGGACGACCGTTATCGTACATTAAAATGAACTCTGGGCAGTGTAGATCTGCAAAAGGTTCGACAATAGGGATGCCAACCTCATATTTATACCGTAATGCTGTCATAGTGCTTTGGATTACTACCAGAAGATTTGTACGTTCATTCAAACTTATATCTCCACATACCATAACAGATCCTCCACCAAATCTGTCGATTCTTCTGACAGCACATTGCATGAATTGCTGCCCTGGCATTCTCCAAACTTTTTCCCGTCGATCATTGGTAAAGAGGCAAAACTTTCGTCAGTGAATAACACATGTCTCCATTCTTCAATAGTCCAATTAACATGTTGCCGAGTAAGTTTTAGTATATCTCGCTTGTGGGATCCGTGGCAGCTCTATAGGGCTTCGAACCTATGCTCTTTAATCTTCTTCTTACCATATCAGCGCTAACAACATAACCAGTAGCCAGCTGAAGGTCTTGATTTAATTACCTTGCACTGCAAAACTTTTTTCTTTTATTGGTTAAAAGCATAAAACTATCTTTTATTGGGATTGTTTTCCTTTTTCTGCCTCGTCCAGATCTCCTACAATAATCTAATGTCTCCTTGTACCTTGTTCATGCACTGCTCACTACACTTGTGACACATTAAATCTTGCAGCAACCTCTCTTTGGGAATGGCCCTCTTCGATAAGAAGCACTAATTTAACAACGTTGGTTTTTGATAAATGATTATGATAATGATGGCGATTCATATTGTCTCTTAAAGTAGTTTTTTTTGTTGTTGATTTATTAAAAAAAATGAAAAGTCGAAAAAGTGCTATTAAGTACTATAGCAAATTTGTACTTTCAATTATAAATAATTAATACATTATTACGTATACATACTGATAACACAGTTAAATAAGTTATTTCGTTGACAAGAAATATGACCCCTTAATTTTGCGGCGTGTTTTTCACACTTCATAGCGGTTCTGAAAGTCTTTTTTCGGTATAGTCTTCATAACGCGTGTCAAGTTATATAGTATCTCTTCAATCGATTCAAAACTGTGTCCACGGAGAGGTCTTTCGTGTAATGTAAATAGAAAGGTTAGATGGTGCTAAATCAGGTGAATACAGTGTCTGTGGAACAATGTGTGTTGAATGCTTGCCCAAATAGTTTTGAACAAGAGATAAAGTGTGGCATGGTGTATTATCGTGATGTAAAATCTATGAGTTATCTCTTCATAATTCGATGTGTGGTTTCGCACAAATGACGCAGAGCACTTAAATAGTATTTCTTGTTAATAATTATAATTTATTTGGTTAGAAGAAATTCATAGTGGACCATACCGCGGTTATCAAAGAAAACTCTTAACCTAATTTTGATATTTGATTGAATTTTTTCAGACTGGCTTCATCTTTGGCAAAATATTTACTGAATTGATCTCACTTCGGTGTCATAAGCATATATCTATGTCTTAATGTTCATAATTAGACGTTTTAGTGACAGATTGGTAGTTAGACTTTAACACATCTTCTTTTTTCGAAAAGATTGAACGATTTTAGAGGCAATCAAAAGGAGACACGGGGCACTGGGCCTAAAATGGTCTTTCGAAGTTGCTAGGATCGATTCAAATGAAATTCCAGCATTATATACAAGAATTCATAATGTCTAATTTTGTTCGGCATAATTTGTATAAAATTTTGTTTGTGGAATAAAATTTCTGCCATGGATACATTGAAAATGTTAGAAATTAGCTTCAGTGACGAACGCGTGTCAGGAACAGAGACATTTGAGTAGTACAAAATGTTTAAAGCAGACAAAGAACGCGTTGAAGATGAAAAGCGATTTGGAGGGCCTTCATTATAAACGTATGAAAACCACGCAAAAAACTTTAATTGTCAATCAAAGATTGTGGTAGAAGAAATCTTTTATTTGCCTAGTTTTCATACGTTTATAATGAAGGTCTTCTAAATCGCTTTTCATCAGCAACGCGTTCTTTGTTTGCTTTAAACATTTTGTACTACTCAAATATATCCGTTCTTGACATGCGCTCGTCACTGAAATCAATTTCTAAAATTTCCCAATGTCGTCATGGCAGAAATTTTTTTCCACAAGCATAATTTTATGCAAATTATGCTCAACCAAATTATACATTGTGAAAATCGTAGAAAACATTCTTTTCGTGACAGAAAAACAATAGCTTATAAGAATAATATTATGAGATTTTACATATGGGTCAAAGAGAGAACTACTAATTTAGGAAAGAAAATATTGTACCCGGTAAAATTAACTTGGGAAGTTTAAATGAACTAGTTCAAACGCATTTTCATCACTGTAGTATATCACTTAAATGAGTATACACTTTCATAAAATCTGCAAATACGTATATCTATGCTAATACATTTAGTTTAAACTATACTTAAGAGTTAATATGTTTACAAGGATTGTAGAAATTTAATATATCGAAAAGCTGACTTCAATTTTAAATAATTTTCGGAATTAAACACTTAATTAATTTGTCGCAATTCGAAATGAAACTCCGCAAAGTAGATATGGTTTAGGAAATGTTTAGACATAAATTTAATTGGGAGGAAATAACGAGGTATTTGTTACTATTAAACTCAATGAACGTTCTGAATAAACCCCGTAATCTTCTAGGATTACAGATAACGGACATAAAATGCTTTAATGTAACTTACGTATAACTCAAAAACCAAATTTATACTTTGCAGAGCACTAGTTTTTTGATAATTTAGTGAGGAATTTTGGTCGATTATCAAATCTAGTTTCGCTTTCAACGATTTGGTTACCAATTAGGGGATGATAAAGGAATATTTAGTTATTGCGATGTGATAAATTCTTGGGGAAAAAACAAAATCTACATGAAAGTTTCGAATAGAAATACGTATTTGTGAAGAATTTTTCCTTAATATTGAATAAGAACAATATTTAGTTCTGAAAATTTTATGAAATTAGTTACTTTCTATGGAAGTCAATATTTGCAAATTGCACTTTTCCGATGGTACGTTACTTATATATCATTTGATATAATAATTAGACGTATATATCAAAGTAATTTGAAACATATTTGAGTAGGTAAAACCTGACAAAATTTTGTATAAAACTAAAACAGTTGACATTGAAATAAATGTCTGTTATCATAATTAAAATTCCTTTTTTGTGTTTCTCTTTCACAAGACATAAAATATTATCTATGAAGTAAGAATTGGAAATTAAAGAAGATTTACATTTAATTTATCAAAATAAGAAAAACAAAAATAATGAGGAACCCAAAAAATCCAAACCAACCCAAAAAATATTGGTATTCTCTTTATTCAACTTTTATCCGTTGTGTTGAAAGTTCATTTGAATTGTCAGTACTGACACATATTGGTTGACAAAATGCAAGCAGAAAATGTAGCCCGAACAGTGGCTCTGAATTAAGAAGGCATATAACATATGCTTAAGTCAATCTATATTAGAAATAAGAGGGAAATATAAGGAAAAAAATAAAATAGTGAGAACAAGAATTACCGAATTAAAAAAAAACAGTTCTGGGAGCAAAAATGCGGACAGATTGAAAGTAGAATAGGTGGCGCAATATCACTGAAGTACGGAAAACAATAAAGAACATGAAATCAGATAACAAATATCAATATTGCTAACTAGCATGACAGAATGGAAAAACCATGATGAAAGATTGCTCTATGAATTAGAACAACCAATACAATACCTTGGAAATAGAAGGGATGAGGGAAATATAAGGAAAAAAATAAAATACTGAGAACAAGAATTACCGAAATAAAAAAAAAACAGTTCTGGGAGCAAAAATGCGGACAGATTGAAAGTAGAATAGGTGGCGCAATATCTACTGAAGTACGGAAAACAATAAAGAAAATGAAATCAGATAACAAATATCAATATTGCTAACTAGCATGACAGAATGGAAAACCCATGATGAAAGATTGCTCTATGAATTAGAACAACCAATACAATACCTTGGAAATAGAAGGGATGAGAACTATCTAACAATAATATCAAAGGAAGTGAAAAGACATCTCACTAACATAAAGGATGGAAGATCTGGACCTAGAAATATACCGATAGAGCTAGTGAAATATTCACGGAAGGAGGTTATAGTCCGGCACTTAAGCTTGCTGAATAAGTGCATGACTCTGAAACAAACATCAAAAGAATGGAAAAAAGTGTAAATAACATCAGTATTTAAAAAGGGCAACAGAAAAGATCCTTGCTGCAACAGGGGTCTTAGTGTGGCCAGCAGCATAAGCAGATTATTTAGAGTCCCTCCAGGAAAATATAAGAACTGATGTAGGGCATAGAATAAGTGAAGATCAAAGTGGTTTCATCCCAGGTCGTTCCTGTATTGATATCTTTTTCACATTACAACAAGTAGGTAATGGAGAAGAGAATTGCAACGGGACAAGAAACCCATATGGCCCTCATTGATCTCGAGAGAGTCAAAATAAGTTATGGGAAGAATTGAAACGGATTAATATAAATACTGAAATAAATACTGAAATATTGAGTGAAAATGTATCATTTATAAGGAATGGAAAAAAAACTGTCGAAACCTATATTGATAACAAAAGAACTTCGTCAAGGGTGTTGCTTGTCGCCCATATTATTTAACCTGTACTTAGAAGCAGTGTTTAGAGAATGGAAACGAAGCTGTGTAGCAACGGGTATACAAATTAATGAAAGATATTTCCTCGCATTTATCTTCGCAGACGATCAAGTGATTCTCGCGCAAGATTCATACGATTTGAAATTTATGTAGAAAATATTTAATATTGAATATAAAAGTGGGCATACAAAAAACCGAGTACTTCGTAGTCAACAGTAGTGCACAATGGGAAGTTCTAATAGATGAAAGATCAGGTAGGACAAGTTGAAGAATTTAAATACTTGGGGGCCGTTGTGGATCGGAATGGATCACAGTCGGTGGGATTTTCAATTACAGCAGCCATTTTAAACGCCTAAAATAGCATAATATAATGTCTCAACGATTCTCTCACTAGCACTGCCAGACTCACACTGATCCAGCCTACACCGCAGCATTGCGTCTGCCCCATATCCCCACTCCTCTGCAAACTAGGCGGAAACGGAACTTACTTTATGAATCGCCCTCATATAATTATCTTCAGAATATACTATACTTCGTTACTTACCGTTATGTAGGTGCTTATTATGTACTGTTACCTACTGTTGGGTACTATTGCATACAGATTATGTATTCATTTCTTATTTACAGTTTTGCGAAAGTCCCGAATGGCAAACGGCAAAATCTACTGAGGTCTCATCTTTTTGGAGTGATTGGGGTGATAACGATTGTGGCAATATTGAGTGTAATCCTATGTCCAGTGAAGCTAAGTGTATTAACAAAGACACGTAAGAGATTTCGATAAATATTTAAGGATACATTTGAACAATACTAAACCAATACGCACCTTTCTTTTAGAGGAATGGGAGATGTTGATTGCCTCGGTCCAGGAACAAGTTGGTATCACATTCTGAATTATTCGTTTACATTATTTTGATTGCATTGTTTTTAGTTGCCCTAGAGGTATCAATAATTGCAAATGCCATGTTTTATTTGAAGATGGAATGGCAAAGTTAATAAGGATATTCATTGTCGAGCCTATACCAGAATATGGCAAGTATTAATTATCAATCTCCTTATAATGTAACAAACCATATTTTAGAAGAGATGTCGTTTGATGATTTTATCAAAAACCTACCACTCAAGAATGAGCATCGTCAACTCGATTCGAAATTTAAGCATGTAAAAGAAAGAGATGTAAAAGATAACGATAATTGTGATATTGATTTTATCACACAATCACAGAAACTTAAAGTCAGAGTTCCAAGTAATGACGAATACGAAGAAGCTTGTGCTGAACTTTTCAAAACAAATGAAAAGGAAATTGACATACAAGATACTCCGAGCAGTAAGAGACACGTAACAAGCACTGAAGCTGTGCAAATTGATAAGGAAGTAGATGAAGTTGATAAAGTGCAAGAATTTCGTAATGTTCATAGAAATGATAATATTATTGACATACCTGATAGATTAATAAGTGAAGATACTTCAAATATTGAAGAGACAAGTACTGGGAGGAAAATTGGTGATGATATTTTTCCCGAAGGGCTGTATATGATATTAGTTTACATATTTAATGTAAATACTTATAATATAATATATTAACTGTGTTGGAACGCATACGCCATCTAGTGTTTCAATTTTACGATATATTTATTCAAGTTTTAAAAATGTATGTTAATTCGTTGGTGTTTATATACAATTTAAGAACAATTAAATTATCTAAAGTATAAAAAAGTAAGAACTTATAGTATTGCTACATATTTTTTGAAATTTTGCTATTTTTATCTTTGCTTTAGAGCTTAATTGCAATTTAAATATATTGCAATTTATTACCAAATCAGGTTATTTTATTTTAAGAATGATAATAGGAAGTAGACAGGTTCATTCGAGTAACACCCCACCGGCGGCTCGTTTTATTTTTTAACTAGAAACTTTCAAATATCTCGAAAAATAAGCAGTTCACGAAAAAATGTTCAGGATTAAAATTTAATTATTCAATGAAGAAAATACATTAGTGTTAGAATTAGTACCTAATCTCTCCCTCCATGTAGATGGGGCGCGGTAACTTTAAAATTTTAAATAGGAACGCGTATATTTTACTACAGATTCTAATGGAAAAAGAACGTAGGATTTGTCTGAAACATTTTTTTCAATTCATGATAGATGGGGCTGTAATCGATGAAATTCAATTTTTTTAAATTTCTTGTACTGAGAACCTATGCATTCGATTCTGCAATATGTATGCAATAAAAAATACGTTTTCTTTGTAAATAATCAAAATTAGTCTTAGAAAAACTTTATTCATTTTACAAATTTTGAATAATTGGAAAAATGTCTCCTGCAGAAATGTAAATTGCTAGTGAATAAATTATTTGTAGCGTAACCCAACAACAAAGACGTGTACATAGTACAACCTTGAGGTGCTTGATTAACCTGAGTGTCCTCGCTTCTCACGTGTCAGGGTGCTTCATTTATGTAAGTCCCTTCGCCTCTCACTTATGAGAGTGCTAGATTTCCCCTCGCCTCATTATCTTTAATTAAAGCGAGTGCTCAAAATGAGCCTTCGACTTCAATGCAATTATTGATCCACATTTCAAATGACTGTAGGCAACTGCGAAGTATATCTTCTAGAATTTTGGCACAAGCATGACTATCTTCAAATGTTGACTGGCTATCCATGATACTGCAGCTTCTTTGAGATTGAATTTTAAAACTTTCCTAATATTATCAAAATATTTATGATAATAAAACGCTGCCTGTAACCATGTTCTTCAACGTGTAAGAATTACTTTGGTAGTTCAAAAATATCGGGACACAGTCTGTAAAATTGGCGAACACGTTTTAATAATTTGAAAAACACAGCCTTTGTAGTTGCAATTAATGCAACTACATCTGGATAACATCTACGAATAGTTTCTGCCGCCAGGTGTAAAGCAGGTGTAATATTTAATAAGTTAGGGCAATCTTTTTTTTAGAGACCGGCCTATAGAGAGCATGTATGCTGCACCATCACTCACAAACGTTAACACTTGTTGTGTTGAAAGCACGAACTTCTTCAATGTATTTTTGTACTTTTCTGCAAGCTAGTAGAAGGTGACGATTGATATAGTTCCATTATACGTACCGCAACATTAACAAACGCATTTTTACACTCTATTGTTTCGTTCACAGATAACCACACTTTCTTATTTTTCAATTCTGATTTAATCATATGTTCAATACGTTCACGGAAGGATGGTAGAAAATTTAGTAATCTTTTCCGGCTAGGTAACGTGAATATACGGTAGTTGTTCCGAAATAAGCTAAATGATTCGTTTTCTATTAACTTAAACGGTACATTACACAATATGAAAGTTACACTGTTACGCATAAATTAAAGAAAAATGACTCGACACTTTTTTTTGCGATTATGCATAACACGTGTCTTTTCATTAACGATATATCACGCACATTACACTTTATTATACTGCCATTATACATTGAATCTGGAAATTTCTTTATCAATTTATGAGCTACATCGTGAAACGGTGTCTTTCTACCTATTTGTAACATTATGAAATTAATATTTATCACTATAAACCAGCGAAGTGTATTGAACGGTGTTCGGATGGCGACCGACAAAATATATATACATGCTAGGACGACGCTGGTGGGATGTTACTTGAATGAACATCTCTAATAATAAGCACTCTACTACATGAAGGATACAAAGATACTGTAAGAGAATCAATATCCAAAGAGAATGTACACTAAATCCAAAATAAATCAATATTCTTTAATGACCAACAAGTATACCTAATAACACGACAAGCTATACTATTCCTATTCGCATTACATACATTCAGAACAAAATAATAAATTTAAGAAAAAAACAAAATCAAAAAATAATTACCATAAAAGTAACTGACTTATGTAAAAAAAAAAATATTTATTTTACTTAGCGGGTATGAGGATTACTATTTATGTATTCGGAATAACAAACGAAAGCATATATTTTTCACCGAAAATTATTTTATTATTTTTTCAAATATTCTCCATGATAATATGCTCAAAAGTACCCAAAAGTGCGTCGATCAGCACTTTATATATAAACGGCAGTTTATGTTTGAACGGAGGTGCGGCATTTCTATAAAATCAGCAATAATTTCTCCGTTTCATCTTACAACAACCCAGGTACTTCTTTAATTGTTATTCAAAAATTAGTATCATTAACATTTTCGGCTTTCAAATTTAACATTTGTTTGTCATATTTTTTTTTAAATAACATCTTCTTGACGTTTACAGCTAACCTATATGCATTATTATAAGTTTTCATATAAGACAATTCATTCAAGATTAAATCCTAGTTATTTTACTTTTTATCATTAAGACTTCGCAATAATATATAAGCCTAAATAGAGTATATGATTAGCAAGTGTCGACTTGTAATGAAAAAGTACTACCGAATCAAGTATTTGATAAATGTCTACTTATTTCACCGATAAGAAAGACTTTTGTCACGCCGTGTTATATAAATACTCGCGTATTCGAATGCAATGTTGTGTCAAAATTTCAAGTCAATTTACAGACTGCTTTTCGAGTTTTTCGAGCGCAAATATACGCAGGTTGAATTTCTTGGCGTATGCGTGCTTTTATATCTTCTAAAGATGGAGCGCCGCCACACTACGCTTTACCTGTTCGCGCTTATTATTAGAAATTAAAAACATTACCGCAGATGTCATTGACAACGTCTGCAAATAATTTCATAATCGTCTTGGCTATTGTCTAATTGTTAACGGTGCTCGATTCGAACATTTACTTTAGATGATTATGTTTTCATTTTTAACGTTTCACTACTATTATTTCAATATTTCCTTATGTAAAAATCATCCAAAATTACCTTGTCGTATCTAAAAAAATCTGCCCCTTCGAATTCTGTAATAAAAAAAAAGTGTTTATATAAAAAAAAAAGAAATGACGTCATATCGGCTTTTGAGATATCCTGTATATTTCAGTTTCACGTAAGAAAACTTTAAACTAAAAATAAAAATCGACGAGTCCAAGGGTTTTTTTAAAAACTTCCCTTTTAATTTTGATTGAATTTATCCGCTACTTTACGAATGCACTGTACTCGTATATAGAGTATATATTATTCATATATATATATATATATATATATATATATATATATATATATATATATATATATATATATATATATAAGTGTTTAGATAATTTCTTAGCCGTTTATTAAATATAAAAATTGATAAATTATTGGAGTTTTTCGGCTTTTATATGAAATATTTACAAATATCAAATTAGAATGTATGTAATTGCAGAGTAAGTGGGGATGTAAACATTGCTGTCTACAAATTACAAAGCAAATCATACGAAATTTTTTTATTTGAAAAATATTGAATGAACAGCTGGTTTTAATTGAGGTTATTGACTTTATCTAACAACGTTATAGTTATTATAACATCAACAGACGTTACGTATGTAAGCATATGCTGTAGAGCATATGTGTGTGTGAGCTATTTATTATTTATACACGTTCTCAATATTTTGAATTCATATGTGTCACGTAATACAATTTTCAGGGGGTTTCTAATTTTGAGGTTTGCGTAGTAATTGGCTCACAATATCTTTGGATCTATATTCTATACAATTACATCTTCCAATTTATCATACCTTGCCTCTTTATATCAATGACACCCTGTACATATGTCTTTTAAGTTGATATATTATCATATGTTGATCAATAAACTATTATTATGACCTAATAGTGATCTTAGTGTTTGATTGCTTCCTTTGTCCCAGCTAATTTCCCTTTTATTTAAATACTATAATATATCTATATTTATTAAACAAAAATTACTTTTTCCTTCTAACTTTTAGTTTTGCGAAAGTCCTGAATGGAAAACGTCAGCTCCCAGAGAGACATCTTGTTTCTGGAGCGATTGGAACGATCCAGAATGTTTAAATATGGAATGCTTATCCATGTCAAATGAAGCTAAATGTATCAATAAAGACACGTAAGCGTTTATTTTATTGAAAGTCGTAAGTTGTCAATGTACTATACTTTACCTTTTAGACAAACGGGTGATATTGATTGCCTTGGACCAGGAATGAATTGGTAGCATATTTGTAGGTGATCGTTTATTCTATTCTAATAGCTTTCATTTCAGCTGCCCTAAGGATTTAGATAACTGTAAGTGTCATGTCTTCATTGAAGATGGAACAGCAACACTTATAAGAATGTTTACTGTCAAACCATCCCCCAATTATGGCAAGTAATTTTAAATTAAGCCCTTTGCAGTGTCTTACTGTCACATCTATTTTAGATGAGATATCTCTTGAAGAATTAATTAGAAACTTGCCAGCCACAAAGAGGCACCTGCAATTTAAACCAAAATTCCGACAAATCCTAAAAACGAGGATAGGACGAGATATTTATGCCAAAGACTATTGCGAAACCAATCTTAGGAGAAGATTAAGGAAACATAGACCTGGTGTATCTGAAGACGATGATGATGACGATGATTATGATGAAGATATTAAGAACATAGAAAACGATGAAGAAGAAAATGGCGAAGATGACATCATGATTGAAGAGGAGGTGCTTACGACTATGAAATCTATAGACGATGAACGGGAAGATAAAAATATAAAAGCAATACATGCATTTCAGAAGATGCATAAAAATGAAAGTATAATTGATATTCCAGATAGAAACGTCTCTGCTAATATGAGTCCTATGGATCACAGCAGCTGTGATATAGTTTCACTTGCAACCTGTATGATTTTAGTTTATTTAGTTAATATAAGTAGATAATATATTCATTTTATTCGTTCACTAGTTTTTTTTATCCTTTGTGGATTATATTTTAAAAGTTACCTTATAACTAGGGACAGGACACAAGAGGCCGAAATTACGATGTACCTCATAAATAGTCTATAACATCGTTAAGTACAACACGCAGTTATTGAATAGCACTATTCATTCGGTTAACCGCACATCTGTTTTTTGTTGTTGTATGTATTGTGACGCAATTACTTCAATATTAGTGTTAATTCCTTTCTTCAATGGCGTAGATACATTTATTTTGTTTATTAGTTTAAATTTTGTAAGATAAATAAATTATGTTGAATTAGTTCATTTTTTTCATTGTTTTAACTGTTAATTAAATACTTCTTAATTTTTGTAATAGATCCTGTTTCATCGAATCTACTTCTCCCAATTATTTTGAACGTAAGTGTCCACTTAATTTCGTTAAATTTCAATAACTGACGCATACATTTTTAATTTTCATTTATTTAGATCTAGAATATTGTTTAAGTTACTTTTTCAAATATGATATGGAACAACGTCGAGCATAGCATCGTGAAACAATGGCGAGTTGGATTAAGGGTCATACTGACTGTATGTCAATTGCCAGTGATTCCGAAATTTATTGCAAAGTCTGTAAAATATCGTTAAAAAAATTCCTAGAAATCGTACGTAAAACGTCACTTAGCATCGCAAACACATAGAGATAAATTAGATCCGTTGGAATCTGATAATTTTAACGAAGAACTCTGTGAAACGTTAATGGGGGCAAATATTCCATTAAATAAACTTAACAATCCCACCTTCAAAACATTTCTTCAAAAATATTCCGGTCGAAATGTTCCTGATGAAGCCACCTTAAATATTATGTTCCTAAGTGCTACACGTAAGCGGTAGAATACACTGTAAGCCATCTTTGAAATCAGTACCTATGGATAAGTTCCGGCGAAACTGTTGATATATTAGGACGCTGTGTGGTAAATATAACGCATATGTTATAGCAACAAGAGTTATAAATACAGTTGATGCGGAAACAGTAGCTAAAATCATTTACGAGAATATTTTTAATTTTCATTTATTTAGATCTAGAATATTGTTTAAGTTACTTTTTCAAATATGATATGGAACAACGTCGAGCATAGCATCGTGAAACAATGGCGAGTTGGATTAAGGGTCATACTGACTGTATGTCAATTGCCAGTGATTCCGAAATTTATTGCAAAGTCTGTAAAATATCGTTAAAAAAATTCCAAGAAATCGTACGTAAAACCACCAAATGCTTCATTCGGACGACAGGTACAAAGAAAAAACTTTTATTTGTCAGTGAAGTGCTGCATATATGTTAAAAACAGGCAGACTATTAAAGGAAACATATCCTAATATGCAGCATATTACTTGTGTAGCACATGCTCTCCACAGAATCTGTGAATATAACAGAGACACCTTTCAGGAAGTTGATATACTTGTATCCGCTTTTGAAAAAGTATTCACAAAAGCACCATTGACAGTAGCATTTTACAGCGAAAAACGTCTATCTTTGTCATTGACGCCCTCTCCAGTAATAACTAGATGTAGAACATGGTTGGAAGCTACTAGTTTTAATGCAGACATTTTTTTTTAAATTTTTTTTTATATGAAATATTTACAAATATTAAATTAGAATGTATATAATTGCAGAATAAGTAGGGATGTAAACATTGCTGTCTACAAATTACAAAGCAAATCATACGAAATTTTTTATTTGAAAAATATGGTCTACATTGGGACGTATGGTCCCAACGGACAGTACTTCAACTTCTTGGCGTAAGATTTTACAGTGACACTCCTAAAAAGTCATTATTTCTTGCCATTATAACAAGATTTTTTTTTCAATCAAAATGGCCTACGAGCTAGACATCAGTACCCCCTCGTATGTTGATTATTTTTACAATATCTATTAGATTTAATCGATCAATAACTAAATACAAAATATCTGCGTATTATATGCACAAAACTAGAAGAAGTAATTAGCCAGAATCAAATAAAAACCCCTCCACTTGTTCTTAAGAGTATACTTAAAACAATCATACATATTTTGCATTTACGAAGCAACAAACACTGCAGTTGTGTAGTCTGCGATATTATCGATTCAGTACCAAAGGGAAATTGTTGAAGTACTACATTTAACGTTTTCAATAGGCAAAAAAATGAATTTTCTTTCGGATTCTTTTTTTCTTTTTAGAGTTGCAATGGAACTTTGGGGTCCTTTGCTACTACGAATGTAAGCGGAGACCCTCGGCTTTCAAAGAACTAAAAATACAGCCTAAGTAACGATACGAGGGCCGCAGGCAAAGCGACAAACGCGAAGTATGTTCGTCAATATTAACTCAAGCCGTTTCGAAATAATACCCGAACGAAAGCAAATAAAGGCAAGCACAGATACACAATTTGCTCATTTTATACAACCTGCATCTGAAAAAGTGTGTGGTACTGAAATGCTATCTTCAAATGTGTTGAAATTTTATTTAAACAAATTTGAATTCCAAATATATATATATTAGTTTTACTAATATACATAATGGCTTGTAATGAATAGTTTATTATAATTATTATATTGAATACAAAAATAAGTTAATCTACAAAAACTATGTATTGAATATACATGGTATAAAATTATTTTTTACATTAAACTCAGATTGTTTTATAGGAAATTCAGTAAGTACGAGGGTGATTCAAATTTAAACCGGAATTTTGCTATAAAAATTTTTATAAGTAAGTTACAGAGCTGAAATTTTTTACAGTTTTTCTAGATACTCGCCGTCACACTCTACACACTTTTGCCACATCTCCGGAAGCTTTCGGATGCCTTTTTCGTAAAAATCTTTCGACCTGTCACGTAACCATTCGCGCACGAAAGATTCTACCTCCGCATTGCTTTCGAATCGCCGTCCGCCAAGTGCCTCTTTCAATGGACCAAATAAATAATAGTAGCATGGTGACAAATCGGGACTATAAGGAGGGTGTTCCAGTGGTTCCCAACCCAATTCGTTCAATGTATCCATCGTAAGCCGAGCTGTATGCGGTCTGGCGTTGTCTTGCAGCAATATCGCACTACGGATTGGAATATCGCGTCGTTTTGATCTGTAGGCAGGTTTCACCGTGTTTTTTAAGAGGGTACTGTAATACTGCGCGTTCACAGTTCGTTGTTCAGTGAGAAAATCAACCGCAATTATTCCTCTAATGTCCCAAAACACGGTACACAACACCTTCCCAGCTGACAATGTAACCTTCGCTTTAATTGGCGCGCCTTCGTCTTTCTTCCTCCACTCCATAGACGCGCGTTTACTCTCCGGCGTATAGTAGTGAACCCAAGTCTCGTCTGTGGTGAATATTCTGTACAATAAATTGTCTCCTTCCTCTTCATACCGCTGCAGGAGACGCGTGCAAACTTCCCGGCGTGTTTTTCTGCTCAAAATTCAGAAGTCTTGGCACCCATCTAGCTGAAATTTTGCGGTAACCAAGCCGTTCATGAATTATTTGTTCAATACTACCTACGCTGATGCCCACTTCTTGAGCCATCTTGCGTACAGTGCTGCGTCGGTCTTCCAAAATGAGTGTTTCGACAGCGCGGACGTTCTCATCGGTAACACTTGTTCTGGGACGCCGTGCATGTGGCAAGTTTGCCACCACTTCTCGACCTTTTCGGAAAGCGGAACACCATTCATACACTTGAGTCTTGGAGAGGCACTCATCCCCGAACTGCTCGAGTAATTTTTGATAAATTTCCGCGGATTTTACATTTCTTTAACCAAAAAACGAATAATGATGCGTTGCGCAACAGACACTGGTACACCCTTCTCGCTCATGGCTCTAACTACACTAACAAGCGAGGTTACGCGGTCCCGGCTGTTCTCGACGCCTCGTAACAGACCGGTCTAACATCCAGTGCAGCCACTTTTACGACACTAAATTTTGCGCGCTTTTATTCAAAAATTCCGGTTTAAATTTGAACCACCCTCGTATATATCAAGATATGTACCTAATACTGGTTACAATATTCTTTTTCTACAAATACCGTTAAAAGTTAACATTTTGACACGGCTAACTTTAATTAAAAATGCGATATTATAGCGTAGCGTGTTAAAGTAGTACTTTTAACACTAGTGTTAAAAATTAATTGACATGACAGTTTGTTAAAAATGACAACATATATTATAGTATATTAGAGAACTAGTGTCATAAGACGAGTTTTGTTGTACGAGGCCAAGTTTGGAAAACGAGCCGAAGGCGAGTTTTCCAAAGGACGAGGACAACAAAACGTCTTATGAAACAAGTTTTCTATACTATTTTTTCTATTTCGCATTTCCATCACTTTTAAAATTTGTATTTTTCATAGTATGCAATTTGTATAAAATAAGTGACATTTACTTTTTTGAAATGTAAACGTTGGTCAAACTGACATTCCCTATTTTTAAATAGCGAATGTCGTTTAAAATTTATTATTATTCTAATTCAAACAGAAATTATAAAGAAATGATCGATAATTCTAATTACCTAAGCGGGACACCACCGAATCTCCGTGAAATAGCAGAAAATACATCTGGAAATTTATTGCCAGAAAAATCTCGTGTAGTATATGAAAAAAATTATCAGCAATTTGAATCTTGGTGTATTGAAAATGAAGTTCACATACTATCAGAAAATGTTTTATTGGCATATTTTAAGCTACAAAGTGAAATAAAAAAAGCCCTCGACACTATGGGCATTATATTCTATGTTGCGTTCTTGTTTAAATATCTTTAAGAACTTAGATATATCAAAATATTCTAAACTGCAAGCATTCTTAAAACGTTGTGGACAAGGATATCAGCGAAAGAAATCTAAAATATTAGATATGGAACAAATTGATCATTTTATAGAAAATGATGAAGATAAATTGTACCTTGCAATAGAGGTATTTCTGTTTCTCTATTAAAACACAATTTGTATAGCATTTTCATTTTAGGTTGCATTATTAATAGGTTATGCTGGAGCTTGTAGACGAGATGAATTAGTAAATATGTCAATCAATGATATTGAATATAAGAATGATTTCATTGTTTTTTCGATACCAGAACAAAAAATTATTTACCTAGAAGTTTTGCAATCACTAGGGGTTGTGATTGAGGGGATGGATTGATTTAATAAAAAAATATATAAGTTTAAGACCAAAAAACACAACCATTGAACGTTTCTTTCTTACCTATCGCAATGGATATTGTATATCATGTCCAATTGGAATTCATACAATAGGCAAGATGCCTAAACTTATTGCGGTCTTTCTTAAATTACCAAATCCTGAATTATTTAGTGGACACTGTTTTAGACGTTCCAGTGCGTCTCATATAGCAAATAAGGGTTGGTGATTTGATTACAATTAAGCATCATGGAGGATGGAAATCGTCAGCTATAGCTGAGGGTTATATTGATACATCCATGAAAAGAAAAATTGAGGTTGCTCAAATGTTCTCGTCTGAACAAAATACATCAAGTGGGTGTTCAAGCGTTTCACAGCCACAATCTTCAAATAAAAAATCTGAAGTTATTGTTGAAACTAATACTACAAGGAAAACGTTAGTTTCCAACCAAAACCTACCTGGCATTAGTATAAATGCTTATGATTCATCGCAAGTTAATGTACATGTTTATACTAATTACAATAACTAAAATAAAATACATACATTAACATAATTATATTTTTATATTGAGTTTTGTGCTTCATTATTATCTTGTTTAAGTACTAAAATATAATAATAAATAGTCGTTATTCTACATTCATGTATTATCTTTTGTATTCTGGTAGGTACATAACCTATATTAAGCAGCGTGTCAAATATTATTCCAAATTGAACAGGAAACCAACACTGAATAATGAAAGGTTGCGTCTCGAAATAAGGTTCATTTCGAGCCGCGAATGCGTATCAAAATGAGATCATTGTGTGTGCGAAATAGAAAAAAGTGATTTTTATTACTAAATGAAAATTACATATTTCTTGGATAATTAATATTAAATGTACAGTTTGTGTAATTCGAGATATTTATTACCTGTGTTGCAGTACTTTAAGAATTATTATTCTCGCTATTACTTCATTTTCTTTACACGAACTTAAACACGAACTCATCTTTTGTATGAATTGTGACAAATTAATTTGACGTTATTTTTACGGTTGCGTCCAGTTGTGTCAAAACGTATTCATGAGCTGTCAAATTTGGTCAGTGGATTTTCATTATATTTTATAATAAAAATTGTGTTTGTAGAAAAAATATTGTACGATACACATGTTAAAATAGTATATTAAAAAACAAGTTTCATAAGGCACTATTTTGCCCCACGAGATCAGTTTAGAAAACGAGCCGCGATAGCGGCGAGTTTTCTAAAGAGCGAGTGCGGCAAAAGGCCTTATGAAGCGAGTTTTTTATACTATTTTTTCTATTTTGCGTTTTTTACATTAATAAATTGCTTAAATTGGAATTATTTAATTTGAAAGTTCAGAGTTTAATTTTTATATAAAGCATGCAGTTGGTCACATTGATACTTGACATTTTCAAATTTAAATCTTGCTATCCGCGACGTATATTATATTACATATTATTTATTAATTTTCGTTAACATTACTTGATATTTCAACATAATTTGAAACATACTTGAGTGGGTACAACCCAACAATTTTGTATAATACAAAAGTATTTTTAATAATATAAAAAATATTATTAAAAATGGGGTGTGAAGAACACAATACAAGTTCTTTTATGTATTTTTGAATGTATCTTCTCCAAAGACGTAGATACGTATTTCACATTTCTACATGATTGTCAATACGCCCCTGTTGGAGAAGACACATCCAAACAAACATAACTACGTTACTATCTAGCTGAAATTATTCAGACAGAGCGTGAAGGAATATTCACCGCTGTCTGCATAACAAGAGCCGAAGCAAACGTGTTTTCTATAGTCGGTAACAACCTTATCTATAGAAAACTGTATTCTCGTGTCTTCACTACTTGTTCGGCGTGAACCGAATGTATATAACAACATAATTTGAAACATACTTGAGTGGGTACAACCCAACAATTTTGTATAATACAAAAGTATTTTTAATAATATAAAAAATATTATTAAAAATGGGGTGTGAAGAACACAATACAAGTTCTTTTATGTATTTTTGAATGTATCTTCTCCAAAGACGTAGATACGTATTTCACATTTCTACATGATTGTCAATACGCCCCTGTTGGAGAAGACACATCCAAACAAACATAACTACGTTACTATCTAGCTGAAATTATTCAGACAGAGCGTGAAGGAATATTCACCGCTGTCTGCATAACAAGAGCCGAAGCAAACGTGTTTTCTATAGTCGGTAACAACCTTATCTATAGAAAACTGTATTCTCGTGTCTTCACTACTTGTTCGGCGTGAACCGAATGTATATAACAACATAATTTGAAACATACTTGAGTGGGTACAACCCAACAATTTTGTATAATACAAAAGTATTTTTAATAATATAAAAAATATTATTAAAAATGGGGTGTGAAGAACACAATACAAGTTCTTTTATGTATTTTTGAATGTATCTTCTCCAAAGACGTAGATACGTATTTCACATTTCTACATGATTGTCAATACGCCCCTGTTGGAGAAGACACATCCAAACAAACATAACTACGTTACTATCTAGCTGAAATTATTCAGACAGACAAAAATACATAAAAGAACTTGTATTGTGTTCTTCACACCCCATTTTTAATAATATTTTTTATATTATTAAAAATACTTTTGTATTATACAAAATTGTTGGGTTGTACCCACTCAAGTATGTTTCAAATTATGTTGTTATATACATTCGGTTCACGCCGAACAAGTAGTGAAGACACGAGAATACAGTTTTCTATAGATAAGGTTGTTACCGACTATAGAAAACACGTTTGCTTCGGCTCTTGTTATGCAGACAGCGGTGAATATTCCTTCACGCTCTGTCTGAATAATTTCAGCTAGATAGTAACGTAGTTATGTTTGTTTGGATGTGTCTTCTCCAACAGGGGCGTATTGACAATCATGTAGAAATGTGAAATACGTATCTACGTCTTTGGAGAAGATACATTCAAAAATACATAAAAGAACTTGTATTGTGTTCTTCACACCCCATTTTTAATAATATTTTTTATATTATTAAAAATACTTTTGTATTATACAAAATTGTTGGGTTGTACCCACTCAAGTATGTTTCAAATTATGTTGTTATATACATTCGGTTCACGCCGAACAAGTAGTGAAGACACGAGAATACAGTTTTCTATAGATAAGGTTGTTACCGACTATAGAAAACACGTTTGCTTCGGCTCTTGTTATGCAGACAGCGGTGAATATTCCTTCACGCTCTGTCTGAATAATTTCAGCTAGATAGTAACGTAGTTATGTTTGTTTGGATGTGTCTTCTCCAACAGGGGCGTATTGACAATCATGTAGAAATGTGAAATACGTATCTACGTCTTTGGAGAAGATACATTCAAAAATACATAAAAGAACTTGTATTGTGTTCTTCACACCCCATTTTTAATAATATTTTTTATATTATTAAAAATACTTTTGTACTTGATATTTCATTTAAAAATATAAACATGAGTGACATTGAAACATATATATGTTGTTGTCAATTGTATACAACATACGTTGTTTGTGTAAAATACGGACATATATCATATCTGTCAAATGTACATTAATTCTTAAAATCAAATGACAGCAATAATATTTATTTCTGTATTCGAACAACGCCAACATTGAAAAATGAAAAAAAGTGTATCGAAATGAAGCTCATTTCGATACTGTTTTGGGTTTCATAATGAGTTCATTTCGAACGCAACATAGAAAAATGCTATTTTATTTCACTCGTAAATTGCGACACTCGCTAACGCTCGTGTCGCAAACTTTTACTCGTGAAATAAAATCGCACTTTTAACACTTGTATCGTAAATAACTATTATCTAATATATAAGCTAAAAAATTTTAATTTTGTTATAAAAACATTATTCTCTATGATTTTTGAATAACATAAATAATAATGACATTCTCAACAAATGCCTCTTTTCGAGTGAGGCTTTGTTACATTTTTCAGGATATTTAAACAAACAAAATATGAAAATTTCGTCTGCAGAAAATCCTCATGAATTTATGGAAACTACGCTACATCCAGGTAAAAAAAGCATCTGCCTAGCAATTTCAAGAAGACGAATTATTGGGTCTATATTTCTTAATCAAACGATAACTGTTGAGAGATATCTAAATTAATTATTAGAGCCATTTATTAATCAACCTTATGATGATCAACATATAGAAGGATATTTCCAGCAAGATAATGCACCACCGCGCAAATCCCTAGATACAATAGCTTTTTTGCAAGAATTTTTCGATGCCAGAATTATTAATTTTCCTCCAAGATCCCCATATTTAACAATTTTAGACTATTTAATTTTTCCATATTTAAAGAATGCCATTTTCAAAACCAGACAAGAAGATGACCTTCGTAATGCTATTCTAAATTCTTGTGCTGACATAACCCAAGAAATCCTAATAAATGGATTCGAAAGCATGTAGCGTGTCATCTGCTTTACTTTTATTTCCTTTTAATTTTGACTATTGCAGTAAAAATTTTTTGCAAATCTAAATTACTAATTATTACTAGAGAACGGACACGCTTACCACATGACGCAAAGCCCAGTGCAGTACTGGCGAAAGGCTGTATTTCTAAAATATTTAATTTTATTTATATAATTGGAAAACGAACGGGTGGCGATCTATAAAATTACGAAATACATATTTATTTGTTGAAAAGTTGTATTTATAAAGTTTTTAATTTTATTTATATAATTGGAAAACATACGGGTGGTGATATATCTATCTAAAATTACGAAATACATATTTAATAATTAATTTTATTTATATAATTGGAAAACAAACGGGTGGTGATCTATAAAATTACGAAATACATATGTATTTGTTGAAAAGTTGTATTTTTAAAGTTTTTAATTTTATTTCTATAATTGGAACATTTTTATTTGTTCATTTTGTCGTGCAAGTTGAGTAAAGGAGTATTAATATTGACCAGCAATAGTTTCTCAAGGTTTTCTTCTGTCAATTTTGTTCTCTTTGAATTAAGTACATCCTTATAAATAGAAAACGTCCTTTCTACATCGCAACTGGTTATAGATGCATACTGGAAATATTCTTTTATTTCTTCATATTTAGCCGTTAGATTTTGTGGAATTGTCTCCATACATAATTGCTGCAATGTAATTAAATCTGGATTTCTATTAAGAATTGCTTCAAACTTTTGCGGAAGGCCACATCCGAAGTCACTTGGAATACTTTTCAAATTATTAACAGCCACGTCTAATGTGGTTAATCCGTCATTTAATTTGAGATTTCGATTTTCAAAATAAGTGATTAGTTTTGGCAATTTTCCAAAGTGTTCGTGAAGAAAGTACAACTAATTTTTTAAATTTGGGATTTGTGTGAGCTCCTTGCACTCACCAATACTGCTAGCATCCTCCTTTAGCAGTGTTACGACATGTTTTAGACTATCGAAATTCTCAGCATAATAACTAGTAGCTTCCAGCCATGTTCCCCATCTAGTTATTACTGGAGTGGGAGGCAGTGACAGAGATAGAAATTTTTCCCTGAAAAGAGCTATTCTCAATGGTGCTTTTCTGAAAACTTTTTTAAAAGCTGATACAAGTCTATCAACTTCCGAAAAAGTGTCTGTGATATATTCACAGATTCTGTGGAGAGCATGTGCTACACAAGTAATATGCAGCATATTAGGATATGTTTCCTTCAATAGTATACCTGTTTTTAACATATACGCAGCACTATCACTGACAAATAAAAGTATTTTTTCTTTCTACGTGGCGTCCGAATGAAGCATTTTTTGCATATTCTCCTTAACGGTTTCAGCAACTGTTTCCGCAACAACTCTATTTATAACACTTGTTGCTATTACATATGAGTTATAGGGAATAGTTGGATGTAGTACACCAGCTACAACATTTACCACACAGCGTCCTAACATATCCACCGTTTTGTCGGTGCTTATCCATATGTATTGATTTAAAAGATGGCTTCTAATGCGTTCTACTGTTCTCGTATAGCACCTAGAAACATAATATTTGCGTAAAGTTGATTCATCAGGAACATTTCGACCAGTATATTTTTGAAGAAATATTTTTAAAGTGGGATTGCTAAGTTTATTTAATGCAATATTAGCCGCCATAAAAGTTTTACAGAGTTCATATATGTTTGCGATCCTAAGTGACGAATTTTTGACGATATTTTACGGATTTTGTAATAAATTTCGGAATCACTGACAATGGACATACAATCAGTATGACCGTCAATCCAACTCGCCATTGTTTTACAATGCCGTTCTCGACATTCTTCCATATCATGTCTGAAAAAGTAACTTAAACAATGCTCTAGATCTAAATAAATGAAAACTAAAAATGTGTGCGTAAGTTATTGAAACTGAACGAAATTCAATGCACACTTACGTCGAAATAATTGGTAGAAATAGATTCAATCAAACGATATTAAACAGGATCTATCACAAAAATTACGATGTAATTAACAGTTAAAACTATGAAAACAAGAAACTTACTCACAGCACTTTATTTATCTTACGAAATATAAACTAATAAATAAAATACATCTATCTACGCTCATGAAAACACTTTAAAAACACTATATTCTCCGAATACAATAGCTGAGTTGTCCATTGTTATCGCAGCGAGACCAGGTGGCCGAGTAAGTCAAACAAATACTTCATTGAATTACGCCGGGATGTACTGTGCGACGTTATACACAATTCAAATTGCCGATTGCGTTTTATGGAAATTGCATCCGTTCTCTAATTATTACACACATTTACATGACATACCCAAACTATCAAAATTATACGTTTTGTGACAGAATACGTACACTGTCACCAACCATTAAAAAAAAAGCATGGCTGTCTCTAATGAGGAAAGATTTTGAAATATTAATAGGTTTTTAGTTTTGAAAATATTAATTAATATTAGAAAATAATTCTGAAATTCTGAAATTAAAAATTAATGATATTGCTATATTGTAGTTACAGAATAATAAATGTGTATTCTTAATGAAAATGCCACTTTTAGGTGTAAGCGATTAGATAATAATAGCTTATATTGTATGAATTTCAAATGTATAAAATAGCAAGCTCTCAATAATACGTTAAGATACAAAGGTATTTTATATTATTAAAAGTACCTTTGTATTATACAAAACTGGTGGGGTTTTACCCACTCATGTATGCTTCAATTATTCTAATACAATACGTTAAGAGACAAAATTAGCTTAACAATATATAAATATTTATTTCCGATGTAATTTAAATCATAAAATATTTATACTTACCCTATTTATAATGCTTATAAGTTCCAGGTAGAAATACAGAGCATTTCAATTGAAACGAGCCATCTCAAATAATTCTTTACTTGCTGTGATTTATATAAAATTATGAAACCTGTCAATTTTCACATCAAGGGGGACAACTTTCAATGCCGAGCCTGACGATTTAATGTGATCCCTGAAGGCACACTAACCCTCATCATAAAAATTTAAATTTTAATTAATTTAAATAGGGTCTTTTAATTTTCTTGACGGCAACACACACAAAAAGTGCATTATTTGTATCCTGTATAATAAAGCATGACTAGAGCGAAATGGCTGGGTTTTATTTTATTAATTTTTTAAAATTATGACCATTAACCTCCATACAATAGTACAATCTTGCTTCAAATGTTCCCTTGACATTTCGCAACATTTCTAGAGTTGGTATTCTTCATAAATTTTTTGGCGTAACTCTTGTAAGGAAGCTGAACGTGTGGCATACACCTTAGACATAAGATGCCCCAGAGAAAAAAATCAAGTGGTGTAAGATCCGGCGATCTGGCTAGCAATTCTATAGGCCCCCTTCGGGGTAGTTGCTTGTAACCGGCCCTTGTTCAATTACAAAATTCGAATAATTAGCTTCGTAAAATGTAGAAAACAATATTTATATTCACATTACTTCGCGTAAATGTAATTAATTTGCAACAAGTGCCGACTACAGGCAAAAATATTAACATGTTTCCTTAATGTACATTAAGGACCACAGTCGTTAATAGCTTAGTGGCAGAGCAATGATCCGGCAAACCATGGACGTGGGTTCGAAGCCTGCTTAACGGCAATTTTCTTTCTTAGATAGTTTTCTTTCAATACTATACCGACTCCAAACATAAACCAAAAAAATCTGGTGTAAATGCTTTGTGAATCATCTTCCAAATGCAAGGATCTTTATTTCTTTAAAGGTTTGTGGCCAGTTCGTGACAATACATTTCCAAGATCAAAATGAAAAAATTAATAAGCATGTTTTAAAAATTTAGAAAGTAATGAAATAACTTTGATTAAAAGTATATTTAAAAATTAATAGAGATGTAGATCTCGGTTTTCGGGTTGGAACCGCGTCGAGTTAGGCGTAATTGCCAACGTTACGTCCACTGTTTCAAGGGACATCTTCAGGGCTGTACGTAGATGTTCGTCGTTTCGCAGTAGCTTGAAGAATGCTATGACAGAGACCGCCACAACTTATATAGGGGGGACCGGGTCAGATGGTGGCCTGCTATTGGCTGGGGACAATGAGCCAATGGTATGCGTGGTATGGGCGTGGCAATTCCTAGTAGAGTTCAGTAGAGTTTGCCACGTTGGATGTAACGTATAGCCATCGTCTCTATTGAGATTGCGGGGATGTTTGTAAATTTCAATAGATTCACGGATTTTCCTAGGGAAATAATGCGATTCACGGAACAGAAGCTTGACATCTTTGAATAGAATTTGATAACCGGAGTTGAGTTTGTGTTCTGCCAGCGCTGAACCGGCTATATGTAACAGTCTAGTACAACGCTCATGTTCGGACACACGCACACCGACTGCGCGCTTAGTTTCGCCAATGTAGACACTGCCACACGAACACGGAATGCGATACACTCCTTGTGCTTGGAGCGGAGATATTTTGTCTTTAACCGAGGATAAGAGGTCCGAAACTTTAGAATAGGGTCTGAAGACACTGGGAAGAAACTGGGCCACACGGTTTCCAGGAAACCGACTCATACGGACCGATATCTGAACGGGTTTTCCCATCATCACCCGGCACACAAATAAGCGGTCATCTATACTCTTGTACATCGTGTGTTTTCTATCTCAGAACCAAGGCAATACCCTCCGAACTTAATCATGTTTCTAACACCCAACTCCAGAATAATTATAACGCCCACGACATACACCGTACTATAGTGAGACATCGTAACCCCAAACCTCGAAGTGAACCCGATCCTAACATCAGCACCGCCTTCTTACCGTATATTCAAGGTATCACCGATCATATAGGAAAGGTTCTACATAGAAATAAAATCAAAACTGTCTTCAGACCCCAATCTAAATTCATCTAGAGAACGACCGCGGAAACCTACACCTGCATTTAATTAATAGAGATGTTGAAAAAGTAACTATTCGGTACATTAATTTTCGTTACGCAAACGGAGCCGAAATAACTATTACCTATTTGATTTATTTGGGTACATATAGTTATATTCGTACTTGATTATATTTGCTACATAACATTACACTCGTATTTAATTATTTTCTGGTACTTAATGTTATAAGAATATTATATCACAAATTTGATATGATTGGGAAAACTTGAAATTGTCGGTTTCGTTCATGTATATCAAATCCTATACCACTGTGCGTTGAGTGTATAAAATTGAATAATAGATTTAAAAATTTTGCAAGTACTAAAAATAAAAACCATTAGAATAATTTTAATAATTATTGAAAATTATGTTTTACCAATTGTTAATTTATTTCAATTCAAAATAACAAAACAAATACAACATGTAGTATTCATAATAGTATGTCTCATTAAAATTTTTAATTACATACTAGTTATCGATTGGAATTGATGCAAATTTAATTATATACTGTTTAGGTTTAATAAAGGATATTGATTATTAAATTTCTGGGAAAATTAATTGTTGCAATAATTAATATTACTTTGCTTTCATGTCATGTACATGACCGAAAATGATTTATTATTATTAAAATTATAATTTGAATTTCATTAATAATAATAAAGATAATTTAGGTTATTACTGTTATTTAAAAATTAATTAATAAATAAATAACTTTTACATACTTCCACTTTAAAGCAGAAATTAAATATTACTTTTTTTATTTTTATTTCATTAATTATGAATTTCCATCAAGTAAAAGCTATTTCGATTCAAAATAAATGACTATTCTAAAGAATACGTACCTATGACTAGAATTAATAATATATACTTGTAGCCACATCCAAACGAGGTAAAACAAACTTTAAATAACTACTGAATGTCTAATAACGTACAGGTAGGTACTGGTAGTGTTATCTTCAAATTAAGATACCCACCGACTTACACTTGTTAGTATAAAAATACTCAGTGTTGATACAAACATGAGCTGAAAACTTCTAAACTTCAATCTGTTTGTGCTACGGTATTATATAATAGTTATTATTGTTGTTATAATTAATTAAGTAAATAAATACGCTATATAATATTAATATAAAGTAATTCGCCTAAATTAGGAGAATATTTTGTTGAAATAATTTTTACTTTTATATTTCAAGCGATGTACGTGCGATTTAATGAGAAAATTATTACAAAGGTATTTTTAATAATATAAAATATTATTAAAAATCTGGTGTGAAGAACACAAATGCAGGTTCACTATTAATATTTTTGTGAACGTGTCCGAATATATCCTAAGAAAATTATTCCTAAGATTCCCTGTACATTTTTTTTTTGGATTCACAATTGATAATATATGGTGTTTGTTTTATAAATTTTATAATTAGAAATTCAGATTCAAGATTCAAAGTTAATTCCCTATATATCAAAATAATTGAAACATACATGAGTGGGTAAAACCCCACCAGTTTTGTATAATACAAAGGTATTTTTAATAATATAAAATATTATTAAAAATCTGGTGTGAAGAACACAAATACAGGTTCACTATTAATATTTTTAGTGAACGTGTGCGAACATATCCCTTTCCAGAGACGCAGATACGTATTTCGCCTTTCTACAGGCTCATCGGTACGCCCCTGCTGGAGAAAGGATATCTTCACACACATTCACAAAAAAGAACCACATCTCCATATTACAGAAATTATCCAGACCGAGCGTAGAAGTAAATTCAGCGCTGCCTGTTTTCAGACAGCAGGGGCGTACATACGTATCTGCGTCTCTGGGGAGGGATATGTTCGGACACGTTAACAAAAAATATTAATAGTGAACCTGTATTTGTGTTCTTCACACCAGATTTTTTATAATATTTTATATTATTAAAAGTACCTTTGTATTATACAAAACTGGTGGAGTTTAACCCACTCATGTATGTTTCAATTATTCTGATACATTACACATGCGGTTAGTCCATAGTATGAGACACAAACAAAATGCAGTTTCTAGAGAGACGGCTGTGCCATCTTTGGAAGGGCGTCGTTGGTTCGCATTGGTTATGTGGACAGGGTGAGGTACTTCGGCTGTCTGACAACAGGCAGCGCTGAATTTACTTCTACGCTCGGTCTGGATAATTTCTGTGATATGGCGAAGTGGTTCTTTTTTGTGAATGTGTCTGAAGATATTCTTTCTCCAGCAGGGGCGTACCGGTGAGCCTGTAGAATGGCGAAATACGTATCTGCGTCTCTGGGGAGGGATATGTTCGTACACGTTCACAAAAAATATTAAACTTTAAACTTATTAGAAAATTAAAATTTAGATTAAATATAGAACATTTTGATTTCTCCTTTTATGTGAAAATGTCAAGTACAAGTTTTTATTTTAAATTAAAGTAGTCTTTGCTCGATGGAAATTCATACTGTAGATGAAATAAAATTAAAAAACAAACATTTCACTTAATTTCCACTTTATTGGCTAAATACTATGACAATTGTTTCGACACAAAGTGTCTTCTTTAGATGGAATTGTATTGCAAACTACAAACTGAAGAAGACGTTATGCGTCGAAACAATTGTCATGGTATTTTAGCAACAAAATGTAAATTAAGTGAAATTGTTTCAATCAAATACATTTGCTGGTGTCGCACCAATTGTCGCTTAATTTATTTTATATAAAATTATTTCTGAATATTACTTAACACCCAGATAGAATTTATATTATTGTATGGAATAGCCTTTTGAGGCTATTTTCCTGGTAATTTTTCTTGCTCCTGAAAAAAAAATTAGAAAACTGCTTTCTTCTAAAACTGTTGAAGTTATATTTGTCTATATTTAACAACCTCTCTATTGTGTCCTTGTCTCGTCTCTATACAAACACCATAAGAAAAATTTTTCTATTTTGCGTTCGTAACGAACTTATTATGACTCAGAAAACAGTATCGAAATGAGCTTCATTTCGATACGCTTTTTTTTCATTTTGCAATGTTGGCGTTGTTCGAACACCGTTGTAAATATCTTATTGTTGTCATTTCATTTTAAGAATTTAAGTACATTTGGCACAATGATATACGTAGAAAAGAAACATGCTATACAAATAACGTACATTGAATACAATTGACAACAAAATATATTAGTTTCTATGTCACCCATGTTTATATTTTTAAATAAAATATCAAATAATATTAACGAAAGTTAATAAATAATGTTTCGCGGATAGCAAGATTTTAATTGAAAATGTGGACAATCTTTCCGAAGATTACGAGAAACAGGTAATCTTGCTCCAGCAAAAGCTATTCGACAACATGCAGTTAATGTTGAACACGAATAAGCTGTTATTGATGCTGTAATTGACAATCCTTCAATTAGTACTCGGAGAATAGCACACAATCTGGGCGTAAGCCAAAATTTAGTATGGCGTAATTTGCACCGAGAAGTCCTTCACCCTTTCCATCGACAAAATGTTTAAGCCTTAAAAATTGGAGATGCTCAGCGACGGCTAGTATTTTGTAATTGGTTATTGCTGCAACATGCCTAAATTAATGACTTCATTTCAAATGTTCTATGGTCCGATGAAGTGTGCTTTACAAGAGACGGAATTAACAATTACCATAACGATCATATCTGGGCATTACAAAATCCACATGTGATTAGGCAGTGTAATTTTCAACAAGGATTCAAAATCAAAGTATGGGGTGGAATTTTCAACGGTAACTTATTACCTGTGCATGTGCTAGGAGAACGTTTGAACGCAGATACTTACAGAATTTTTTTAAACATCTTCGAGTTTGTTGAAGATACACCTCTTAACGTTATTGCTACTATGTGGTACTAGCACGACGGCGCTCCACCTCATCGCGGACGGGTAGTTGTTGAGTGGTTAAAGCAGCACTTTAGAAACAGGTGGATTAGTAAGAATAGTCCAATTGTATGGTCACCGCGATCACCCGACTTAAATCCTTTAGATTTCTATTTTTGGGGGCACAAGAAACAAATTGTTTATCAAGAGGAAATTAATACACGACAACAGTTGTTACGGAGAATATAAAATGCTGCTATTCAAATTAGAAATCAAAAAAACCTTTTCGTTCGAGTGAAAAATTCTTTAGTTCGTCGTTGTGAAGCATGATTGAAGCAGGAGGAGGATAATTTGAACATTTATTATAATTATGTATTCACATGATTTTGAGTTTTAGGTAATTTATGTAATTAAAATAATTACAATCAAACTTTTGATGTTTTTATTTCCTTGAATAATTGAAATCGGACATATTGCCATGGATTTTTCCCCGAAGAAAAATGAAGAAACAGTAAAAGACAATTTATAATTATGTACATTTTATTCCAGGATAATAATTAGAGATTTTGTGTATTTAATTTAAAAGTTGAATATAATGTGTATTTTTGTCCACGCTTGTAGGATGTTCGAACGTTGTCTTGAACTGGGTAGTTCGACCGTTGCCGGTTGGGGATTTTGTAGGCGATCTTTTGATTTATGTTCTAGGCATGGTGATATTTCAATTTCCGAGTAGGAGAGGCAGAGATCTTTCATCCGTTATACAGATAGGTAGAGTTCATTTTTCTGAATAAAGACCTCCTCTTTATTCAGATATATTATAGTTAATTTCGGTTTGTGTTTTTAGTTGTGATCTTTGATGTGTTTAAAGTAATTTTCGATTAATTACAAGTTTTTGATACTTGTAATTTTTTATTTGTGCGACCTATCTGAAATCTCTCTTTAAGTATAATTTTTTTAATGGGGTGCGACGACCACATTAATTAATGTACGTGTGCATTTGCAAGTATATTTATATTTATATTAATTTAGTTAAGTTATTTGTAAATTGATTGAGCTCGTAAATTCAGTAAATTTTAGTTTATAATATATATTTATAGTCAGAAAAATTTTCAACATTTTAGTTTTTTTGCAAGTTTTTGCTTTCGTTGGCGGTAGTTGTATGAAGGTCAGGGAAATTTGGTGGGAATTTGATCATGTTATTGCGCATGATTCTGTCATTTTGACTTACGCGCTCACAGATAATTTTCTGTTTGACGTTTGAAGTTTCTGGTTAACATAGTTAATTAAAGTTGAAAGTTTTGCTAACTATTTGATTAGGTTAGGTTTGTTCGCGGTCAAATTGAGGTTTTTTTCTTGTATTCCAGTCAATATTATACAAGTTTTCCTCACGCTGTTGCACTGTTGTTGCTTCAGCACTTCTTTATATTCGATAAAGTTGATTTTTTTTCTTTTATTTTTTAAATTATATGTTTGTGTTGTTAACGTGAGTTTTATTTCTAATACCTTTTTTATTTAACACATACCCCTTCGTGGGTAACCTGAAGATACAAGAGCTCCTGGAAGGCTGAACCGACTAGAGTTAAACTGAGCAAGCTGTTGTGTATTGTGGGCCAATTCAAATAATTAATCAACACCACAGTTCATATCAATATGTCCCAATAATGTATTTTTTTAATTACATGCGCTTTCATATGGAAAAGTTTGTAGGTGAGCTAATAAATCACCTTGTGTAAATAAATAATAGGAAACAAAAGATTACCTTTTGAAAAAACCTCTAGAAACCTTCAAGTAGTGCAATTGCATAAAAATTAGATTATTTTAATTTATTTCGAAGCAAAAAATTTCTACAACATTTATTACACGTTTAGTAGCAATTAAAAAACTTATTAAACAAATAGAAACATTTCATTTCTAAATTTTTAAACCTATGTTGTTTAAAATACGATCTTACTTGAATTTTGTTAGTTCATGTTTTTTGTCATTAAAAATTACTTAATGAAAAACATAGATAAACGAAATTTGAGCAAACTTGGAATTATGGATTGATAAATTTATTCGTTCTTTGGTTAAGAAAGATTTAATGGAATTGAAAACCTGGTTTAAGATATTAAGAGTTGTAAAGGAAACCTGAAAAAATTTCTATTACTGTATTATGATTTAAATGTTTCATTTACAACAGCAAATTACCTAAATGTTTCGTTTTTGTTAGTATAAATTCTTATATTTTTATATAAATCATTTTCTAACAGTTTTTATTGATTTTAGTCATGGCAAAAAAAGACATGTGAGGAAGGTTATGGTTCGATTTTCGTAGTAGCATTAAGGAGGAGCTAAGGAAAAAGTGATTTTGGCAAAAATAGTTTAGTTGATGTAGTAGTTCAAGTTCAAGTTAATTTTAAAAAAGTTTTGAGGACACATTACATGTTTACAAAAGAGAGAAAAACAAAAAATATTGCTATTCTAAATTCCAGTCATTGAACTCGCTGAAAAAATTTCTATTACTGGACTATGAATTAGATGTTTCATTTAGAACAGCAAATCATCTGATGTTTTCTTTCTGTCAGGATAACCTCGTATTTTTTAATATACCTACATACATCTTTTCCAAACAGTTTTTATTGATTATAATCAACAAAATTTATCGTATGAAAAGAGATTTTAGGAAGGTTATGTTCCCATTTTTGTAGAGTTAAGGATGCCAAGAAAAAATTGGTTTCGATAAAAATTGTTTAGTTGAAGTTCACAAGTTTACAACTTTTATTACATGTTTTGAATTTTTTTTTTATTACATTCGAAATTTTTGACTTCCTGTTAATTGCTATTGAAGATGAAATAACGAAAAAAGGTTAATAAATAAAATTTAAGTTTGTGCAAGATCTTGTAATAGATAAATTGAGGAATTTAACATTTCATGATTAGGAAAAGCTTTAGATATATATTAGTGACACTAATTCTTTAGCAAAATTTGAAATTTTGGTGAACGTTTTATGGTTTGAACGGCTTATTTTGCAATAAGTATTTTACGAATCTTCTGTCGTTCTATTATCTGCACAAACTCTGATGTTTATTTTTTTATTGACTTTTGGCGAGCAAAATTTTGTATTTTATATCCTTGATAAAGGCATCATTGCCGGCAATGATGCCTTTATCAAGGATATAAAATACAAAATTTTGTTTTTTATATCCTTGATAAAGGCATCATTGCCGAAACATGTATGGTTTTTTTAAATATATATACTTTGAAGTAAAACAGACCTTTAATCGCCAACTGATTGAATTTACCATATATATATATATATATATTAAATGTTAACGAAGGAAGGCAGATTATGATCTAAAAACTGTAAATCTGAAAGGTCAAATATATAAGAAGCTAAGTTAATACAAATCTGCAGTAGTTTATTTTATTTATTAATAGCTTTTTCTTATATCACAAAACAAAGGAGCGGGATGTTTGTCAAATTTTATTGGGATACTACTCGAAAAACAATAAAATCAAAATCTATATATAAATAATATACGTTTAAATAACACAAAAATAGAATGTATGATATTTCCTTGAGAGTAAATTGAATAAATTGTTATAAGCGATTACAAAAAGCAATCTGATACACAATTCTACTAAATTACTTCAATTTCTATTTAAATATATATCGAAAATTGAATCAAGCCGTTGGAATAATAACTGCCCCATTAACTATAGTATATTCAGTGTTAGTTAAACTACTATGTCTATGTGTGTAACAAAACTAATCTTACTTGGAGTTCTAAAAATACCAAAACAAATTTAAGTCTTCCAAATCACACCTATAGAAGCTAAATATGCGCATAGCCTTATACTCATTCTTAAAATAGAAGCGCTTGAAAGTTTACACTATTGAAAACGCGAAATATTTTTAATCACCAAAATAGGCTTGTTTTTAATATGTACTTTTCAGATCCTTAAAGTTTGTTCGCTTCTTGCTATTAATATACCATATACGAGTGGGGGTATGTTTTTATCTACCAAGAAAACACTACATAGTATAATTAAACAAACAAAATGCAAATTAATTCAAACACTAATTACGTGAAATGTATTATAAACCATCAGGATATAAAATATACTTTGAACACTATAGTACAAATATCACCCAATGATTCTAGCACAGACGAATTACCAACGTGGACTGTATAACACTGATGACTTGTAAAACTGACAATTGAAAATCGTAGGACTTTAAACGGCCAGATGACGAGAAACGGTGGTGGGGCGTCAGCCACGTATTCATCCCAACACATGTTTCTAATATTAGATCATGTTTTCTTGATGACTTTTTCACCATTAAATGTCGAATACAAATTTCTTTCTTGAAGTAACCATCCTTGCCTACGTATGAGTTGGCTAATTGAAATCCAACCAATTTAATAAGCATGTCTATTCTATTAATATGTCGAAATATACAATAAAAAATATGTAAGGAAGTCTATGCTTTACACAAGATATGAACTTTTCATAATTTAGAATTTTGAATTATGAATACTGGACGCACTGAATATTAATAATGATAATAATAATAATAGTAATAACAATAATAATATGAATAATAATACTATTACTAATTTTGAACTTTTTTTTCTATGTCCTGTAACTGATTTGATGTGTTAAGTGATAAATATTATTATTATAATACATAAAATTAATTATTTAATTTTAATTTACAATAAAAAGTCAATAATAATTAATATGCTTTTGTTTAAGTTGCTTCTTTAATGAGATTTAAATAAATCTTAAGATTTTTTAATCTTACATTATATGCTGTTTTCAACGCTATTTCCTTTCATAATTCACTTTGGAAACATTGTACATTATGCCATTCGTATATGACACCCAAGAAACGTTTCGTTAGATTTTGCATTTATGCATGAGTCATGGGTCCCGAAATATAATTTAAATATAGTTTCCTGAAATAATTGGAACATGAAAGTAATATTTCACTTATTTATATAGAACTAGCTAATAATAAAATATAATACATTTAAAAAGTTTTATAAATAATTAGTTTATTTGTGGAAATAATAAAATTATATTATTAATAGCTTACATATTTGAATGGATGTTGAAAAACCTTGAACTTCAAGGTGTATTCAGTAGAGTTGCTGGGAGCAGAGTACACTAATCTATTTTTCAATGTGTTTTGTAAGTTTAGGCATTTTATAAATAGTTACAAGGGCAGTGCATATATGTTTAAAAATTACCTAATTTCTTGAGAAAATAAAAATATAGATTCCCAAATTTAGACTTTTATGAGAGATTGGTAGATTGATCCAAATCTATTCTAAAAATGAAGAAAATTTGATTCACAGCAACGTTGTTTATATTTATCTTTTTTAAAAATAGGTAAATATAAATTTGGCAAACATTTGTGAAATAAATTAGTCACCAAGTTCAAGTTTACTATTATGTACAATAGTGTTTCGTGTTTGGGCAGGTCGTTAAGATCTTCTTTAAAAAAGTTTCCAAGTTTTGAAATTTAATTATTTGTTTCAGACTTGAAATAACCTGAACTCATCTTAAATATGGCAACTTTGTTCGCTCAAAAAACTTTTAATTATTTATATATATAACGTGTGTTCATTTGAAAAGTCAATCTAGGTTACTTTGAAATTTTGATAGAATAAGACGCATATATATTAGTATGTGTTTGTTGTTCCGTAAACGTAAATCCAAATGACATTTGATAATGTTAATCACATTTGTTATTTATTTGTATGTATGAAACTGTCAAATTATACGACTTCGTAGGTTAAGTAGTAAATTTTAATTTACGACATACTTCAAAATGTTCTCAGTAAATCACATGCTACTAGATTGACTTTTCAAATGAACACCCGTTATATATATATATATATATCAATTGATAAATTATTGGAGTTTTTCGGCTTTTATATGAAATATTTACAAATAGCAAATTAGTATGTATGTAATTTGTAAGTGGGGAAGTAAACATTGCTGTCTACAAAGTACAAAGCAAATCATACGAAATTTTTAATTGAAAAATATTGTCTACGTTGGGACTTGAACCCAAGTCTACAGTTTGCCGGACTCTGTCGCTTTTACCACTTAAGCCAGGTTCAAGCTATTTAGAAATGCATTATAAAGTAACAGTGTTAATGAATCAGATGTTAGTTATTGAATGTAGATGTCAAGTTGAAAGCAGAAGTCAGTTTTGAAACCTGATGTCAGTTTTGATAGCAGATGTCAGTTATTGAACGCAAATGTCAGCTATTGAAAGATGTCTGTTTTTGAAAGCAGATGTCTGTTATGAAAGCAAACGTCAGATTTGAAAGCAGATCTCTGTTTTGAAAGCAGATATCAGTTTTGAAAGCAGATGTAAGTATTTTGAGAGCAGATGTCAATTTTGAAGGTTTGAAATTGCTAATTATTAGCAATTTCAAATCTTAAAAATTACCATAAATAGCTATTATGGTATAAGTGAATAAAGACAAATTTTATCCACGAAAAAATTGTTTAGCGCACGAGGTGCAAGCCGAGTGCGATAATGTTTTTGAGTGGATAAAATTTGCTTATTCACGTGTATCATACAAGATTTTTTCCAATTTTGCAAAAGTTTCAAAAAATTTATTGATTAGGTAATTTATTTACATGAATATTGATTGTACTATTAATAATTTGATGAATTCTTAAACCAGGAAAGTTGACTCTATTTTCGTCAGAGTCAAGTACAGTGCAAGCTAAGTTGACTCTACTTTCGTCAGGGTCAAGTGCAGTGGAAGTTCCAGGCCTTTCATTTGAATTTACATCTGTCAAAATTTTTTTTTGACGTGGACATTTTTTGAGCAATTGATTCGTCGATATACTGTGCTGCTACTGTTGTCAATAGCAGTGTGAATAAAGTGTTGCTAGAATAGTATATTAGAGAACTAGTGTCATAAAACGATGTTTTGTTGTACGAGGCCAAGTTTGGAAAACGAGCCGAAGGCGAGTTTTCCAAAGGACGAGGACAACAAAACGTCTTATGAAACGAGTTTCCTATACTATTTTTTCTATTTCGCATTTCCATAACTTTTAACATTTGTATTTTTCATAGTATGCAATTTGTATAAAATAAGTGACATTTACTTTTTTGAAATGTAAACGTTGGTCAAACTGACATTCCCTATTTTTAAATAGCGAATGTCATTTAAAATGTGTTATTATTCTAATTCAAACAGAAACTATAAAGAAATGATCGATAATTCTAATTACCTAAGCGGGACACCACCGAATCTCCGTGAAATAGCAGAAAATACATCAAACCAACCAATATTATTCCATTATTATCTTTTGTATTCTGGTAGGTACATAACCTATATTAAGCAGCGTGTCAAATATTATTACAAATTGAACAGGAAACCAACACTGAATAATGAAAGGTTGCGTCTCGAAATAAGGTTCATTTCGAGCCGCGAATGCGTATCAAAATGAGATAGATCATTGTGTGTGCGAAATAGAAAAACATTTTATTCACTGTTTTGATTAATTTTATTCACCTTTGTGATTAAAATGTTGTTTTAATAATGAAATTCAATATATGTAATGATCATTTTAATAAGTAAAATTGGAAAAACATAATTATAGTAGTATATTACTAATTTTGTACATTATTTTGTTATAATAGTCATATTAAAATTATGTTAGGTCATTCTTATAATGGGCTTTAATTGAGCTTGCCGTCGTGAATAAATAACAAACATGATTATAGATGATATACAGTTTAAAAATGATGACATAATGGTTGACGTGCTAAAAACTAAAACTTATGTTCCTAGACAATTTATTATAACTCAAAGTTTATGGATTTATTTGATGAAAAAATATTATCATCTTCGGCCCAGTAATGTTACACATAGGCGTTTTTTCCTGCAATATAAAAATGGCTTGCATGTAAATATTTCAATAGGAAAATAATACAATAGGAAAAGTACCAAAAAGTATTGCTACTTACTTGAAGTTACCTAATCCTGAACTCTTCATTGGACATTGCTTTAGACGATCCAGTGTAACACATTTGGCTAATAGTGGAGGAGATTTAATTACAATTAACCGCCATGAAGGATGGAAATCCTCCGCTGTGGCCGAAGGTTACATTCATAATTTCATCAAGAAAAAATTAGATGTTGCTGAAATACTATCTAACACTGCACCTAATACGTCTACTAAAATCACAGATAATCCATCAACTTCTAATTCAATGGACAGTGATTTATTAAGTAATGTGAATCAGCAGGGATTCAAACAAAATGTAGTGTGTTTAAAGAATCCGCCTAGAATATCTATTAATGCCCACGAATTTTCTAGTGTTACAGTAAAAGTATATATATATATATATATATATATATATATATATATATATATATATATATATATATATACAATGATAAGTAATCTCAAAGTATTTATAGCGCCTAGCTTTGTTAACGAATTTATAGATACACCCCTCTAGCAAGAGTCTGTCGAACGCCTTTTATTATGTATAATTAGTACTAAGTTTTAGCAAATGTCTCTACTATTCGCTCTATAATTTTTATTTACATTTTTGTCTATCACTGCCAAACGTTCATATCGAACCATATCTAACTTTTAAAATCATTTAGTTCTTTGATTTAGTTACTTATTACACTTGTGACCAACTTTGAAAAAAAAAATTAGAGTGCGGTAAAGTGATACTTTACGATACTGTGTATCCAAGAAACGGGGTATCGTAATTAGCACTTTACGACGCCGGAATTGAAAAAAGTATTTTATTATAGCAAAAGCTCAAGAAGGTTGGCCAATTGCAGATATTGCACTTCATTTCCATTACAATAAGAGCACAATTTTAAGAATTAAAAGAATATGGGAACAGGAACATTCTAAAAACACATAACCTTTATAATAACTTTTGTCTAAATGACAGAAAGTCCGTTTTTAATAAATGAAAAAAACGAATAAAAAAGGTTTACTTGATTTAAATGGTGTACGCGATTTTTTTGAATACAAGAGTACATATGGTGTTTTTGTTGCGATGTTTTTTTGTGGATATCAATAATAACTTTTACGTTGAAGATGTTGACCTATAGGGCATTTTAATTAATGAAATTGTAATTAACTAGATTCAAGGTTAAACTTCTTTTAAAATAAAATTATGTTTATAAAAAGCTTTATGTAGTGTGTCTGTGTCCAATGGAAAAGATACCTGGTTTTTAATTATTTGTATGGAATTATTTATAAATATTTTTTTTTTTAATTAGTGGTGGTATTGAGAAATACTTATAGAACAATATAATGCGTCGGCAAAGAGAATTACGGATGAATTAGAGGTGGAAGCCCGTATTGCAGCCCATATATTTAACTGCGACAGTTCCGGACTTGAATAAAAAAAATCACATATTCATTGCTACGTAAACATTGGGCCGCGAATTTTTTATATGAAGGCATTACTCTTATGCATCTTTCACCCCTCTTTTTCTTTGTTGCCATATAATATCCCATTATACTCGATAAAGGATGTTTAGATATCGTAATCGAAAACTTAATCCCTTGTCGACCACAAATCTCCTACTTTAGTTTGATAATTTAACAAATTATTATTAAAATTTTTATTATTTTAATTATCGTTGTCATAACGAAACTTTATACTAAGTACCTATAATATGGCTATTAGAATTACATTCGTATTTTGCGGATACATTGAATATACACTATTAGTTTTTCACATAACATGTTTAGGTTGACTTGCCAAAAAATAGCGGAAGTAAAATATATTTACGACATTTAAAAGCAACATAAGAAATAGAGCAGACTTGGACAACATATATGACACATTCTAACAGTATATCACAAATTTTTTTAGAACTTGAATTATGTTTTGTAGAAAGTAAATAACGGGCTGTCCAGTTAATAGTAAGTAAGTAAAATTTGATACTTAAATTAGTATTACTGCACTTGAGTTCGACAGCAACAATTAATATTAGCGTCCTATGCGGCAATCACTTTTAACATAAATATAAAATTGATAAATTCAAGCACAATAACCTTACTTTTCGAAATTTTTATTGCCAATATTTGTTAATTACAATTATTTAAGAAATAGGATAGGTTGTGAGGCGTTCCAAACAAAAAATGTGAATAATAAAAGCTAACGGAGAACAGCCATTGGCGTTTGACAACATTTTAACAAAATTAACACATTAAAGCCCGGTGGCAAGTTGCCACCTAACTAAATCCGCCAAGTACGCCTATGTATGTAGTTAATGAAGGGAATTTTGTGTTGAAGTGGTGTGTACTGTATGTAGATTTAATGCTACAACGTTAGAAGTGTGCTACAAGTCTTGATAATCACAAGTGTTTTCAAGTGCGTCAGCGTATTTCACTAAGCTCGATGGCAGTAGATCAGTCTTTGTAAGTATATAGGCTTGTAATCATATTTATATTAGTATTAGATAATTTAGTAGTCTTGCTAAAATATGTTATTTTGTACTTTTATAATTAGTTTATCAATTCAGTAAGATTTTACAAAATGGCGGCCATTTACATTTCGATGGCAACTTTAGTTGACAATGGGAAAATGAGGTTATATATAATATATATAAAGTCTTTTCGTTAGGTATATCCGCGGAAGAGACGGAAAGGGGTTACTTTTTCATGAACTGCTGGACATGATTTCAGAAGATGACGAAATACCCCAGAGCATCGCAATTTGTCCCCCGTCTGAACCACCCGATGCAGAAACTGATAAAGATTCCGATTTATCCGATGAAGAAGTAGAGGGAAACATTGATCGTCTACCTGGTCGCATACTTCGCGCAGAAGTTGCTGTACGGTACGATGATAACGTCGAAATTGATAACGCCTCAGACAACGAACCAGTGGACACTGGCATGCCTTCGACTAGTGCACAGTCAAACAAAAAGGGTACAATAAAACGTAAAAAGTCAAATACAAAGCAGCCATCGGCTAAGCGTTCTAAGGCCTCGTTAGCTCGGGAAACAAAGTGGTATGCTAATATTACCGAAATAAATTCTGAAGTACCAAAATTTGATGACAGTGTGTTCATCCCAATGCAGAAGATTTGCTAAAGGAAACCGTTAAAAGTCCTTTTGAGGCAATGAAAACGTTTTTGAATCAAGAGATGTTAGTGCATATTGTCCGTGAAACAAATCGTTATGCCTCGCAGAAACTGCTGCACAATTTTAATGTTTCAGAGCAAGAAATTTGGACTTTTATTGGTGTAATGTTGCTTTCTGGATATCATCCACTACCGTATCGGAGACTTTATTGGTCATCAGAACCCGATGTTCACTGTGAACTTATTTCTAATGTAATTCGTCGAAACCGCTTAGATGAGATTATGAAAATTTTATGAACAAAAACAAGGCACAACAATGGGTAATTGCCTTTTATAGCTAATTTATTTATGAGTCAATTTGAAGTAGAATTTAAAAATAACGCTAAATATTTAAGAGTCTGGATCAGGTACGTAGATGAAATTTTCGGCGATTTTTGATACATGGAAATGTGAATTGGGCATGTTCGTTAAACAGTTAAATTCGAAATTTTCGACTATTCAATTCACGGTGGAGAAGCGAGACAATGATAGGATAACATTTTTAGATACATTAATAAATAGAAATAAGCACAAAATAGAAATCCATATTTTCCGGAAAGAAACCAATGTCAATAGATTTATCACCGCGGATTCAAATACTAGTTTTCAACATAAGACAGCTTGTTTTAATTTCTTAGTCAATCGGTTATTAAACTTTCCCTTAATAAAAGAGAGATACGAAATATAATTAGATTTAATTAAAAACATCACGAGGTATACTGGCTTTGACATAGAAATAATTGATAAATTCATTAGAAAAACGAATTTAAAAAAGACAATCTGCGAATCCACAAGCTTGATATCACAACGTAACCAGGAGAAGAAGTACATGTGTTTACCATACCATCCAATCACTAAAACCATTAATAGAATTGTTAAAGAACAATATTTCCAAGATGCTTCTCTGTCCGAAAATACCATCAAAATTCTCCTAGGTAATACCAAAGATAAAGTTAATTTGAATTTGAAATCAGGTATATACGAAATTAATTGCAAAGATTGTAATTTGAAATATTTAGGTCAAACGAAACGCTCAATAATAACCTGTTTTAAAGAACACAGATCGCATAATAAATATAATAGACCAGAAAAATCAAACGTCGTAAAACCATGCATTTGCCATGGACCATAACATCTCGGTAAAAGTGTTAAAACTTGCCAAAAACATAAACAACCCCAGAGATCTCGACGCAAACGAAAGCGTTCATATCGGTAAAAACAAATTTGATACGTTTAACTCGGACAACGGTTCTATCCCATACAGTTGTTTTTTCATTCTTAGTAAAGAGGTAGAAAAGGTTGAGGGCGCTCAGAATAAACACATTGTGTTGCCGTCTTCTTAAGAAGGGTAAGTTGACATAATTTTAGTTTGTGAATTTACACTAAAATCAGTGTATACGTGGTCGCCATGTAAAGCTTTTTTTACCTACCGATGATGACAGCTTAGTTGTCGAAAACATATTTAGGATACGATTATTAATTGTGGCAAGGAGTTTTATAGATTTTTCGAATTTTTACTTTTAACCCAGATAGGCCCACTGTCCTTTTAAAATGACGTTTCGCGGGTGTGCCTTTAAATGAAAATAAAACTTACGCGTTGTAATAATAGATGTCGTCTTGTGTTCAAACATTAATGAGAAGTTATATTCTACAGTATTTTGACAGTTTGCAATAAACAGGTGATTATTGTGAGAGGTTAGAGTGCAAGAAAAAGTGACCATGTCTTGTCCATATGATTTTAGACTTGTAGGGTAGGTATTTTATAGCAAATTGTTAGTAAATTGTATCTTTGTTGATAAAAACACGTTTATTAATATCTAAAGAAGGATAGTGCTTTGTTTTCAAGCAATAAATATTTTTATTCTGCCCTGCAAGTAACTGCCACCAAGTGTGTCCTTTTAAAAGGACAGTGGGCACATATAATAACAAAACTACATATATAACACTTTCGGCTGTTACTTTGTGAAGATTCATGATACTGGATATAAGTAAAATAAAACACTCAATTAAACTTTGAATAACTTCACTTTATTTTTATCACTATGTGACTGCAGTTTCGACATTACATGTCATTATCAAACTAAAGTTACAACAATTGATGGTGAAATATATATCTTATTTGGTAACATCTGAGACACACTACAAATAAAATACCTATTACTCTAATCTATTTTAAATTGTCGATGTGCGGTTACAAAATTTCCAAACTCTCTTTTATATTAATATACTGTTATAATAGGATTTAGACAACAAAACTACATATTTTCAGAGGTTTGACATTAGACCAACTACTGCGTTCTTTGGAAGAGGAAGATGAGGAAACTTTAACTCCCAATGTAGAAATAGCTATAATGCCGCCTACTACTGCTTGTGATGATCTTACGGATGAGGACTCCGGAGACGAAGATATTGTGAATGTCAACAATTTACCTCGGGCTCAATTGCTAGCAGGAGCTGAACTATTTTCGCAAAATACTGTGACTAGCAATGATGAGGACAATAGGGATGAAGAAGACTTATGGCCTCTATCTAGGTTTGTCAACGGTCAAGAGCATATTCAAAATATAAAAAAAAGACATACAAGTGGAAAAATGGATCTAAAAACTCAGTTGATAGAAGAATGGCCAAATCTTGCTTCAACTGCGCCTGTACATACTTCGGTTGATACTTCTGACCCACTACTTTTATTTGAATTGTTTTTTGACAAAGATGTAATTGATATGTTCTCGTCATATTCTAATAGTTATGCTGCTTCAAAAAATAGAAAAAATTACATCACAACAGAGGAAATAAAAACTTTTATCGGTATTCTCTTACTAAGCGGCTATGTAAAGTTACCCAGACGTCGCATGTTTTGGCAGAATTCACGAGATACCCATAATGATGTAGTATCAAATACGATGTCAAGGAACACGTTTGAATATTTATTATCAAATATTCATTGTTGTGATAATGGAAATTTAAATAATACAGATCGTTATTCCAAAGTCAGGCCTCTTTTCAACATACTTCTTCAGAGGTTTGTCAAGCTTTCACCAGCGAATGAACACCACTCTATAGATGAGGCCATGGTTCCATATTTTGGACACCATGGCTGCAAACAATTTATCAGAGGAAAACCTCTGAGGTACGGTTACAAGTTTTGGGTCGGCGCCTTGCCATCCGGATATGTGGTTTGGTTTGAGCCATATCAAGGTGCCAAATCAGATATAAAAGAGTGTTATAGAAATCTTGGCTTGGGGCCCTCCGTAATTCTCGAATACCTTGATGTTTTAACAAATCATAAGCAACTTCCATATCACTTATACTTTGATAATTTCTTTACAACATTGTCTTTGATAGATATTCTTACTAGTCGGGGAATTAAAGGAACTGGCACAATTAGAAAAAATCGATTGTATGGTTGTCCTTTAGAGTCTGATACAAATTTGAAGAAAAACCGCGGATCGCATGACTACAAAATAACGGAGAATAGCTCAATAATTATCGTAAAATGGAGCGACAATTGCCTTGTGCACATGACATCTAATTTTCATGCCGTCGAGCCATTACACCAAGTTTCACGTTTTTCACAAAAAGAAAAAAAAGCGTATTATGGTAGACCAACCTAATCTTATCAAATATTATAACGCATATATGGGCGGTGTTGATCGGAGCGATCAAAACATCAGCCTATACCGTATAGGAATTCGGGGGAAAAAGTGGTACTTTCCACTTATTGCGCAAATGATAGACGTTGCAGAACAAAACGCCTGGCAACTCCATAAATTGCGTGGAGGCAACATGGATCACCTCACTTTTAGAAGGACCATTGCTCTAGGGCTTATTGAAATTAATGGGAAGAAGAATATTCCGCAAAAATCAAAATCATCTCCTTCACCATTTGAAAATGCTACTTCAAGATTTGACAGAATCGATCATTTAGTAGCTGAACAACCTAAGCAAAGCAGATGTAGAGTCTGTCATATGAAAGTTTCTACGAAGTGCACAAAATGTGACGTCGCTTTACATGTGAGGTACTTTGTCGCATATCACACGAGGGCATAACATTTTTTTATACTTTTTGATTTTTCATTTTTAGTTTAATAAATAAATAAACATAAAATAAAATAAAAGAAAATTACTTTATTGTCGTCTATTTTCCCACTGGCCTTTTAAAAGGACACCTCTTTGTGATTATTACTAAAGAGAAGGATTTTTTAAAATATTTTTTATGTCATCAGTAAGCTTAGGCTGATAAAGTACTGTTAAAAAAAGTATTTTAGTAAAAATAAAAAGTGTTGGGCATATCTGGGTTAACTACAGTCTCCAGAGAAAGACTTTCCACTATTCAATGTAATCAATTGTAGAAAATAAACTAAATTAGATAAAATTACTTATTTGGATCACCCTTATAATAACTCTACCAAGCAATGATATTAAATTATAGAATTACACGTTCATAAATTAACAATTCATTAAATTTATAAAACATAAAATTTTCTGAAAATGTATTTGCATTTCTTTATTATTAAAATATGTATAATTATTTCGTTATATTAACCAACATATTTAAAATAATATTCGTTTTAAATTAGATATATAATTATGTAAATCAAATTTAATATATAGTTAGCGAAGCATATCTAAATTTGCTTAGTTTAAAACGCGTTACTAATAATAAATAATAATTAAAATCTAAAATAAAAAAAATCTGTGTTTTTGAATGAAATTTTTTATGTTTAAAAAAAACCCAAAACTTCGTGTTTCTATACATCGCTTTCGTAAAAAAAGGTGATTGCTCTGTCATCAGTGTCATCACCTAACATTTTGTATTTAGTTGCCAAAAAATTTGATTTATAATTTAGCTTTAAAACTGTTAATATTATTGTTTTTTACGAAAAAAAAAGATGTAAATCACAAACTAAATTTTACTCCTAATATATTGAAGATAAATTTTAACATTTTTATTCATTATATCGAATGATAAATATAATTTTATATGCTCCGTATATTTGTATATGAATGTAAAAATGAATGCGACATGTTACGCTAGGAGGGCCAACGCTGTGTTCGCCGTTTTAGTTTAGAAATACAGCAAATTAATGGAATGCATATTGAAAAGCTAATCAGTAATTACATGCCGGAATAGCTACTGTAAGTGCGAATTTCGGAATGTACAATTATGGAAGGGCAGCACCTTTCCAGAATTCCCCCACATACGGAGAACGCGCCGACTTATTTGGGCGACGCCGTGCATCTGCGTCTCTGGCAGGACGCCATATATGAGGCACCCGTACTATTCATAGATTACGGGCCGTCGGCTATATAATAATCCGTCGCATCTGCCGACCGCACTCACAGTGTAACTAGCGTGGCTGCTGAGTCCCTTCTGTTGGTCGTGTCGAAGTAGTTGCCAAACGAAACAAAACAAACATGTGTGACGATGATGTTGCGGCGTTAGTCGTTGACAACGGCTCCGGTATGTGCAAAGCCGGCTTCGCCGGTGATGACGCCCCACGTGCCGTCTTCCCATCCATCGTGGGTCGTCCAAGACATCAGGGCGTCATGGTTGGTATGGGTCAAAAGGACTCCTACGTAGGTGATGAAGCTCAAAGCAAAAGAGGTATCCTCACACTAAAATATCCAATTGAACACGGTATCATCACCAACTGGGACGACATGGAAAAAATCTGGCATCACACCTTCTACAATGAACTCCGTGTAGCACCAGAAGAACATCCAATCCTCCTTACTGAAGCTCCATTGAACCCCAAGGCCAACAGAGAAAAGATGACCCAAATCATGTTTGAAACCTTCAACGCACCAGCCATGTATGTCGCCATCCAAGCCGTACTGTCCCTGTACGCTTCCGGTCGTACCACTGGTATTGTCTTGGACTCAGGAGATGGTGTATCTCATACTGTACCAATCTATGAAGGTTACGCTCTTCCACATGCCATCCTCCGTTTGGACTTGGCCGGTCGTGACTTGACCGACTACCTCATGAAGATCCTCACCGAACGTGGTTACTCATTCACAACCACGGCTGAACGTGAAATTGTCCGCGACATCAAGGAAAAACTTTGCTATGTTGCCCTCGACTTCGAACAAGAAATGGCGACCGCCGCTGCCTCGACATCCCTGGAAAAAAGTTACGAATTGCCTGATGGTCAAGTCATCACCATCGGCAATGAGAGATTCCGTTGCCCAGAAGCCCTCTTCCAACCGTCCTTCTTGGGTATGGAATCTTGTGGTATCCATGAAACCGTCTACAATTCCATCATGAAGTGCGACGTTGATATCCGTAAGGACCTCTACGCAAACAATGTACTCTCCGGTGGTACCACAATGTACCCAGGTATTGCTGACCGCATGCAAAAGGAAATCACAGCCCTCGCTCCATCGACCATCAAGATCAAAATCATTGCTCCACCAGAAAGGAAGTACTCCGTATGGATCGGTGGTTCCATCCTGGCCTCCCTGTCCACCTTCCAACAGATGTGGATATCTAAACAAGAATACGATGAATCCGGTCCTGGAATTGTCCATCGCAAGTGCTTCTAAATATATTTATTTTTTCTACTATTATTATTACTATTATTATTGTATTTTTACATCTATGTTTGCGACAACAGTTGGACTGCCAGAAAGACTCTATATTTGTACGTTTCAATTTTTGTTATACTGTGTGTCTGGTGAACTGTATTATCATTATAATTTAAAAAAAGAAATGTCTTATTTTTATTATGATCGATAAGTTATTTATTAATTAGCAATTATGGTCGCATCACCAGAAGAGTCTTTTTTTTTACAATTCTATTTTTATGTAGTTATACTATGAATCATGATTACGTTTAAATATATGTTTTAATAAATAATTACTTTGTACCTAAACCTATAAATATATAAGTTATTAATTGTTTGCGTTGGCTTTCTCTCTTCTGATGGTGTGGCGTTTCCATATATAGTAAGGACCCCTTCTGCCTTTCCTATAACTAGCTAAAAGGAATAAGAAATAAACATGAACACATTAGACAATCTTTATAAATAAAACTGTCGATGGAGGCCGAAATACGAAAATACCGATTCTGTTGTTTGTTCTCGAGTACGAAACAAAATGTGGTCTCCTCTCGAGTTACTGGTGATATTTACCATAGCATGTGGCTAATAATAGATACATGATACATGTGTGCGTGTTCATTGATGTGTCAGTAGAAAGCAAAACGTGGGGACACTACAATCTCTGGTAGTGTAATGCCTTAAATGTAATAACGTCGGCATATGCTTCACGAAGGAGAAAGAGATCTGGAGACTATTTTAAGAGTTGGGTCAGGAAATTCGAATTTTTCGCTTGGCGATATTAATAGTTTCATATAGACGTCTTATATTTAGAAATTTGTTTGTATTTCGGCGTTAGAAATGGAGGAGTGTTGGTTGCCTATTATGGTCAGAAAGATGTGACACAAACTGTAGAGTGCGCGACTTGGGGTGAGTTTCCTTTATTGGTGTGCATCGGATATAGGCGTGCGCTTAGTATTTTGAGACTATTTATACTAAATACAACGAATCGAAATTGAATTTATTTTCATGATGAATATACGATGCGCAGGTATTAACGTGGGTATTCGAATTCTTATACCGGCGTTTGAGTTTAAAGTTTTTGCTTTTAGAATTCGACTACTGACTTTTGAAAATAGATTTATTTATATTTTAAAATACAAAATTAAAAGCGAAAATAATTGTTTCATTTATTATAATTAGACTAAAAAAGATAGTTTTCAAAATTTAGTTAAATTATTATACGTATTTAAAACGTATGCACTTTACGTAGCTAATTTAATTTATTTTTACAGTTTAAAGGCGTACAATTTCCATTTTTTAATATGTCGGGTGATTCCCTTCAAAATATAAATATAACACTTACAAATTTTTAGACAAAATTGTAAATTATAAATATACCTATATGGGAATAATTTTCGAAAATTTCACAAGTTATTTAGAGTTTCTTGCTAATCTAATAATTTTAAATAAAATTTATTTTTAATAGATATTTCTTTTGTAAATGGGAATAATAATAATAATATCATTTCGAAGTGCATTAATACATTCTTAGTCTTATTTTCTTTCTATTCATTCTTTATTATGAATTAATGGTTATTTATGAATTATGAAGTTGAATTTTATTAAGAAAATTACCATTTTAAATTTTGAAAAAAAAACGATTAAGGTAATTTTAATTATTTTTACAAAAATTTGTCAGTTTAGAAGAATATAATTCCCATATTCGAATATGTTGTATAGTTCCCTTCAAAAAATAAAATTTAATATTCTTAGATTCTTAGACAAAATTATGAATTATATACCTCGATATAATTTCAGGAAATTCCACAAATTATTTATCTTTATTATATCTTTAATATTCAAGTAAATGATAATTTTTATTTTAAAAGTGGCGCAATTTATTCCAAATTTTCATCTCTTTCTCTTTAATACTTTACTATTAATTAACGATTATTTTTGATGATTAAATAAAAATGAGAAAAACAATATTACTTAATTTTCACTTAGTTAATTGACGAAGGAGATACTTGTTGAAACTTCATTATAACGCTAAGAAATATTACATCACATTAAACTTCTAGTTTAAAAAATTCTTTTATTGTAAATACCACTACAATATTGTTTCGCCATACAATGGCTTCATCAGGTGGATGAAATACTGTATTTCACCCACCTGATGAAGCCACGTACGTTGGTAAGTTTAGAGTTTTCTAATCTTTTGTGCACATGAAGAATTGTCCTTATTTTATATTTCTGTTTATTAAAATTTCTGTTTATTTATTGTTATGAGTATATAGTTTATTTTGTTATGATATTGCAAGAATATTGTATTTTTTATATTTTTGTTGAATTTTAAATATTTATTTTTCTTACAAAGAGTTAATTTTTATTTATATGCACGTAAATACGGGTCTGTGATTTCTATATTTATAGATAACAAGTGTTCATTTGAAAAGTCAATTTAGGTTACTTTGAAATTTTGATAGAATAAGACGCAAATATATTAGCATGTGTTTGTTGTTCCGTAAACGTAAATCCAAATGACATTTGATAATGTCAATCACAAATTGCTTCTCAGTTTTAAAATGATTTTCACTTTAGAACATAATTTATTCTTAGTCCTGGCTTATTTTCGAAGTGGTAATAAAATTGATGGTTTATGGGTTTATTCAGCCAAGATTGCATGGTAGAATTGCAAGTTGAGTTTCCACATTTTGTAATAGATTATATACAATTTAAGAATGCTTTGGATAGAACTTTAAAACTTTTTTCTGAGACTGGTAGTCTCTTAAGAAAATCAGGCAGCGGAGCAGTTAAGAAGCGTACACCTTAAGTTGTCAATCGTGTTGAAGAAATAATGGAAAATGAACCACAAACATCTGTTCAACATTTGAGTCAACAAATAAACCTTTCTGTTGGTACAACTCACAAGTTATTAAAAAAAGATATGGAACTTTATTCATACCGTGTCACAGCAGTACAAGAATTGTTAGAAATTGATTACCCACGTAGACTACAGTTTTGTAATTGGTTTGTAAATATGAACAATAATGGAGAACTTTCGCAAAGAGTCATCTTTACTGATGAAGCATGGTTTTATAAAACGGGATACCTAAATTCACAAAATACAAGAATTTGGAGTAGTGAAAATCCACATGTAATAAATGAAGAATCGCCACATCCAGAGAAAATTGGTGTTTGGGCAGCGATAAGCCAAAGGCGAATCATTGGACCAATATTTTTTTAGGGAACGTTAACTGCTCAAAGGTACCGTACGGAAATTTTACAACCATTTGTCAATCAGTTGCATGATGATGAACTACAAAATGCATATTTCCAACAAGACGGAGCACCTTGTCACTGTACTGCAGAATCTTTGGATTATTTAAGAGAATTTTTTGATGAGCGTATAATTAGTCGAAATACTGAAATTGCCTGGCCTGCACGTTCATGCGATTTAACACCTTGCGACTTCTTTTTGTGGCCTTATCTAAAAAATAACATATTTCGAACACATATATTGAATTTGAATGATATGCTACAGAGAATCGAACAGAAATGCATGGAAATTAATAGCAATCCAGTAATGTTGCAGAATATCATCAGAAATTTTGAACGGAGGATTTTAAAGTGCATTGATCTCGAAGGACAACATTTTCAACATTTGTTATAGTTTTCAATAAATACCTATTATTTGTTATTTATTTGTATGTATGAAACTGTCAAAATATACGACTTCGTAGGTTAAGTAGTAAATTTTAATTTACGACATACTTCAAAATGTTCTCAGTAAATCACATGCTACTAGATTGACTTTTCAAATGAACACTTGTTTGATCGCACTGATGAGATCAAAAAAAGATCGAAACACATATTTAGAGCATGTTTAGAACAAACAAAAAATGTTACAGTAATTTAAAAATGCCGCCATCGCGGTTGTTTACGAATTTAGTACTACCGTATCAACATCAGGGCGCTAACGTAGGGATCTAATTTTTAACGTGTAATGTGGCAATCTTATATGACACGTTGCTTGTTACAAACTAAATCTAAATGGTGTTTACAAATTTAAACATAAACGAATTGCTAGAATTAAGAAATACTTAGAAGGATAGTTTAATAATGGGCACTTTATAAACATTATTATAGAAAGGAACCAAATTTACCTGAGTACACACGTAAAAAAGAGAGAACAAAAATAAAATATTCAATTCCGAAATAGGCCTAACAAAGGAGAATTGCCGAATTTAGTTTGGTTATTAAGGAAAAAATTTCTATTTTGTTTTTTCAAAATTTTCATTGCTTCTAATAAATTTGTATGTAAAATTTTATAGTTATAGTCAAAATTATGGACTTCTTCTCTCAGATGTATTGCATATTCTTATTATTAATATAACTTTGTTCATGTTCTTTAATTCTTTTAGAAAAACATCTACCTGTGTGGCCTATGTAAAATTTAGGGCATGAACTAAAGTGCCTTCAGCTTTTCTTATTAGAGACGCCCATGCTTTTTGATAATGCTTGGTGACAGTGCTTGTAATCTGTCACAAAGGTATAATTTTGAATGAGGATGGCAGTCTTTAATGTGGATAGTTTTCGGAGGCACGTTATATACAAGTTTGTAAACTTCTGATTTATTATTTTTATCTGTTTTTTGTTTATTGTTTTTAATAATTAAACTTAAAGAGTTGCTAGTTTTGAAAGCTATGTTATAATTATTTCTTTCATATTCTTTCATATTTATTATTCATAATTAAAAACTATATGTAAGGTATACTAATTTAATAGCTTTCTTGTAACTTTGTTTATTAAGAATCCTGTAAATAATAACGAGCGATCATTAAAATTTTCACTCGTAGCTGGCCGTGTATATAAAAATTATGTCGTAGCTTTAGTCATTAAGATGTTATTTCAAACATCTGTCAGTGTCAAATATATATTTTAAAGTTTCATCAAAAGAAAAAGTAATGGCCTTTAATGATATGCATAAAGCGTTTATGGTAGAATGTTACTTCCTGACATCTCAAAAAATTGATGGTATTTTGCAGCATTCAATAAAAAATTGCCTTGGGGAGTTTGAAGAGAGACATCCAAATACAGTTCCTAGCTATAAAACTTTCCGTGATACGCTAATGCATTGTGTAAATCTTTTTCGTCAAACAGGCAGTATTTTAAGGAAAAAAGGAAGCGGTCCTCCTCTCAAGAGAAGTCGCGGCGTAATTGAAAATGTCAGACAAATTATTAACGAATCTCCTCAAACATCTATTCGCAGAGTTTCGCAACAAGTAGGGCTTTCGTATGGAACATGTCAAAAAATTTTAAAAAAGGACTTGCACATGTATCCATATAAATTAACTTCTGTACAAAATCTATTACCTACGGATTTTGAAAATATAACACAATTTTGCCAATGGTTTATTCAAACAATGACAGACAATATTTTAAATCATACTTTTTTCACCGATGAAGCTAGGTTTTATTTGAAAGGTTATGTTAATTCGCAAAATATGCGTATGTGGTTCAGTAAAAATCCTAATTTCTACAGAGAAGTTCCTCTACATCCAGAAAAAATAGGGGTATGGGTAGGTATGAGTCGTCACCGAATAATAGGACCAATATTCTTTGAGGGCACGATAACATCGGAGAAATATCGTAACGAAATTCTCAGTGTTTTTACTAATCAATTGACTAATGATGAACTCCAGGTCGGATATTTTCAACAGGATGGGGCTACATCTCACGTTACACTTGAAAATATTCAGTTTTTGCAACAATTTTATGGCGATAGGATAATAAGTAGAAATACAGCGATTCCATATCCACCACGATCGTGTGATTTAACAGTCATGGATTTTTTTGTGTGGCCATATATAAAGAATATTATTTATGAAACACCAATTAATAATCTACAAGAGTTAATACATAAAATCATAGAAAAATGCAAAATCAGGTTTATTGTTTTTGTTTAAAATAGTTAATTCTATGAAATTGATAGTCTTATTTATTTCTTTTTCAACAGTGTACTTAATGTTAGACCGGAGATTGTTAATATATGATAAAAATAGATTTAATTGTCTGTCTGGACTCGTAAAGCAAGCTAAAACATCGTCCATGTATCTATGCCAATATTATTTTTGAATTATTCATTCAAATAACTTTCTTATATTTAGAAAAAGTATTAATTTTGAGTAATTTTATTTATTTTTACATAAACTTGTTAATTTAGATGGATTTCCATATTCGAATATAATGTTTTGATAATTTAATAAAGCCTGTAGATAAACTTCATTTTGAGCATTGTTTCAACAAGTTTTAAGGATAATTTACATTCTGAAATTTTAAAATCGATGTAATGCATTCTATATTATTCCGTCTTGTATTTCACACTTTGTTAAGAATTAATGATCACTTCTGATTTAAAATTTACGAAATTATTATATTTTACTATATTATTAATTTTAAGTAATTTTGTAAATTTTACAATTTAAAGGAATGCGATTTACATGTTTGATTATGTCGTGTACTTTCCCCTGAAATACGAAATACTAAATCCACTATAAATCATAGATTTTGAAGGAAATTTATGAATTATATATACCAAGTGTCACTGAGTTTACTTTACAGACTGCAAGCAACTCTTGCTTTACCTCTTAAAGTCTATAGAATGACGTAGATAGTTATGCATTTATTTGTCATCTTGTACGTCATCTGAACGTCAAATTTTATTACCCTTTCGTTGCCTACAATTAGAAAGTGTTTCCGTTTATGCCAATGATAAATACACTTGCAGTTTAGTGCTTCTTAGTTTTCTGTATTAGATATAATGGGTTACCCATGTCGTGGTTTCAAAACTGTAGTCATTTGACAACTGTCAAATATTTATATCAACCGGAGCGTCAAATCTTTAGTTGTATGTTTGTCATTTACGAAAATATATCAAATAATAACAGAAAAACGCGTTAAAATTGTTAAAACCAACTATAAAAGTGGGGATTCAAGCGTAGCCACGTTTCGCATAATTAGAACCGATTTTGGCCATCATAATCGTTCTACTGTGCAAGTAATTGGCAAGATAGTTAAAAAATTTGAAGAGGCGGGAATCGTGTTAGATAATCAGAGGCATGTGCATAATTGTAATGTAAGTTCTGCTAAAAATATCGCCGACGTGACTAAGAGTGGGGCGAAGAGCCGTATTTGTCGATTCCACTGCGTTCTCGGCAATTGGGCCTGTCTTACGGCTCATGGCGAATTTTGCATCTGGATTTACACCAACATCCGTATGAAGTCCAGCTCACGCAACAATTAAAGACTGCTGACCCTCAACAATGCAGGAGGTACGTCAAATGGGTCTTTGAGCAACAGGCTATAAATTGATTTTTCTAACAAAATTCTCTTCAGCGATGAGGCACATTTTTCAGTCGGTGGGTACGTAAATAAGCCAAATTATCGCATTTTGGGCTCTGAAATCCTCTAATAATTGAAGAGAGGCCGTTACATTCAGAAAAAGTGACTACGTGGTACGCATTATGGTCTGGAGGCATCACAGGACCGTATTTTTTCGAGGATGACGAGCCAAGAGCGGCTACTGTTAATTCAGTGCGGTATGCCTAATGATAACAGACTTTTTTTTAGATTGCGATTGAAGATATGGACTTAGACGATATGTGGTTCCAGAAAAAGGTGAAATAAGTTACACAATACGACCGATTTTGGCTCTATTGTGCGAGAAGTTTGCTGGTCGTCTAATTTCACATTTTGGCGACGTTAATTGGCCACCGAGATCATGCTATTTGAAGGTGTTAGACTTTTTTTTGTGGAGCTACGCAAAAGACGAAAGAGATGCAAATCATGAGGCGGCCATTTGAATAATATTATATTTCACACATAATGGCAAGGTCTTAAGTTAATAAATAAAAAAAAAATTCATTTGAAATTAAATTTTATGTTTTTTATGCTTTTTTTTGGGAATCTAAAAATAGGTAACTTGTTATGAATAAGAATACTATGATAATAACTTGATATCACCGGTGATCCTCATGGCACCTTTTGAATAATATTTTGATCTCAAATAGAAAACAGTGGTCTGAAAATATATTATGTATTAGCTAACGTAACTTTGTAAAACAATTCAAACACAATGATTTTTCACATTTGTTACGAAATGTAGTCTTCACTTTCTTTTGAGCTTCTTGTCGTCCTCCTCTTTCAGATGCCTGTGCACATCTCTTATATATTTTTCTATTTTCTTTATTTTTCTCTTCAGTAGTTTTTAGTTCATGTTTATTTTCAGGATTTATTCGTACTGGTTCCTCTGAGATTTCGAGCAATTCTAATATAAGTTTCTCTCTGAATGTGGAAATGGGACATTTTATGTTTTCATGTGCTTTAAATATTATATTGCTGCTATATTCAAAAGTAATTTAACCTACCTCCTCAACCTTTCCCTCCTCACCCTTTCTATTATGTCTACCGATAAAATTTGCTTCAGTTCCATGCTTGGTTGTTAGAAAGAATACTTTTCTTTTGGCCTGCCATTTAGCGACAACGATTCCGTCCACACTTTCCCTGCCTACAATTTGTATTCGCATTCATTTTGATTTAACGACAACATTTGGTATTTCCTTTCTATTTTTGCTTATTGTTCCCAATAAATGTGTCTTTTTTGCTTATACATTTTTTTGCCAGAGGAAATGAAGTATAAACGTTATCTGTAACAAAAGTTCGCCCTTCATCCAAATACTTTTGTCCCAGATTTAATTAACTCCACTCTTTGCGCGAGACCTTTGTTGTCTGTTCCAGTAGTTTGTCCGGTATACAATTCCATATTCAGAGTGTACCCAAATGGGTTACATAGTTTAAAGATTTTCAATCCATTGCGATATCTTTTTCATGGTATATACTTGCGGAAGAGTAATCTCCCTCTAAAGGGTACCATGGATTCGTCGACTGCTTAGGTTTCTCCAAGAATACATTCTTGAGCAAGATTATTTGAAACGATATTGAAAGTACCTCTGATTTTATAAATACGATCACCTGATTCGGCAGCAGAATTATCAGCAAAATGTATAAATCTCAGCAATAACCGAAATTGGTTTCTGCTCATGATTTTTGGTACCAACGTGTACTTGTACAATACAAACTGTCAGAAGATTTACATTCCTCAACCAGCCTTGTTTTCTACATATAATGCACATATGGGAGGCTTAGACAAAGGTGATCAAATTATTAGCCACTATCGTATAGAAATAAAAGGAAAGAAGTGGTATTACTGTCTTGAATATCAAGTTATTGATATATGTATTCAAAACAGCTCGTAACTGCACCGTGAAGAAGGAGGAAACCTAGAGCAACTCGCGTTCAGGAGAAATATTGCAACGACTATTTTACAAAAACGTGCCAAACAGACACTTAAGCAAAGAACACGTTCGTCGCAATTAAAGAACTTTGGACGTCGCTATGATCGTATCGACCAAGGGAAAAAAGCAATATGTCGGCATTGTCACAAGAAAGTTTCTACAAAATGCTCTAGATGCAATGTAGCTCTCCATATTGACTGTTTCATTTCGTTCTATATAATGTAATATTTTGTTATCTTTACTTTTTAGTTTATTAATTATTTTGTTTATCTGCTTTTGCAGGTGAATTTATGTTTGAAATAAATTCTTGTTTAAACTATACCTAATAGCATTACTCATCTGCCCATCAGCTTTGTAAAAGCACATCCGATAGAAAGACTTTGGGCTACACCAGATTCTTTTAAATATTTTTTGTGTTGATATAGACTGATACCGTTAAGAAAATGTAAAAAAAAAATTAAGTTAATTGGACATATCTGGGTTAATATAATAATAATAAATAATATTTCAGTAAAACAGAATAAAAAATATTTAATTTATTCTCTATTTTATTAACTTACTTTAAAATATGAGAAAGAACAGTAACTATTTACAGGAATTAGGAATTTCACACATTTATTGACCAAATATCTCAACTCGAATTTTTCCTTCGCTCACTGAAAGGATATTGGATTCCTCCGATCCGACCTTTATTAGCGACATCGAGCGTCGAACCGTGTTACCAGTGCGTGTCAGACTATCTACCTTCACACTTAATTAAACTTGCAAACTTCACACGTCACGATTCGTCGGAATAACTGGAACTGAACGTACGGGTTAATTTGCAACTTCACTATTCTTGAGTTCGGTTTTTATGGGCAGCGGGTGACTCGGCAGTATGAATTTAAGTGAAATTTACTACCGTTACGGGACAAATGTGAATTAAAAGCCGAGAGAAACTGGGTTACATAGTGTTACTATGTTAAACATTTCCATGCTTTTATTTCTAACGGGGACAAAATTAATTTCGACGTTGGGAAGCTTAAAAGAAATGTGAAAATATGTTATAACACTGTGATGTTGTAAAGTTGAATTAGGTACACTTCTGTTTTAATATATACATAGTGAAATGCTCGACGTTCTTTTATAGATACACTAGTTAGATTAATAACTGAAATGAATTTGTCCAATGCGGGAGCTGCTGTGTTATCTGCAATATAGTACTTTAAGTGGTGCCCGTCGCATTCCTAAAATTTTACAAATTTAACCAATAAATCGACTTAGTGGAGGCTGGTCTTGAAACCTTAAACAGATAGAAACCATAAAAATCCCTAACCACAATATAAATTAATAAACTCTAAATACGTACGTAACTAAGTCGCCATCTTCAGTAGAGCAATTTGAAAAAGTAAAATAGTGTTAAACGTAGCGCCTTTGGTTGAGGTATAACCTTTTAAAATATGCTCTTGAGATAACACTAAACGCCAGTGGAATAACACTAAACTATTTCTGGTGGTGTATTGGGAATACCAAAATCACTTTTTGAATAAAAAATCATGATAAAGCTACAAACAGCACAACCTGACGTGATTTAAAAATGACGCGATATAGCAACAGCAGGCAACTAGACGCAGGTGAAAATTAGTAGGTAATTTTCGTCACTAGGGACGAAAGTTAACGTTATGGAATTTTTTCTCACAAGTGACCGAAATCAAATTTTAGATGCAGTATATTCGGTGACGAAAAATGTCTTTTTATAAAGGGTCGTAGAAAAAAGCCTTTTTTTATTGTGAAATTTTTTTTCATATTAGGGTCTCGATTTGACGGGCAAAATCCTAGAAATTGCTTGATTTGCAATTTAACCACCTCTAGGTTTTTGCTTGCATCAATGGATTCCCTTGGGCCCCAAATTTTGCAATCAAACTTTAACCGACTTGCACAAATTTCTTGACACTTTTTTATTTACATTCGTAACTAAGACAACTCAACACAATTGCCGTAGCCGCGGTAATCGTATAGATTGTTACTTGTCCGTAACGCTCATCGCATCGTAACGCTTATTTTGTTGTAAATTAGCATTCTCTTTATTATATTTTGCTCCCTTTCCAGCGAACCTACATGTATATGTATCGATCGTCGTTTATATATTTGGTTTCTTTCAAGTACTTTTTTCTTTTTTTCTCGTACTCCGGTTCTTGTTTTTTGGAAGTACGATACTCTCTCCGTACGCAGACGTAAGTTATTGCCGATTTTGGGCAGATGTCACGATTCCTCAATCACCGGTGTCTATAAATGTGGCTTAAGTAAAGTTTATTTAGTAATTACTGCCCCATGCTGGATTTAATTTATAGACACCATAATTAATCGCTTTAGCGATATCTCTTTGGGAGGATTTGAGTGATGTTACACACGTTGACAATAAACTATTAGAATTTAGCAAATTCCATCGAAAGTCTCGTTCGGTGGTTCTATCTATGGGCGAACAATACCACCCCGTACTGTCCCGTGTGTTACGCTTCATCAGGGGAAATGCACCAGAAGTCGCAGGACCCAAACAGATAAGCGTATCTAATTATTAATTATCAAACCGATATTTTTATTTGTTCCGTTGCCTCACATTTATTCCTAATTAGCTTTTGGTCAGCATTAACATTCGCACAGGTGTTTGCTTAAGAAATAAACTGTTTCGTTCGTCTAGTTTTTCTTTTCTTTTTTTTTTATTTTTGGATCGCAACACGAAGAGTTTAATGTAATTTAATGTTAGTATATTTTTTTTACGTATCTTTATGTAAACTATTTTTATGCGTTGCATATATTAAAATTTTACGAGTGTAATTTTGAGAGAATTTACTCATTTAAAATTTATTAATTAAGGTAGATTTAGTCAGCGAATTAAAGTATTCAATTTAAATTTGTGAACCGATAAAAAAAAGAATATGTATTTATTTTTTTACAGGGTGAATAATTATTTTAAGCATACTGTTCCAGTGTTCTTTTTAATTGTTACTGATACCTTTTTTTTGTCATTCATTTTCATTTGTCCGCTCTTAATTACAATTAGCCAAATTTAGTAAGTACTGTTTGTAACTTTTTCCACTCTTTCTTTTCATATCAATAAATAGGGTGAATCTTTGTAACCACGAAGTTTGTTTTCGATCCTTAGGAGTGGAACTGGTTTCGGTCGGCGGGATTGGCCCCTCGGCCCGTGCGCAACTTGCCTTTTTCCTTTTTTTGAAAATTGAATTTTTTTTCAATACCATTTTTTCCGAATTTGCGACGCCCAGCGGCTATATTGTAAATTTCGTCGTTATTACCTCTGGGTCTCCCCACCCCCCTGGGCTGGGCAGAAGCCGGGTGGGCCGTTGGACGTTGGCAGAAACGGGAGGGTGGGCAATTTCAATCGCCCGAGACCGGGTCTGCTCCATTTGTTTACTTTTTTTTTTGTACCTGGTATATTTTCTAATTGTTTAATAAGCTAGACGTTCAGCGTCGTAGCTAGGTGACATGCTTTTATTTATATTCATCTACAGTTTTATATTACTAAAGTTAGAGAAAAAAAAATTGTTTATGTTGCGTGTGCAAAGTTTTTGCATTTTCGAATGTATTTTCAAGCTAAATATTTTCAAACTCAACATTCTCAAAATCGAAAACCTATGCTTTGCGCACTTAATATCAAAATAACTACAGTGAAAGCTCTCATAAGCGGGCAGTCACGGTTCCAGGATTTTTGTCCGCTTATGGGAGGTGCCCGCTTAAAAGAAACCTCTGAGAAATCAAACAGAAGTCGTATAATGTAACATGTAACTACTATATAGGTGTACATATATGTATGTACATAATATGTAATGACTAAAGACGGCAGACTATGTGCCCCACACTGTTAAATTTAATAATACACATAAGGTGTATTAGATAAAAATGTAGATTTTACATAATTAGGGCAACTTTTTACCAATACTGAAGATCCATTGTACAGATACAAAGAGCACTTTAACTATGCAAATATAACATCTCTCAACGTCGAACAATCCTTCTCAGTATATAAACATATTATTATTAAATTTGACAGTGTGGGCACATAGTCTGCCGTCTTTAGTAATGACATAGACACAAACAAGTTATTTAGGAACAGCTGGAAAATATCTTAAAATGGATGACTGCTTCATTTTCCTTTGCTGTTCTTCCATACGGCACTTCTGAAAATGACATTCCAGATTTTTGATATGTTCAAAAGCCACATAGTCATTTGTAGAAAACTTTTTCAGTTCCCTGATGCAATTTAAAGCTTCATCAAAGCACTTTATTTTATTTTCTTCTTCTTTTTGTTCTTGATTTCGTCTTCTATTTCGTCATCGGTCTCGTTCGCTTCACTAACTTGACTGGATGTAGTAGTCTGGTTTTCAAAATCATCGTCTTCTGTTGGTGTCTTATCATCAATTTTTATAAATTCGTCTAGGTTCTGGTCACTGGTAATATTTAAATCTTCTGCAGCTCTCCTCATCATCTCTATTGTCGCAAAAACAGACAACGGTAAGTCATCCTCATCCTCAGAGTCAAACTGAGGAACCGTCGCATCCCTTTTTCTGAACCCAGCCTTTCTGAAACAATTTTGTATTGTTGATGGAGTGACCTTTTCCCATGCCGTTTTGATAAAATATAATGCCTCTAAAATATTAATTTTTTTTTGATAATTCAGATGATGATTTAGAAGAATCTATGTTTGATAAAATATGATGTATAATCTGGTTGCGGTAATAAAGCTTGAAATTCTGAATGATGCCTTGGTCTAGTGGCTGGCAAACAGAGGTTGTATTGGGAGGCAAAAAAATTTATTTCACATTTTTGAGGTGTAATTCTCGAGGATGTGAAGCAGCGTTATCTAAAAACAGCAAAATGTTTCTCTATTCAATTCCCATTTTTCGATCAAGCTCGATTAACCATTCACCCATTATATCGCCTATCGTCCAGGCTTTCCGGTTTGACATCCACTTGACAGGTAAATCCTTAATGCTTATGTTTTTCAGTGCTCTAGGACGAGCCGATTTTCCAATCACTAGTAGTTTTTCTTTCTGCCCTGTCATACTTGCACAAAACAACACTGTAATTCTTTCTTTGGCCAATTTCCCACCTACACACTTTTCCGATTTTAAGGAAAGGGTCTTATTGGGAAGCGCGCGAAAAAAAAGACCACTTTCGTCGGCGTTGTAAATGTCTTCGCATTGGTATCCGAGTAATAGTGAAGGAAGTTTTTCTATGAATGCATCAACTGTCTCTTGGTTTACATCAGCTGCTTCACCAGAAATGCATTTAAAGCTTACATTATGTCTTTTACGCTACTTTTGTAGCCACCCATCAGATGCACTGAAACTGGTGTAGCCGAATTTTTCTGCAATTTGTTTTGCTTTTTCTTTTATAAGCCCTCCAGAAATGGGTATCTTCCGATTTCTAGCATTCACGAGCCACTGATAACATTCTTTATCGATGTTGGAACCTTCAGTTCTGAAAAAACTTTTTTTTGATGCACATTTACACCAGACTGCCATAAACGTCTAATGTCCTCTTTATTTTTTGCTATCATCGTAGCTTGCGTCTTTCCTATCGAAAATCGCGCTGCTGTAGCCCGAGTAGATAGTTTTTCTTTATCAATTATATTCACTATTTCCATTTTTTCTTTTAGTGTTAACATTCTTTTTTGTGGAGGCATTGTTAAAAATGCACACACCCGATTCTCTATCTCAACTAAAGCACAAAGAACCAACGACTAGCTGTTTCTTAAACGGTAAATCCCCTAAGGGAATCACCGAGTCTAGAAATGTGTAATGCGTGTTAAAATCTTAATTCGCCCGGTTGTTGGAGCTTCGTGGTCGCTTATGGGAGATATTTTCTGGCTTTGGCTAAAAAAATGTTGCCCGCGCCTGTTTATAGGAGCGCTCGCTTATGGGAAGGTGTCTTATGTATTAAAAGATAGGGCGAAAATCGGTTCCGAACAATTTGGTCGTTTAAGGGAGATGGTCGCTTATTAGAGCTGCCCGTTAAGGGAGCTTTCACTGTATATATTTTAACTCTAACATTATAATAAAATAATTAAAAAAATAAAAGTGTTTATAATTTGAATTTATATATGACAACTGTCAGAATTTAAAGTTTTCTAAAGCTTCGCACCTGCATAAATCTTTGATTACTTAATTACTTAAAAATCAGTCTACTATAATGAGGAAAGTTTTTGAAGGCACGTTAGAATGCCGCTGCTGAATTTAAATGTGGCAATGCTTATATTTTATGTTTATAAATACGATAGAATTGTCTGCTTTGTTATGGTGCAATAACCTGCTGCGCGAGTCAAGTTTAAAAATGATATATTAAAATAACATGTGAGATGTGTGCGTTTCAAGGACATCCGGTATACTACTTAAATCTAGTGTAAAAATTAAAGAATGTGGAGCATTAAAAGATGTCAAGCGAAAAATAATTACTAGAGTTATCATAAAGCATACAAACTGGACAGAGTGTCTTAAATATGTCGGGCAACGCTAGATTTTGCGAGTTTATTAGTGTTACCTAGGTAACATCAAGGATAAAACTGAAGTAGAACCAAGGTCTGGTATAAATCAAATAAATTGTAACGGATGTAACCAAGAATATAACGGACAAACTAAACGTTCAAGTCGTCCTAAGGAACATTTTTCCTATTTTAGATTTAATAGATCCGAAAAATCTAGCGTTGGCCGAAATATTTAGGACACAGGACATTCTATGCTGCCAAATAACCTTTAATTCATTAAAGCGGTAAATAATTATAGCCAGAAGTATTTGTATACATAGAAATAAGAGTATTTGTAATAAATAACTAAATCATAGAACTAAATCGCTTTAAAAATTAGGTATGGATAGATATGAACGTTTGATAGTGATAAAAATGTAAATGAAAATTATAGAGAGAATAGTAGAGACATTTGCTAAAACTTTATTAGTACTAATTATACATATAAAAGGCGTTCGACAGACTGTTGCTAAAGGAGTATATCTACAAATTCGTTAACAAAGCTAGACGCTATAAATACTACCATTGAAATTACTTATCATTGCGAATACTGCAATTGTTATATACATACAGTGTACTCTCTCCTTACGAACACCTCTCTTAAGCGGACACCTCCCATAAATGGACACTTTTTGCAGTACCAAAAGTTTACTTAGGGATTTTTAAAATTTATTTAAAATAACCGGACGCGGACACTTTTTTTCCACACCAAAGTGATTTTAGTTCCCCATAATCGGACAGCTTACAACACTGTAACACTGTTTTTCCGTTAACTCTTCTTCATATTCGTACATTCGTACAAATGTTGCTTATTGAATAATACGTGTATGTACAAAGGGAATTCCCTAAATACGCACAGCTTGTTGTTTTGAATGTAGTACGTAAATACATAGTACATTTATAGATTCTTATTGTATACATACTTGAATCGCTATGCCTAAAGCAGTGTTGACTATTAAAGACAAAGTTAATGTCATTGAAATTCAAAAGAATGAGAAACTTAGTGTACGCGAGTTAGCAAAGAAATGTAAGATCAGTAAAACACAAGCTGCTTGTATCATCAAAAACAGAGAACAAATTTTAAGATTGTGGGACACTGATGTCAATCCGGATAGAAAAAGGAGTATGCTGAACGTCAAAGGCGTTAACATTGATAAATTGTGCTACGAATTGTTTGTGAAGGCTCGAAATAAATGTATTCCTCTTTCGGGCACACTTATCAGGAGCAAGGCAAAAGAAATTGCAGATAAATTGAATTACGCAGATTTTAGTGCATCATCTGCCTGGCTGGAAAGGTTCAAAAAACGGCATAACATAACCTTCCGTGCCATTTCTGGAGAAGCCGCTAGTGTAAACCAAGATGATGTCAAAAGTTTTACTGAAAAAGTGCCATCTTTGATTCAAGGATACGAGATATTTATAATGCGGATGAGACTGGATTGTTTTTTCGGGCATTACCCGATAAAACATTTGCATTAAAAATGCACTAGTGGAAAAATGGCTAAGGATAGGCTAACGATTTTGCACTGCGTCAATATGGCTGGAGAAAAGGAACCCCTTTTTGTTATTGGGAAAGCTGCAAAACGTCGGGCGTTCCGCAATATTAATTTGAACGATTTACCAGTTACGTGGCGATCAAACAAAAAGGCTTGGATGACGTCTGATTTGATGACTGATTTTCTAGCGCAGTTCGATAGAAAAATGCAACTTCAAGAACGGAACGTCCTGCTATTTTTAGACAATGCGCCCTCTCATCCTCGCGATCTTAAATTGAAAAATGTTAAAGATATTTTTCTTCTAGCAAACACAACAGCATTTTGTCAGCCCCTGGATCAAGGCGTTATAAAAAACTTTATGTTTATGTACAAATCGTTATTTTTAAAAAATATTTTGCTGGAGATGGAAGACGTAAATTCTGCTTTGGATTTATCAAAATCAATAAATTTGTTAGATGTCGTTTATTTCATACACAAAGCGTGGGAGCAAGTGGGTCCCCAGACAATAAAACATTGTTTCAGGAAAGCTGGTTTTGAGAAAACAGATATCCTAAATGACGATAACGGTTGGACCGCATAAGATGAGCTTCCACTATCAGCACTTGCTCAGTGCTCCAATATTATTAATCAAGTTCAGAGCCAAATCCAAATTGACGTCGAAGACTATATTAATTTAGATAATGAAGTCTTCATTAATGATGAAGATGTGGAAAACATTAAGACTGAAATGTTAATTGCTTCCCAAGAAACGCTCGCCAACTCGTCTGAAGATGAGCTAGAAAGTCAAATTGAAGACAAGTTAACTTCCTATAAAGAGGCTTATTTAGCTATAAGAAAACTAAAGGCTTTTTCTTTGTATCACGGCGACCTTAAAGGTGTTCAATTGCTTACTGATCTTCAAATACATCTCCAAGATAATGAATACCCTGCATAACAAATTTTGTTTTTTTTACTTCTCGCAAAAATGTTAATGAAAATTCTGTCTACTTTATCTAATATTTATATGTTCTTGTTTGGGAAATAAAATTGTTTAAAGATAAATATATTACAAATTATTATTTACTCTTTTTGTACTTTTCTCATAAACGGACACTTCTCATAAGCGGACAAATTTTTCAGTCCCATGGCTGTCCCCTTAAGAGAGAGTACACTGTACTTTACTGTAACACTAGAAGATTCGTGAGCATTAATAGATATTCCAGGCAGATTCTGGGAACACACTATATTTTGTTTGAATCCCTGCTGATTCAAATTAATTAATAAATCACTGTCCATTAAATTAGAAGTCGATGGATTCTCTTTGATTTTAGTAGACGTATTAGGGTGCAGTGTTAGATATTATTTCAGCAACGTCTAATTTTTCTTGATGGAATTATCAATGTAACCTTTTTCTAAACCTTGAACTCGTGTGCAAAAATCATGTCTTATGAAACTTGTATCTTTATACTACTACGCTTCACTTCCTTTAACATTTCAAATTTATACGCTAGGATTAAATAATATATAAGGGTTTATTTTAATGTTAGGAATTTAGTATTGTCTGGTAATTTGGTGAAGAGTACATCTTCAAAGGTTGCAACTTATCCAAAGACGCTACGTTAACACTATTTTTCTTTTTAGATTATTCTACTAAAAATGACAACTTAGTTGTCAAAATCCGTGTTTAGAATATTAATTTTTATTGTGGTTAGGGATTTTTTTTGTTACTGTCTGTTTCAACCAATAATCCAGATGACGATTCATACAAAAGTTCATGCAAAATCATATGTATTTCTTTCATGCCGATACTCGAGGATGCTTCAATATCGCAGTATGTGGCATGTACATTTCATGCAGATTATCAACATTATTGCCCACAGCAGATATCGGTAGACCTTTTTTGGAACTTTCGCAATTTGTCCCTAAAGTGGGGCGTGTACAACGAAATTTGGAAAACCAACGGTAAGCTAAAAGCCAAATAAAATTGATCAACGCATTGTTTCGGCGCTAAATCACATTTGAATAATAAAAAATCATCAATCGAAGAAGAATTTTCATGCGAAAATTCAATTTTTACACAAAACAATTTTTTTTTTTTGTGTAAACAAAACTAAATCATTTAACTACGAATTATCAATTGAATTATTCAAAAAAGGTTTCAGTATATCAATACGTTAAGTACGTATTACGCATTCGTTACAAATGAAACAGACATGTAATATACACATCTGTAACTGTACACATGGACAACCTCGTATTTTACAGCACTTACATCTGCTTAAGACACGTGTTTCTGCCATATATAGGCGTCATCAGTCAAGCTAGTGAAGCAATGTAATACAAAATATAACAAATCTATTTGAAAAACAGTTGACTGATGACGCCTATAGATGGCAGAAACACGTGTCTTAAGCAGAAGTAAGTGCTGTAAAATACGAGGTGTATTGTCCATGTGTACAGTTACAGATGTGTATATTACATGTCTGTTTCATATGTAACAAATGCGTAATACGTGCTTAACGTATTGATATACTTAAACCTTTTTTGTATATTTGCTGCCATCTGGCATCGTGTTAATGGACAACACCTATATACGTATTTTCTTCTCCTATGTACCGGCTTGGCCGGTCAAGGGAAGGGTTGCCTTTTTCGGCATAGTCTCTTTCGTCCGTCAGATGTCACTTATTATATAGTGCTACCTGATAGGACGAAATTTGCTATGTCTTGTAGGCGATTTAAGCTTAAATGTATATACAGATACAAAACTGTTTTTTAAATAGATTTGTATAATAATATATATTTTTTTTGTGTAAACAAAGCCAAATCATTTAACTACGAATTGTCAATTGAATTATTCAAAATTATTCAACTGTTTTTTAAATAGATTTGTTTTATTTTGTATTACATTGCTTCACTAGCTTGACTGATGACGCCTATAGATGGCAGAAACACGTGTCTTAAGCAGAAGTAAGTGCTATAAAATACGAGGTGTATTGTCCATGTGTACAGTTACAGATGTGTATATTACATGTCTGCTTCATTTGTAATTGAATTATTGGTTAGAAATGTACAATTTTACGAATATGATATGTACTGGATTTCAGACATTTTCCTCGTAATCATTGTAGAACGTGATAAAAGTATCGTTGTTGCTGATAGATAAATAAAATTTTGACAGTGCCACTCCTAATCTCTACAATTAATTCACACAAAACAAAAATCAAAGCATTTTGTTTTTCAAAATAATCACATACTCCCCTAAAATAAATAGTTAGGGGAGTATTTTATTACTTAAGTCATTTCTATTACAACCAAAAGATAGCAGGTAGGTACCAATAATCGTAAGTAGATTCTTTAGTTAATAGCCCGTTGTCCTGCAGTAAATCCAAAGTGTACCCTAATTAATTAACTTCATTGTGTTATAGTTGAAAACTTTTGTTACTGAATGCAAATATTGCTTTCTATATTTTACGACGCTAATTATTTGAATTTTTTTTTTATTTTGTCAAAAGGAATTGAACCCACGTTCATGGTTTGCCGGACTATTGCTCTGCCACTGAGCTATTAAGGACTGTGGTTCCGAATACACCAGGAAGCCTTAAGTTACATTAAGGAACAGATATTAATATTTTGCCTGTAGTCGGCACTTGTTCCAGATTAAGTGCATTTTCGCGAAGTAATGTGAATGTAAATATTGCTTTCTACATTTTGCGATGATAATAATTTTTTTTTAATTGAAAAAAATTTTTCAATTAAAATAAATGTTGTGGTCGTATAAAGGTCGCCACACCAGAAATGATTGATCAAATTCACGGTATGATATTGGACGATCGACGAGTGACGGTGCGCGAACTTGAAGATGGTACACGGGATAACGCATGAATCAGTGATTTCAATTTAGCGTAAGTATTTGGATATGAGAAAGCTATTCGCAAGATGGCTGCCGCGTTTGCTCACGATTGACAACAAATGCAATCGTTTGACAACTTCAAAGGAGTTTTAAGCGATGTTCAATCACAATTCGAACGAGTTTTTGTGCCATTTTGTAACCGTGCACGAAACATGGATTCATCACAACACACCAAAGATCAAGGACCAGACGAGATAGTGGACTTCTCGTGGTGAATCAAAGCCAAGGAAAGCCGAAGTGTATCTGGCAGCCAATAAGGTCATGAGGACAGTTATTCACATCGATTACCTTGAAAAGGGTAAAACGACCACCGGCGCATATTATGCAGATCTATTGGATCGATTCGACGCCGATTTGAAGTAAAACGACCACATTTGGCGAGGAAAGAAGTTCTCTTTCCCCGCGACAATGCATCGTGAATCGCAAAATTGCATGAATTAGGTTCTCCTATTTCAAAATATGAAGAAATGGCTTGGCGGTAAGAGATTTGGGTCGAATGAAGAGGTTATCGATGAAACAAACGCCTATTTTGAGGGCCTCGAGAAATCGTATTATTTCGAGGCCATAAAAAAATCGGAGAAACGTTGCATGAAATGTATCGAGCTGAAAGGAGATCATGTTGAAAAGTAAAATGGTTTTTTTTGCTGAATAGAGGGTTCCTTATCTCAATTTTCAGGGAATTATTGACCCACCCTCGTATATATGTATAAACACCATCAGTGCAAATTTTCGATAAAGTGTTCCCCATTACAGATATTCATTCAATATTATAATCGAATATTTAAAGCAATGAACAATATCTAATATATTAAGCCACATGTGTTCAGTGTTATATGAACTCATTGATATAAACATTGTTACAACGTAGCTGTAATAATAGAGTTACCGCACGAGAACAGAGACACTTCGTTCAACGTAGTTAACAATGTCCTAATTAAATTAGATATCCAGGAGGTTTAGATAATTACCAAATCGAAGAACGATTACATTAGAGTGACGCGAACTGTGATGAGGTTCCATGATTTCGGTACAATTTGTGCGATAGGGTCAAAGCAATCATAGAAATTAAACTGAATCAAGTGATTCAAGAGATAATTTAATAAAGATATCGGGGCGGGCGTGTTGGACTTCTGATAGCTAAATCGAATTACATTTACACGTTTCTCTAAAACTGGTTAGTCGAACGACCAAATTCAATATTACTGAGACGATGTTTTTAATCCACTTCTTTTTTATCAGGCTTGCCATAATTGGATTGAGAGTGTTTTTGATGAAAGCAATCAATTTGAATTATGTAAACACTTCTTACATCGAAAATTCTTTAGGAAAAATAATACTCAGCCACCAGTACAGTTTATATTTCAATGACAAAAATTTGTATAAAAGAACTATTACCTTAAAGGAATGAGTGAACATATTAGTCAAGAAATCCAAAGAAAAAACTGGGGAAGATTTTGTTAGTGTACCATCCCAAATAACCGAACTATTTTACACGGTGTTTAACTTCAAGACGCATAAACCGGACCTATCAGGCCCGTGGTAATATTTGATGGCTTATAATTTGTATTAAATATTCTTAACCCTAAGTACTAACACTCCGTCCCACAGACGCCACGTTATGGTTGGACACACATCTCCCCACCTATGTGCTTTTAAAAGTTGACCAATAATGTAATTTTACTACCCGATGATATAAGTTAGCAGTCACGAGATTAACGCTAGAGAGTGCGTTATACCTCTGATATTTGAATTTATACTATCGATGCCGTCTGTCAGACGGAGCGATAGTGTTAGCGTAAGTTTTTTCATTATTAACGGACAATGAATCAGGAACACAGTAGCCAGCAAAGAATCAGTGCGATGGACCCAAAGTTTGAGGAAACAGTTCTAAGATGATAGGATGAGATAGAGACTGATAATAGTAACATAGAATTAGACTGTACCAAAAATGTTGCCGAAAAAGGTGATCAGGACTCAGAATCTGAAGTTGAAGGTAAAAAGTATAAATATAATCATAATGGTCTGTAACTGTGTTTGTTCCGTTATAGGTGATGAAAATATAAATAACATTGAAAGTGAGGATGAAGACCGTGACCGACGGTCAAATTATTACTATTTCAGAAAGCGGTTCAAATGGTCTAAAGCACCTGAAACTTCAAATAGAGGGCGACGACCACAACATAATGTAGTTTTGCAGTTGCCTAGTTTACGAAACGCTGCGAAAAATATTGGAGATTCCCCTGACTTAATTTCAGTATGGAAGCTCTTGTTTAGTGATGATATTTGTCACACGATTATAAGATGGACAAATGTACGAATAGGTAGAGAGAGGGCGAAATACAAGAAACGTAATTCACCAACGCTTAAGGATTTAGATATAACTGAATTTTACGCTTTCATGGGATTTCTAGCATTTACGTCATTATTCAAATCTAATAATGCAAACTTGGATACTTTATTTGCCACCAACGGAACTGGGAGGGAAATCATAAGATGCATAATGTCAAAAGAAAGATGTGCTTTTATTCTAACGTGTCTACGATTTGACGACCCAGAAACTAGGGATGTAAGAATAGACCCAGCCGCTCCAGTTTCTGAAATATTTAACATTTTTATTAAAAACTGCCAATCATGCTATGTTATAGGCAAATCGGCATGCATTGATGAAATGCTTGTAGGCTTCAGGGGACGTTCTCGTTTTAAAATGTACATGCTCAATAAACCCGTAAAATACGGATAAAGGTAATGTGCTGCACGAATGCCAGAACTAATTATCTGCTAAATGCTTATATCTATACAGGTAAAAATTCTGATGGAAATGGACTATCAGACGGAGAAAAGAATTTCAATAAACCAACACAGACAGCACTACGGCTCACAAAATCACTTAATAATTCAAATAATCAGTGACTTTTGATAATTGGTTCACATCTATTGAGCTTGTATAAGCCCTAAAACAAAGAGGATTAACTTGTATTGGTACAGTAAAGAAAAACAAAAAGGAAATTCCTGCAGATTTTCAACCAGCAAGAAATCGTCCAATAGGAACTGCTTTATACGGCTATACAAAAGATGTGTGATCCCTTCTTTCCTATACAACAAAAATTAATAGGGCTGTTGTTTTAGTATCGTCTTTTCATCACCATGCATCTGTCGATCCGCTAACCAACAAGCCTGATATTATTGTTCATTATAATTCCACTAAAGGTGGAGTTGACACATTAGATGAAAAGTGTAGCAAATTTAGTTGTAGTCGCCGAACCCGTCCCTGGCCTATGGCTATTTTCTTTAGACTTCTTGATATTAGTACAGTGAATTCACACATACTTTACGAATCTTACAGAAATGTTAATCATCTAGAACAAAATTCATAGAAGAGTTAGCATTTCAACTTGTGAAACCACATCTCAAAAGAAGGCTGGAAACCTCATTTGTACCAAGAAAACTAAAATTGAGTATATCTGAAATCCTAGGTGTTGAGCAAGTCCAACAACCGATAGATAGTAGACTTGAGAAGTTAGGAAAAAAGAAAGATTGCTCTTTATGTCATTACAAGAAAAAAGGCGAACGGCTTATGTGTGTTACCATTGTGACAGAAATGTTAATCATCTAGAACAAAATTCATAGAAGAGTTAGCATTTCAACTTGTGAAACCACATCTCAAAAGAAGGCTGGAAACCTCATTTGTACCAAGAAAACTAAAATTGAGTATATCTGAAATCCTAGGTGTTGAGCAAGTCCAACAACCGATAGATAGTAGACTTGAGAAGTTAGGAAAAAAGAAAGATTGCTCTTTATGTCATTACAAGAAAAAAGGCGAACGGCTTATGTGTGTTACCATTGTGAAAGACCTATTTGTTTAGAGTGCGCAAAAAGAGTTTGTGCGGACTGTGCTGAGAACGCTCAACTTTAGGTCATGACAGAATTGATTTATTTGTTTATTTTTAAAATGTTTTTCTTTAGTTAGATGTGTTTATGTGTTTTCAGTATAAAAATAAATGTTTTTGTATTATTTTATTCGTGTTTTGTTTTTTAAAATGTAAGAAGACGGATAGACCATCAAAATATGAACCGAACTTTCATAGTGATTTTTCTTCTTTATTTCGGCAGCAATCAGGGAAATGGTTTTCTAGTATAGTTATAGTGCTAATGAATCATTTTATGTCAAATACAAATGATTAAACAAAAATCTAACGTGTGTTCATTTGAAAAGTCAATCTAGGTTACTTTGAAATTTTGATAGAATAAGACGCAAATATATTAGTATGTGTTTGTTGTTCCGTAAACGTAAATCCAAATGACATTTGATAATGTCAATCACAAAATTCGTGCTTCTCAGTTTAAGAATGGCTTTCACTTTAGAACATAAAATTTTTTTAGTCCAGGCTTATTTTCGAAGTGGTAATAAAATTGATGGTTTATGGGTTTATTCAGTTCAAGATTGCATGGTAGAATTTCAAGTTGAGTTTCCACATTTTGTAATAGATTATATACAATTTAAGAATACTTTGGATAGAACTTTAAAACTTTTTTCTGAAACCTGTAGTCTCTTAAGAAAATCAGGCAGCGGAGCAGTTAAGGAACGTACACCTCAAGTTGTCAATCGTGTTGAAGAAATAATGGAAAATGAACCACAAACATCTGTTCGACATTTGAGTCAACAAATAAACCTTTCTGTTTGCACAACTCACAAGTTATTAAAAGAAGATATGCAACTTTATCCATACCGTGTCATAGCAGTACAAGAATTGTTAGAAATTAATTACCCACGTAGACTACAGTTTTGTAATTGGTTTGTAAATATCAACAATAATGGAGAACTTTCGCAAAGGGTCATCTTTACTGATGAAGCATGGTTTTATAAAACGGGATACCTAAATTCACAAAATACAAGAATTTGGAGTAGTGAAAATCCACATGTAATTAATGAAGAATCGCTACATCCAGAGAAAATTGGTGTTTTGGCAGCGATAAGCCAAAGGCGAATTATTGGACCAATATTTTTTCAGGGAACGTTAAATGCTCAAAGGTACCGTAAGGGAATTTTATAACCATTTGTCAATCAGTTGCATGATGATGAACTTCAAAATGCAAATTTCCAACAAGACGGAGCACCTTGTCACTGTACTGCAGAATCTTTGGATTATTTAAGGGAATTTTTTGATGAGCGTATAATTAGTCGAAATACTGAAATTGCCTGGCCTGCACGTTCATGCGATTTAACACCTTGCGACTTCTTTTTGTGGCCTTATCTAAAAAAAATAACATATTTCGAACACCTATATTGAATTTGAATGATATGCTACAGAGAATCGAACAGAAATGCATGGAAATTAATAACAATCCATTAATGTTGCAGAATATCATCAGAAATTTTGAACGGAGGATTTTAAAGTGCATTGATCTTGAAGAACAACATTTTCAACATTTGTTATAGTTTTCAATAAATACCTACTATTTGTTATTTATTTGTATGTATGAAACTGTCAAAATATACGACTTCGTAGGTTAAGTAGTAAATTTTAATTTAGAACATACTTCAAAATGTTCTCAGTAAATCACATGCTTCTAGATTGACTTTTCAAATGAACACTTGTTAGATTTTTTTTATTACCGTCTTTAAGACGGGTCTGTTAGTATTGTCGTAACTAATTCCATGTGTTAGTACTTAGGGGTTAAATTGATTCAACGTTTTGCTATAGTCTAAACAGGTATTTATTTAGCTATTTCTCAGATCAAATAACTTTTAATTATTTTTTTTATCCTGGATAAGGCTGCATTTTTTTCCCTTAAATGTTTGTCAAATTTTGTTCTAGTTTGCGTGTATACAACTAATTAAATATATTAATTGTCTTTTTTTATATCACATATCCGTACTATGTGAAATACTGGCGCTCCTTCCGAAGGATATCAGCTGTAGTTGCTACATATAGGTACCTACATGAAAATTTCATTTCAATTAGTTACCTATATAATATTTCTATATAGATATACTAACTTAGCAATTATAAGAATAAAGAAATAAAGATTACTAAAAAAATACTAACTTGTAAAACTTGACATCACTGTATTGCATGGAACATATAAATAAATGGGTCAAGTACATACGGTTTTACCCAGACTCGACCTTGGATAAATCGTGTGTCCGAAATATATTGTTTATTACAAGAGACCTTTGAAATGTGACCGTAACGAAAATTTGTGGAAAGTCCGTCTGGTTTATCGGGTAACTACGTGCCTATCACTATAGGCGCCAAGCCTTTGATCTAAAACATTACAATACTTACTTGATGTGTCTAAACATTTGGTGACCAGAGCGGCTACACCTTAAGTAGAAACAAGACAAATAGAAAAAAGCCTGAATAAATAACTGTAAACTAGATGATAAATTCATATTTCAAAATACATTTTCTAAGAAAGATGAACCGAAAAATAATTGTGACCTAAACAGGCCGTGCTTTGAATAAATACTTATTGGGTAAAGTAAGTAAAAGTACGTTATAACTAGAGCTGAGGATGTTTGCGGTATAACCATGGTTATATCATGTAACCATAGTAATTTACTATGGTTACATAATATAACCATGGTTATACCGCAAACATCCTCAGCTCTAGTTATAACATTATGTTTGACACTGCCATAAACATTAATAACGGGGAATGTCGTGATCCTTTAAATAAAGTGTATAAATTTCAAATTATAAAGAAATTTTTCCTAAATAGAATTCAATATTTAATCGAAAAAACTTATAAATTAACAACGTTTATCAGGTTTCTGGACAAAGATGTTATTATAGGCGAAGGCAGTCAGTCGATGAAGACATACAGTTTTAAATCATCAGCGAAGAGAAGAAAGTTGGAAAAATTTATACGATTCTATAGGTCGTTAACGAAAGTAGAAACAGTATTGGTCGCAAATGACTACCCTACGGAATACCTGAAGTAACTGATATCGTATGAGACTGATTGGAACTCACACGAACAATCCGAACACGATCCGAAACATAATTGTAAGATTTAAACCACGACTAAAGTTCAACAGTAATTCCATAGGTCTCCATAGCAATAGATTTTGATTAACTCGATCGAAGGATTTACTGAAATCTGTTTACACAGAATCAACACAAACCATTTTATAAGGACGCATAGATAAAATTTTGGTATACAAGTAGACTTGTTTCAGTGACTTGTTTCAGTAGAGTATGTTGATAGGATTTTCTCAGCTACTACGCAATCTTTTGAGATAAATCTTTTGAAACCATGGAAATCAAACTTATTCGTCTACAGGTCATCAGCTCTGCCTGCTTCCTATATTGATTTTCTATGGTAAAATTATATATAAACATTGCAAAATTAAAAACAATGTATTAAAATAATTCAGGTGAAGTAAATATATTTCAAGGAAATAAGGAGCATAAGCAAATTTGTATTCGTAACAAAATCAGTTCATCACATGAAATAAGGAAATCATTGTTCGTATATTTGCAAGAACACGTCAGTTATTAGAGTAATACTATGTCATATTGCTGTCCAAACGTAGGCACGTGTACAAAAACAAAGAACAAGAGGCAAAATAAACAATCTTAGCCCTCTCCGGTTGTTCTTTTTCCATGTTTGTGACGCAAAAGGAAAAAGAAACGGAAAGAGATGTGTAACAGCCCGCAACACCGTATTTCTCTTATCCGTTGTTCATCGTCCGCCCATAACACAAATCAGAAATGCCTTGAGCACGTCTCCGCAGGATTTCGCGATAGTTCTTATTACCGACTGTAAGATACCGGGGGTGGTTGGTGGTGGTAGCGGGAGACCAAGTCCTAGCGAACGTATCTACCCCCCGCAAACATCGTAAATACAATCGCACAGTGAAAGTTGGAGTTCCGGCGACGTAAATGTGATATATAAAGCCGTTCGATGCCGTAACGCTAGGGCAATTTACTTTTACGGTCATCGAATACTATAAATAGATTTATATTAAACTGGCGTTGTTTTGCTTATGTGTCGGTAAACCTACAAATATTTCCACGTTAGAAACACTTCTTTTGGCAGTTTCGGTTCTGCGATAGATTAAAATAAAATACATGTTTGGTGCTCAGATATTAAACGTTCTAGTTTAAACCAATCAACGTAATATAAAACAGAACTGAATATTGCGAAACAGTAGACACACAAAGCTTTTAGAATATTCTCTGTCATTGCGAAAGTCTTATAATAATAATACGACCGGACTGAATGAAACCAAAAAGAAAAAACAGAAAGAGACCCTTAAAAGAAATATTTTTTTAAATAAGGCATAATATTTCAAGAAAGGCATAAACATTAGATAAACAACATAAAAGTTACTATACCTAACTAATAATATTTTAATTTTACTAAATATACATTTCTAAACAAATTTGTATAAAGAAAACTACTTACCATAACATTTAATTTTCATCAAAAATACGTTTCGGACCGAACTTTTACAAAAAAAAAAAACTATTAATCCTGAAAGCAACTGCTTATTAAATACTGTTCTAAATGTTCCACTGTAAAGTTGTGACTTCTATCTTAACATATTCTTGTAAACCGAAAAACTTTTCTCTATCGCCACTTGTAATTAGTGCATATTTGAATTTTGTAATTAATGCGGGATCCATAATAAAATCAGTAACAGTTTCACCATTTAAAATTCATGTAATTTTTTGTAATGTGTCGAATTTTTCATTTTTACGCAGAACGTCGTTTAATTTATGTATAATTATGACTAATGTAACCCAAATATGCAAATAGCATATTATGCATATATTGCATAATATGCGCTTTGCATATTTGGGTGCGAATATAAGTAGCATATTGTGCATAATTGAAAGAATTTTGAATGATGTAGATCTTTGGCAAGTGTTTCAAGAGTTCAAGATAAACAATTTTATAAATCTTTCATTATGAAGTAACTTATTTTATTATGTTTGCAGTTTTCAAGAAAAAAAAGTTATGAAGTAAAACGTATGGGGATTCCCAGTCTTAAATTCCAAGAACTCAAAATATGTCGTTTTAAACTGTCAACAGGGGTTTTATTGTACCAATATTTACATAAGTAGGTAAATAATAAATCGATTTATGAATTTTATTTCTGATTGTGCTTTTGAAGAGATAACATCGATTTGTGTTTTGTAATGTTGTGGTATTTTATTTATTTATATTAGTAAAATGCCCAAAGTCAATAGGGTGTCAGTGTGAGTTAAGCAATACAAAGAATTACGTATAGATATGGAAAAAGTCTACTGTTCTGCGTGCGTTAAAATTATAAACATAGTTTTTGAATATTCAATATAGAGGGTCATGTGAAATCGGTCGATATCTGTTATTTTTTGAGATACAAAAAAAAAAGGTTAAAACAAGTGACATTTTTTTTTGAGAGACATACACAATGAAACTACAAAGAAATGTACAAGCCGTTTCAGTTTTGCCCTGTCAGTTTTAACTTAATTTTTTATACGGAATGCTGGGTATATCGACCGATTTCGCACCATTTGGACATTCGAGGCGCTTTTGTTTAATACTTTGAACTTATTTGTTAGACATTTAGATCTAAGTATTGATATTATTATTTTTCAATTTGATATTTCAATTTTTGTTTTTTATTTCATTGCCGATACCATGCGATAAAAAAATATTAAATAGACAAATACGTGAAAGCTTCTTCTGTTCATATAACTAAATTGAGTAAGATGAAATCTGGGGACGTGTCACAACCCACATTAGCACAATGTTCCCAACCAATGTCCAAAAAGCTAAACGGGAAAGACTTCTTTAACCAAGACCTATGTCATGCAATGAAGACGTCAAATATTTTCTTGTCAAAGCTACGTAATCAAAACTTCTTTTATTTTCTGTACGCAGCTGCACGACAGGCGGCGACGTGGCGTAACACATCAGACTATCTCCTCGCACCACATATGTACTTACCTCTTTGATAAGTGTATGTTAGTAGTTCATAAATGCATGGCAGCATTTGCCCCAAAAGATACAGCTTCTTTTCGAGCCATTATAGAGTTACAGATATACTTGAAGAAGAGGAAATTTTAGATCATCATTGTGATCCGCTTTTATGGTGGAAAAATCGCCACCCTATGTTTTCTAATTTGGCAGCAGTTGCTATAGAAAAATTACGTACCATTGCAACTAGTGTTTCATTGGAAGATTCTTTTCCAAAGTAGAGCAGTTAATTAGAAGCAAGCAAAAATACTCTTTTTGGTAGTTAATAGACTTGTATCCACTTTTAAAAAAGTTTTAAGAAAAGCACCATTGAGAGTAGCTTTTTACAGGGAAAACCTTCGATCTTTGTCACTGCCTCCCTCTCCAGTAATAACTAGATGGGGAGCATGATTGGAAGCTACTAGTTCTTATGCAGAGAATTTCGATAGTTTACAGAATTTCGTTACATGTTTAAACGACGATTTCTGAGTGCAAGGAACTAATACAAATTCCAAATTTAAAAGATCAATCAGGAACACTTTGGAAATTTGCCAAAACTAATCACTTATTTTGAAAATCAAAATCTCAAATTAAATGATAGATTAAACATATTAGATGTGGCTATTCATAATTTGAAAAATATTTCAAGTGACTTCGGAGGTGGCCTTCGGCAAAAGTTAGATGCAGCTTTTGATAGAAATTCAGATTTAATAACATTGCGGCAATTGTGTATAGGGACAATGCCTCAAAATCTAACTGCTAAATACGCTGAAATAAAAGGATATTTCCAGTATGCACCTATAACCAGTTGCGATGCAGAAAGGACGTTCTCTATCTACAAGGATGTATTGCATTCAAAGAGAACAAATTTTACAGAAGAGAACCTTGAGAAAGTATTGCTAGTTAATATTATTCAAAAAATGTATTTCGTATTTTATAGATTACCACCAGTTGGTTTTTCAATCTTATAAATAAAATTAAAAACTCTTTAAAAATACAAATTTTCAATATTACGCCTCTCGTGTTCGGTCTAATTATAACAGAATTGACCAGGTATACCGTCCTTATTCAATCATAAATTACTTTAAGGAAACTACAAAGTTTTTTCTCCAAATTCGCATATGTACAATATGAATAAATAGTAAAAGATATTTTAATAATATTAAGCAAATAAATCATAGAAATTATACGATAAAAACTTATAAATTGTGCTTAATAAATAAAATGTTGAACACTGAAAAAATTTCTTAGATAATTTAAAATAAGTGTTCGCAGAAACTACGGTATGTTTGGCTTGTCTCCAATTATACTTAATTTGTAAACACAAGAATCTCTACTAGAATCTGAATGATCTCATACACGTTAAGGATTTTTTAATAAAATTCGTAAATTATGTGATAGAAGTAGAATGTTTTGTTCAGTTGCTATGGACCTGTCTTTAGAAATAATTTTTGGATATGTTTTCAACTTGAAACGACCACCCACGGAACCAGTATTTTTTTCCTCTAAAACGATCGAAATACCATATGTTCTTTTATTTTCGAGTCAAGCCAAGGATTTTTAATTTGTTGGCAAACTTGAATACGCACAGGTAACGCGGATATTTTCATTTGTGATTCAACGAGAACACTTTCACACGCGATTCCAAATGTTTTGACACGATTAAGCACACAAATTCCTTTACCATTACTAAGACTTTTTGGATGTTGTTTTTCGGTCCATTAACATTACTGTTGGTGTGTATATGACAGCTTAGTTAGGTGAAAATTATTTCTGACTTTATTAGTCGAGAGCCAACAGTCCAGCCGTAAAAGTACTTTGATGTTTGTACTTACTAATTTTCCACCACAACCGGATTCCTTTAGAATTATTTTCATTCATTTGTTTCATTCTGCTGAGCATTGGTAAGGAATTTACATAAAAAAAATAAAATTTGATGAAAATAACTATATTTAAAAACCATACTGACTGTGTTATACGTCGAACGCTTGGTTTTATTCACACGAGAGATATTTTGTTTCTGTTGAATCTAGGAAAGAAATTGACAAAACAGTATTGGTTTTTCGCACTCGATGGATTCTTAACCAATCTACAAAACATTTTTTTCTCTATTAGGTTCCATTAACGTTATCGATTACTTTGACCATTAATAAAATATTGCACCTTCTATGCTAAAAAGTAACCAAGGATTCCGGTTACTTTTTAGGATAGAAGGTGTAATAGTTTATTAATGGTCAAAGTAATCGATAACGTTAATGGCACCTAATAGAGAGAAAAATGGTTATGTCCCTAATTTCACCGCTATTGAGGGTGTTAGCTGTTAGCCGTTGAACTTCTTCTATTGAAGCATAACGGTTTCCTTTCGTAGCTTAGGGACTAAATAACGGAACCAAATCAAGGGAATATATGAACAAAAAAGAAATGTGTTTCTAGTCAAAAAATCAGTGTCAATTGATGAACAATGGGAACAATGAGATTCAGCTGCCTAGTTCTCAATATTCAACTGAAGACGGCGAATACGGACTGCGAACTGCTTCAACTTACTAAAATGATACACTATTCTTTGTGGATAATGCCTTTGGAATCGTAAAATCAATGACCATTTTTTCGATTTTCGATTATCCAAACTAACGAAAATAATATCAATATATTATTATAGATATACAGGATGGGTGAGAAGTCCCTATTGTAATGTCTTTGTAAATTTTGTACATATAGACATTTTTTAACCTTCCTGGTACCGTGCGGGGTACAAATATAATCCAAGGCCAAATTTTTGCTGGCAACTATGAAAATAATTTTACGTAGGTCTTCATGTTTCTTCATATTTTTTAACCTTCCTGGTACCCTGCGGGGTACAAATATACCCCAAGGCCAAATTTTTGCTGACAACTATGAAAATGATTTTAGGTAGGTCTTCGTGTTTCTTTTATTGTCTCAAAACATGTCTTAAATTGAATAATAGTTCAATATTAGTAAATAATTTAGAAACTAAAATACTAAATATAATTCAGTGAAGTAAGCTACAAATGTACCTCACATGGTACTTCTTGTAATTATTTTGATCACGGTGCCGACAACGTTTTAACAACCTACGCATGCGTAATTAGTGTAATTACTATTAGTTATATGCTTCGGTTATTCTAAGTCAGATTTCACAAACCAGTGTCTTCTAAGTAGTATTTATCCGGTCTACTAAACCGCGAAATCCTGAAAGACTAAGAATTGAAGAATTGGAATTATATGTGAATGATGAATCCGATGATCCTGACTTTGACAATATTTTGAGGTTAGTAGAAGAAAAAGAAAATGATAGCGACGCTGAACCAAAATTTGCTGATGAAATCGACGATGTCATTGAAAATCTTCGCGATAATGATGTTGTTGAAGACGTTTCCGAAGGAAATGACACGAATGAAGAGGATGATTTTCAGGATAATGATGTTTAGAGTCGGCAAAGTGGGGCAAGTTTCAGTGCAGTGCGAAGAACAACATGTATAGCGGCCGTATTAAAGCGAGCGTTCAGTAACGTTTACGTACTCACATCATTTATGTTTGTGACTTTCATGAGTGAGCATAGGCGATGCGGATGCATGAATATTTACACATAGAATAATTATAAAGGTATATTATATAACGTGCTGAAACACTTACTGTTTTAAAAAGCTTCCATGAAATCACAAACTGGGTGGCATCTATTAAATATTAAAATCATTAAATATGTTTCCACACTTGTTTCCGTCAAATGAGTACGACGTGCGGTATAAATATTTTTCAATGATAAAAACGACCGTTCCACATCGAGTGATGTTATATTTGCAAATTTAAAGTAATCCTTGTGACAACTTAATGAATCTTTCGAAGCACCTTCACAAATTTGTCTTACTATGAGAAAATCTGAATCCTTGTCAATAACACTTTCAAATTTTCGTATTACACACTAATTTTTTTCGCCTTCCGCCGCACATAGGTGTGAGTGAACATCATCCACAGTTTGAACAGAACTCACAAACGACATCGAATCATTTTGTAATTTTTCAATTCCCTAGTCCAATTCCCGCTAGTCCATAGTAGTTCTTGCGAATAGTTTCTAAATCACTTTTACCTGACTATCTTGAAACATTTTCTGGATTTTCTTGATAGCTTCGGCGTGTCTCGGATCGAATTGTAAAACTACCTTCTTTACATCATCAAAATGTTCGTAGTAGTAAAACGCAGCCTCTAATCATGTTCCGCAACGCGTAGTAATCGTCTGTGGAGGTTCAGGCACTTTGGAACACAGTTCGTGAAATTTTTTTGTACGTTTTGGGGACTTTAAGAAACGCTGCCTTCATATGAGCTGTTAAAGCATTTACTTGTGGATAACATTTAGGTATCAATTGCGCCACAAGGTTTAAAGCATTGATTTTACATGTTACATGTAACAGATTACCACTCTCTTCTATAAGAGATCAACCTAAGGAGAGCATGTTAGCGGCACCGTCACGCACAAACATTAAAAGTTGGTTTGTTGAAACTTGAAATTTGTTCAATGCCCTGAACACCACTTTTCAAATTTCATCACTAGTACATTTTGCAACTCTTTTGGAAGCAAGTAAGATAGAGGATGACAGTTCAAATTCTTCCATTGTACATACCATCACATTCACCACAAAATTTTTTTGCCGATCGGATGTTTCGTTCACACATAACTACAATTTTTTATCTTTAAATTCTGCTTTAATTCTTGTTTCAACATAGTCACGAGCAGATGTCATAACGTTTCTTATCGATGTCCGACTTGGTAATGTTTGATCCGAATACTTGCTCCAGAAGGAGACAAATGCTTTTTAGTCTAGCAAAGTGAACGGTAGATTAGGGGAAGGTAACCTGTGATAGCCCTGTGCCTGTGATGGCCCTATAATAATATTTAATAGACGGCATAATGGGATGCCTATGTTCGTCAACGATATGTGTAGAGCATGCTGCGGATAGTCCGTATACAACTTTGTAAGTGAGTGTATGGTTCCGATTTATTATTGTGAGAGAAAAATTAATCTGGTAAGTGCTGATGTAATAGTAATGTAATTTTAAATGCATATTGCACTGGAATCTAAGCAGATATAGATATGATATTCAAACATTTATGTTCGTGGGCGTTTCTGATGTACACGTGGTGCATCAGTTTTGAGGTTAAAATGTCATAATGAAATTTCTTCATAGTAGTAGGAAGTGCTCGTTTGCCTCTGATGGCCCCAAAGCAATAGTTCTATGATAGCCCTGGGGCCATCATAGGAACCTGTTCGCTAGTCATAGATATTCATTACCGGCTTTGTTTTGGAATAAAAAGAAGGAAAGGCAGCTGTGGGAGGAAGAGAATATGGCTTCTGCAATTGAAGCCGCAAGAAATAAAGTTATTGGGTACACAATGGCAGTTAAAACTTTTAATGTTCCTCGTACTACACTACGTACTACACTACGCAGAAGAAAATTTCTTCATAGTAGTAGGAAGTGCTCGTTTGCCTCTGATGGCCACAAAACAATAGTTCTATGATAGCCCTGGGGCCATCATAGGAATATGTTCGTTAGTCATAGATATTCATTACCGGCTTTGTTTTGGAATAAAAAGAAGGAAAGGCAGCTGTGGGAGGAAGAGAATATGGCTTCTGCAATTGAAGCCGTAAGAAATAAAGTTATGGGGTACACAATGGCAGTTAAAACTTTTAATGTTCCTCGTACTACACTACGCAGAAGACTCAATCAAAGTAATGGTAGTAAAAAGGGGTACCTAGGTGGCTATAGGCCTACATTTAGTCCTAACACTGAAGCAGAAATTGCGATGCATATTGTTAATTTAGAGACGAGATTCTTTGGACTCACGAGTGAATAATTGAGAAAACTTGTTTTCCAGATAGCCGAAAAACACCAAATACATCATCGATTCAACAGAGATTAAGGTATGGCTGGTAGAAAATGGTTAAGGGGTTTCCTTGCAAGAAATCCTACCATATCGATTAGAACTCCTGAGCACACATCTCTGACAAGAGCTCAAGCATTTAATAAGGAAAATATTAAATCATTTTTCAATTCTCTTCAAGAAGTTCTGGATAAATATAATATTCGTCCAGAGAACATTTTCAATATAGATGAAACTGGTATGAGCACAGTTCCAACCAGGGTTCAAAAAATTCTTGCAACAAAAGGACGCAAACAAATTGGAGTCACCAGTAGCGCCGAACGTGGACAACACTACACTGCCGTATGTTGTATGAACGCAATAGGAACATTTGTTCCTCCTGCTTTTATCCCACGCAAACGTTTTAAAGCCGAATTAATGGATAACGCACCAGTAAGCAGTGTTTCATTTTGTCAGGAAAATGGGTGGATGAATTCTGAAACTTTTGTGAAATGGTTGAATCACTTTGTTCAACATGTTAAGCCTTCGAATGAAAATAAAGTTCTTTTAATTCTAGATGGACATAGTAGTCACAAGGGGTTGGAAGTACTAGAGTACACTAAAAGTAACGGAATTATCTTATTTTGTCTCCCTGCACACTGTTCCCATCGAGTACGACCACTCGATGTGGGATTTTTTGCACCACTTCAAACCTACTACAACCAAGAAATCCAAAAATGGCTCAAACGAAACCCAGGCCGAGCGGTTACCCACTTTCAAGTAACAAAACTTTTCAACAATGCTTACTTGAAGGCCGCTACACCCTCCAATGCAATCAGCTCTTTTAAAAAAACTGGAATTTCTCCTCTAGATCCAGACATTTTTGAAGATTGGGAGTTTGGCCCTGCATCAACAACTGACAATGAAAAACCTGAACTTATAATCGATAATATGACGGAAAAAAATGGTGGCAAAGACATGCCAAATGAAAATATGAATGATGATAATAACAACAAAGCTAATTCAGAGATCTTGCATGAAGTTGAAGTCGATCAAAACGTCGCAACTACCTCAGTAAAAAATATAAGCATAGAACAAATTGAAGAGTTATCTCCTCTTTCTAGAGCACCAAGAAGAGATACAAAAAGAAAAAGAAAACGTAGTAAAACAGGTGTCATCAACTCCACTCCAGACTTAGAAGTAATTAAAGAAAAGAAGAAAGAAGTATTGGACACAGACCGAAGAAAAACAGCAAGAGCAGCTAAAAGGAAAATTAATGAAAAAATAGAAGACAATAGTGACAAAGAAAGTAATGAACGAGATTTTAGTGACGAATCAGATTGTGCATGTTTGTACTGCAATGAAATTTTTTCTCGGTCTCGTTCTAAAGAAACATGGATAAGATGCCAGGCATGCACAGGCTGGTGTCACACCGAATGCGCTGGTGTTTCAAGATCAACTAAAATGTTTGTTTGTGACGTTTGCAAGTAGAAAAATATTCCTTTTATAATAAATGTTTGTTTCTTTAATATATTTGTGAGTATCTATTAAGAAATCGCATCATTTTTCGAGATAAATTAATTACCTGTCCCTTTTATCGAGGAGGGCCATCATAGGAGGATGGATGCCTATTATCGCCCCTTTGATCTTAAAAGAAAATCAATTTATCTACTGGTAAAATTAAACAATTTGAGAGTTCTAATCAACGGTCACCAAAGAAGCCTATGACCCCTTACTTTTAAGCCAATGAATGTTCTAAAATCTTAACTGGTTTCACAATTATAGTCGATTTGAAGTTAGAGTGACCGTCACAGGTCACCTTCCCCTACATATAATAAAACATACACCTACATCAAATGTTAATTGTTCGCTGTATCGTTTGCCCCTAATTGCAGAACACTGTTTTATAGTTTTTAGTTGGCGTTTACTCTTCCACCTGCTGATAAACGTCAAATAGTCGTCGCACCTTACACATTTAATTCTATCGCCTTCGTATTCTAAATCCGGCATACTCGCTATTACGTTTCATAGTTTCATCCAAATACGCCGTTTCCGAAACGTACGTAAATGCGACATTTTCTAAGTATGTGTATACTGACATGCACTCACAACGACCAGGAATAATACTGAATAAGTATGCTTTGATACGGACGATTGAGTTTCCGTGCCGCGTGCTTCTCCCCTCTACGTTGCTCTCGGCACCGCACTGGAAAATTACCCTCCTTGCCGAGTCTTGTTGTTTCGTCGTCATCGAAGAAACCGAAATATTATTATAAGGAATGCACCCGGGTTACCAACTATAGTGCGAATTTTGAAATAGAAGAAGAGGCATTTTGTCTATTTATTACTGACGGAATTTTCGATATTATTGTCAGAGAAACAAACAGAAAATTTGAACAGGTGTTACTAAAAATTAAAATAATTTGAGTACTTACAGGAGACGTTGTTTAGATAAATTGTATTATGGAATTCTAAGTATCCAGGAAAACCACGTGTATTGAAACCTACTAATTGTATTGAAATCAAAGCCTATATCGGTTTATTGTTGATTATAGGTGGGTGCTTTGCGATCCAACAAGGAATCACTAAAATCACTTTGATGCTCTAACAGAGCATATGCTCGCCCAATTTTCCTGGCTACAATGTCGCGAACACGTTTTCAATTATTGTCTTTGTTTTTAAGGCTTCATAATTACCAAACTAAAACTCACAGAAAAGAAACTGATAAATTAGCGACAATAATAAGAGATATCTTGAACGCCTTTGTAGAAAACTGCAAAAAATCCTATCATCCCAATGATAACTTGACAGTGAATGAACAGCTTGTCTCTTTCTTGTCTCTCTCTCTAGAGGCCGATATTCTTTTCGGCCTTACATGAAAAGTAAATCCGATAGATACGGCATAAAAAGTTGGGCACTTGTTGACAGCACAAATGTCACAGTCTAAATTTACAAGTTTACTTGGGGAAAAGGGGAGCTACTGCAGAAAAAAAACAGGAGCAATGCTTTGTTTTTTTATTTCGAGCTCCCTTAATGAATGGTACCTACCAGGTTGAAAATCACTGGTCCAATGGCATTGCAGGCACATATTTAAGAATAATTTAAAACGTTTTATTATAGAAGCGGTACAGACAATAATTTTGTATTCAGTGTTATATTCGTATTCACTGCTTAATAACTTTATTGCGTGGTTATCATAACAATTACTTCTTTCTATGTTTCCTTATGACTTTCCTCAGTATATTTAGTGAATTTTGTACCATTAAATTGAATAAGGATACCTATGAACTAAGTTCCATTAATCATAATCTTAAACAGTAAAAAGTTAATCTAAATATTGAATGGAAACTCGTCATTTTCAATATTTGTGGCGAGCACTTATGGCAGTTGGTCCGCGAAGCGCGGTATGCATAATGAGCGCAAATTGGCTCGTTATATTCTCGTGTTCCGTTCGTCGGCTACGCAATTTAAAGTTTTTAAATTAAATGTTTGCCGGGATTTAATGGAAACCTAATATTGATTTGCGCTCCTAAAAGTTTTACGGCACCCACATGAACATAATCAGCTCGTATGACAATGAGCTGTACGTTCCTGATACGTTTTGATTAGGTATTAGTTTACTCGGGATATTATCATTTCCACTGTAATTGTTTTAAAGGGTTGCTGTTATAATTTCCCTTTAGATATTGAAAGCAAATATTTTGGCAACATACACAGTGTTTTCTAAATAATGGTGTGGAATATATGAGGTGTGGCAATTTAATTCCCGGATTGGTACAAAATACAAGACCACAATTGAAGTAATATAGAAAATGTGTGATATTTATTAAAAGTACTATGCCTTCAAAAACCTTCCTGATTAGAGTATGCTGTTTTTTAAGACTAACGATACTGCGGTACTTTTAAATTGCACCTTAAATTGTGACAGCTGTCAGTGACGAACTTAAATTAGAAAACTTTATATTTTATTGTATTATTTCATTATTAATATGTTAGAATTACACAACAAAAAGTTATAATCGAAAGTTTCTTTAGAATGGTCGAAAATTAGATAATGGAGAATGGGTTTATTCCATTAATTAGTGCTTGCCTGATTTCTGGCAACAGTTTCCTAATCTGCCAGTTACTTATGAACCGCTGCTAAGTCATATTAATGTTTACATTGATAAATTTCGTGAAACAGGGGGTGGAGCACCTAAAAAACCAACCGCTGATTGCATAGAGGATATTCGACGTTGAATGGACAGCTCACATAAAATACCAATTGCAAAGCTTTCTCAAGAAGTTCATTTGTCAGTGAGAACATGACGTACCGTTTTAAAAAGGACTTAAAATTGTTTCCATATAAAATTCAAGCATTTTTTGAACTCAAGCAGGTAGATTTTGCTGCGAGAACACAGTACTGTCAACAATTTTTGTATAACATAAATAATGACAATATTCTCGACAAATGTTTTTTTTCTGATAAAGATTGGTTCCATCTTTCTGACTATTTAAATAAGCAAAACATTAGAATGTGCTCGGTAGGAAACACTCACGAATTCACAGAAACTTTATTACATCCACAAAATAAAAACAGGCATCTGGCTAGCAGTTTCAACGAAAAGAATTGTTGAGCCTATAGTTTTTAACTAAACCGTAACTGCTGAAATATACCAAAATTAATTACTACAACCTTTTATTAATAAACTTCATGATGATGAACTTGCAGAAGGATTGCTTCAGCAACATAATGCACTGGCGCACAAATCTCAAAGTGTAATAGCTTTTTTGCAACAATTTTTCGACGATAGAATTATGAATTTTCCTCCAAGACCTCCGACTCTGACAATTTTAGATTTTTTATTTTTTCGTATTTAAAGAGTACCATATTTAACACCAAACATCACCCAATCGCAGAGCTTCGCAATGCTATTAGGAATTCCTGTGTTGATATATCCCCACAACTTCTGGTAAGTGGTTTTAAGAACATGAAGTGAAGAGGTCGAGATTGTCTTCAAAACAATGGACAACACTTTCATAACATAACCTTTAGTATTCAGCCCACCAAACCGCTTATACTGTTCCACCACATCCAGTATTATCTAATCTATAAATATTGTGTAATTTGAAGAGATAATTCCTTTGTAAATGAATATCCGTTGATGGATAAAGTCATCTGTATGTCTACATATCTATAAAGGCCGCAACAGAATAGTAAAGATATGGGAAACCTCGATAAGGCCCTAGTTGATCTGCGGTCCGAAGAATATTTATAATATAGAGACGATCTTAAAATATTAGGAATAAACGGTAATTTATATTTATAATACATTAAAAAAAAGACATTATATTATCTTTGCTTCTTCATAATTTAATTGTTTATACTGTTCCTTATAATAATCTATATATACATGCATGCATTAAAGATGAGTTTCAGTTGATGTGAAATAATTTACTCTCACTTGCAGTAAGTTTCAAATATTAACTATATATACAGAAAGTATAGAAATGAAAAGCAATGTCCGTCTTCGAGGAATGCCGTGCATTGAAAAGTTCCAACCAGAACGAAACGCGTCTGTACGTTTCCCGTTGATTGACTTGTTTTTTTCAGCAATTCTTAATTAACCTAATTACCAGGAAGTTCGTTGTCGCGAAAGGGTGTGTTCTGCATACTGGTACAAACTTAGTTTGTCGGATTGTAGTTATGAACGCTTCACATAAGTCGACATTTACATGTAAGAATGAGATTTAATATTCATTAATTCTCACTTGCAGTAAGTTCCAAAAGTTAACTATATATACAGAAAGTATAGAAATGAAAAGCAATGACCGCCTTCGAGGAATGCCGCGCATTGAAAAGTTCCAACCAGAACGAAACGCGTCTGTACGTTTCCCGTTGATTGACTTGTTTTTTTTTCAGCAATTCTTAATTAACCTAATTACCAGGAAGTTCGTTGTCGCGAAAGAGTGTGTTCTGCATACTGGTACAAACTTAGTTTGTCGGATTGTAGTTCTGAACGCATCATATAAGTCGACATTTACATGTAAGAATGAGATTTAATATTTATTAATTCTCACTTGCAGTAAGTTCCAAATGTTAACTATATATACAGAAAGTATAGAAATGAAAAGCAATGTCCGCCTTCGAGGAATGCCGTGCATTGAAAAGTTCCAACCAGAACGCTGCCAGATGGAATAACGAAGAATATTGTGTATCCAAAGGCATTGGAGTGATAGATTGATTATAACAAAATATTATTGATTCGTTATTTAGCTAGAGAATAAACAAAATATCGATCAATGGCAGTTAACACAAAGCAAGTTTTAAATTTTCTATAGAATGTAACCGAGCAATGCCGGGCTACGGGCAGCTAGTATTTAAATAAATATTTAAAGTAATATTTACTGTCGAGCAGAAAGCAGCACTTACAGAACAATAATAAAGAGTTTAGAATGAATGTATGTATATTTGAATATAGATTTAAGCTTACACTAACATAAACATTCATTTACATATATCTGTTTCATTATTTCATATAGCTTTCTTACGTATACGAAGGCAACTTCATTATTAATTAATCCGCGGTGTCGATAACAAAAATGTTGAAGTATGCCTGACAACTAAGAACATGAAAATCGAGGAACATCGTTGATTCATTTTGCTACAAAGGATGAATGAAGTCGATGGGCAATGAAATTCAAAAATTTTCCAAACACCATGAAGAAGCAAGAAAATGTAGTTGTACAGAGAACAAAAAAATGTAGTGAATGTATTGTAAAAGTATAAACTACAACTGTAATTCAGTAAACGAAAATTGGTATTAAATCATAAAGTACTAGAAACTATTTTTTTCAGGCGTATAATAATTTCGATATTATACTATCCACAACCTCATATGGAAAGAGTTCATTTTTATCCGGCGACAGTATTGTCGTTATTATTGTACGGCGGAGCTGAAATAAATACATTTAAATCACATGGGAAGAGTGTTTCCCTCTATGTATTCTCCTCGTAAATTAATTCTGACAACTAAACTAAAACGTCAAACGCTAACGTTATCATTAATAAAGAGCACTAAATGTGTAATCTGTCATTTGAGCCTAACCTGAAAATCATTTGCAAAATCTCAAAGAAATATTTTAATTAAGCGCTTGAAAAAAAATAGTATATAATACACGGTAGCGAAAGCAAATTAATTGCCTCTCGCACATTCTACTGTCTCGGCTAGCGTTTCGGCAGTGAACAGTATACTCGACTATAATATGAACTTTCTCTGTCTGGTCTATAACACTGGTCTGCGACGTTTCTGAGGTGATAGTTTTCTTAAGTGGCTTATTTACCATATTTGCATGCTGAATTCGGAACAATGTGCGAACAGTGTGCTAGGAGCAATTGCTTTTATTCTCTCGGTGCACACAAAGAGGCCTCAGTCGTTCTTAAGCTTTTCGAGTGGTAGTATGTGTATTTCAATTTGAGTGAGAACGTTAGCATTTTCATAATGTACAGAAAAAAATGTAAAAATGATCCAGACATGTTTTGTTACATATGTGGACAAATCACTTTAGTTAATCGTAAATCAATTATAACGAGTTTTGTGAAAAAATGTACCTAGCCTACTTTGGAATCTAACTCAGTGATTCAGACAAGTCATTCGCACCTCACATATGCTACAAAATGTGCGTAAAATGTTTGCGACGTTGGAGCACCAAGAAACAAAAAGCTCACATTATATCAATGATTTGGCGGGAAGGAACAGATCATACTACTGATTGTTATTTTTATATGATTAATCTACGACGTAAGAATTTATTAAATTTCCAAATATCAGTGATGCCAAATTTTTGACGGTTCTCAAATCCGAGAACTGTTGAAGGACCAGGAATTAGACCAGAATAAACGTAATGAAATAAATACATCGTTAGTATTTAAATCTATTGTCCAAAACTTTTTGGGAATCTACCGAAGTCAAGAGTATCAACGAGTGGCCGAAGACCTGTTACAAAACTTTCAGTCTTTTGGTGCACGCATGTCTGTAAAAATGCATTTCTTAAGTTCGCATTTTAATTATTTTCCAAAAAATTGTGGGTATTTTAGCGAAGAGCAAGGCGAACGCTTTCACCAGGACATTCATGTAAAAAAGAGATATCAGAGCCTGTGGGACGTAAATATGCTGGCAGACTGTTGCTGGTGTCTAAAAAGGGACGTTAAAGACGTTAGACAAGCACGAAAATCTTTGAAAAAACCTTTCCTGACACAATAATTTTTTGTTCCGCATTGTTATATCATTATAACCTCACTTTAAATAAATACATTTTTAATTTGTGTTTGTTAAAGTAAATTTGTACGAACTATTTAGTGTCATATATTTCAGTTACTAATTTTTTCAAAATATACATATACCAAAAAACTTGATCTGATGTAAAAAAATGAGCTATATTTTTGAAATCAGTACATAGCATTTACCCAAAAACTTTGACCTCAGACAAAAAAAAATAAAACGCAGACCAGTGTAATATACTATTTTTTGTAGTTTGGTATTTTAGTAGATTTTACAAACGTTTGAGGGTAAGTAAAACGATACTTTCGCATTTAACATGTGGTAATACACAGCGTAATTAGGGGTTAAATAGAGAAGTGTGAATATCAAATTTGACCTTCCTAATAGTATGATTGTAGGATAAAAAACAATGCGCATTCGATCTTTGCCAATGGTGATTATTAAAGTCGAAACAATTAGTATAGTTATAAGTATCTAATACGATGTTACAATAATAAAATTATTCATTTTTATTATTATACATAGTACTATTTTGTACTCTAATGACTTCTACGCCGATATATGTGTAATAATATTATACAATCGACAGCAGACAATATGGCAGTGTAATCAAGGTAATAGTATCGCAATAGACATAGTTAAACAGACATTGCCTTGATTAGTTGCTGAATGGGTGACAAGTAAAAGAAATGATACTTACGGCTCCTTGTGTTCGGCTAAATGACACCAAAAGGAGAAAGAGAGTTGACAGAATAAATAAAGAATAAAAGATTTTTATATATAGTAATTATTGTTATGCATCAACTCTGAGAATTCCTACGCCGTATAGTATCTCTCTTGTCACAACTTATTATACAATTTTTCCACAACTGCATTGTACAAGGCACCGTTTTAAGAAACCACAATTGTATTATACTTTTTATTACGCCAAATAGTTGCTAATATACTAGCTATCGTTTGTAGTATCGCATACTACTATTCTAGTAAATTCTAGTATATATTTTTCTCTGTGTATACGAAGACAATTTGTCTGCTTAGTAATACTAACTTGGTAAGAAGACGTCAGCTGATAACTTTTAAATTTTGAGTCCTTTAATATTTTAGTAATAGTATTAAGTTAGTCATTAGTTTAGGTAGGCGAGCAGTGGCTCGCTTTCCGTTCGAATTACACCTCGACGTATTCGTAAATACGCCTATAAAGAACTTCACACTATAATTGCTGTTCATGTATTCATGTACTACATGCATATAGCACGCAAAGCTCTGGTAAAGTGAGTCTCACGAACCTTTTGCTTGTCTACGCCTCTCTGAGCTGACCGATAGTAGTGGTCTTTAGTTATTAGTCCCAGACTAGACTATAACATGATAAAAGAACAAAACCAGTTTGTAATTGTAAGATTTAATTATATTTTAATAATTTAAATGTTTATAACACAATTATAAATAATATACCTTTTCAACTAATTGGTTAATTAACAGCAGCCCAGAAAATTACAAATAGTAATATAATTTACGAAAAGCCGCACACGTAATATTCAATTTAAAAGTTCATTCATTTACATAAAAATACTCTCTGAAATTACTTAAATATTAAGAACAATTATGGATACGTTAACAAGTACTTCATGATATTGTTAATTCATCGCTTTTGCCCTTTTTCACATAGTACTCATTTCAAGTGGCGCCTTGAGAGGGATGCAACTAGTAAAAAAGAAAGTTTCCTCGCATTAAGAAGGTATAGAAGGGGTGTCCTGCCTCTACAAAAAAGAAAATGGGAAACGTGAAGATATTAAGGAGCAATTTCATTCCATTAAAAGCTTTGTTGAAACGAAAACCGGTTGTTTCGCCCAGTCCTTCGAGATCTGCGAATGTGCCGAGTTACATTAGAATGAGCCCTTTTGGACTGGAAATATTTTCTTGCGAACAGTAAATATGTATATACGAGGAATGCCTTTCAAATACGGTCATACCTAAAATGAGTGAATAATATGACATTTTAACTTATTTCATTATCAGAAAAGTAAGTTACTTATTGAATCTGCTTACTAATATTATTTTGGCTTTGGTTATAATTTCAATTCACTATCCGACGAATTATTTTCTTAATAATTGGATGCCCGAAAATGGTTGAGAAACTTTTATAATAATATCTTAGATATGGAGACATTCCTATCATTTTCCGGAAAGCAAAAATCCTAGCAATATTAAAACTTGGTAAGTCCCCGGAATATGCTGGAAGCTACAGACCCATAGCTCTCTTATTTAATTGCTATAAACTTCTAACACGGCTTATCTACAATAAAATAGCGCCCACCGTCGAGCAAGACGGTTTCAAAACGGGAAGGAACTGCTATGACCAAGTCTTGGCGTTGAAGCAGATTTTCAGAAGGGTCTTAAAACATCCGCTACTTTTATCGATCTCCAGTGCCTGGAATAATACAATAATTTTTAAATTCCAAAAAATCGTCCCATGTTCTAAATTAAGCAAACTTATCCAGAATATGCTGAGCAATCGTCGAATTGTACGCTGGTTCCATAATTAAACTAGGTAATGGCAAAACCTTGAAAAATGTCCTTCCTCAATGATCAATGTTCAACATTCTCCCGCCCACAAAAACAAGAAACTGTCGACATGCAGATGAGTTGGCTTTATGCTCCCAAACCGAGAATTTAGAGAATGGAGAATTACAAATTGCTCAAGATCTGCCAGCTTTAGACAAAAATTATAAGAAATGGCTCTTACAACAATCCTTAGCAATCTGAATGTTTCTTTCATTTGTGGAACAAGGAAGCCAAGGAAGCTGAATGTTTAATTTGGTGATAGTCGAATTAATCACAACTCCTGCCCTAAATATCCGGGTGTAACGTAAGACCGGTCTCTGACGTTCAGTCAGCACTTCTATATAGCTGCACAGCATTTTACTTTCACTTAAAATCCAACTATATAAATAAATGACCAGAAAACACATAAAGTAAAGTTCTTTAACATGTAAAGAATTCCATGAAGAAATTGAGTACGTGAATACATATCGGATCTAGGGGAAAACTAAGCTGAGAATTTTTACCCACAAGGGCAGTAGTTTAGAACTAATCAAATTTAATGACCGTATAAAGTTTCAGTCTGCGGTATTTTTAAAAGTACCATTTAAAGTTTTACTTATTTTATAAATATTTCTTTTAACTAGAGAGTTGGTTACAGTTATTTAATGTTTCATACAATGATACTGCCTAGTTATTTCATGATTTTGTTATTACTCTTTGTACGTTTAACTAAGAGTAAAGCTGTTTATGTATCCGTAACTGACGACACTAGTGTTGCTAGGCGCCATCTGACATCCGTCGCCAAGTTTGACATATTTGACGGTATACCATGAGTTTTTTATATCACTGAACATAACACATGAATATACCTATGTTCAGTTTTAAAATAAATGCTTCAATGAAGAAAACAAGAACAAAAGAAAGAAAGAAGAAGAAAGAAAGAAGAAAAAAATAACAGAAATAATTAATTAGAGTAGAACGTTATGCAACCAACAATGCGAGTGTTAATGTCACTTGTCGTAATAAGGCATAGGGAAAGGGGTGCTGAGTGGAGTGAAGTGAGACATAGTGCAAAGCAGAAAAGAATGGAAAGAGGTATATAAAAAGAAACTGACTGTCCTGACTCAGCTCTGTACAGCTTTACACCTGTAAGCGATATAAAGGCTTTAGAATTAAGTAAGTAAGTAGAAAAGTGAGCTTTATCAAACTGTACGGCATATGTGTCGTGGTTACCTTCTCATTCGAGAAATATTTTACAAGGTGTCCACGTATAGACTGATACAGTGTATACGTGGACGTTTTGTAAAGTAGCACCCCACTGCCTTTTTCCTACTTAGACGTATTCAGAATACGAATACAATGCGATAAGGGGTTTATACCTATTTTTAATAGGATTATAATTGCGAATAACTGATTTATCATGCGATCTATGCATTGTAACAATAAATGAAGTTTTCTATTGTGAGGAAAAACCTCTACAATCCATTAAAAATTGTTTAAAATAGATTAGAAGTCATGCTAACCCAGGACTACAATACTTTACGACATACTAATGCTGGCACGCAGTCAGAATTTAATGATAGTGAAAGTGTAGCGGTCCTAAACCTTTTAAATAAAGGTACTGATGTCCAGTTATGTCTTTAACTATGATAGAATTATCGCAATGAGATTAATCCATTTGAGTGGCGACCCGCGTACTATTAGTACAGATTATTTGTAAACCTGTTTATAGTTGCAATAAATGGATGAACAGAGTTCAGCTAGCTTTGATTTCATAGTTTATTTTCTTATTTAAAAATAAAAACTTAGTCGGCAGGTACTCCACGTTTTCATGTTTAGAAAAAAGCTAAAAACAGTTCAATATCTATTCAAATAATTAGCGTCTTTATGATAGAAATGAAAGTCCATTTTGTCAGTTATGTTTTGAGGGATTATAAACTTGAAAAGTAAAAATTAGATATTTTAGGTGCTGCCCTCTTTTATCAGGTTCACTAATTACATAATAATATTTTATAATTTTTGAAACTAAAACAAATTTTGAAATTGTGTCCTTGAGAAAGACAAGGACAAAATTATCCAAACGTAATAATGGTTGTGTCATGTGTTGTTAAATTCTAATAAATGAGGACGTACGTTTAAATAACAAAACATTGAATTCCAACAATTTCAATTAATTGAATTATATGCTATTTTCACAATCATTTTTCCATAGTTTTAAAAATTGTTATTTTACTAAATAATTTTTAATAACAATCACACTGAAAACATAAAGTTTTAATTAATTTTAATACATTTTCAATTAACGAATAGACATAGAAAGAAAAAAATAACAGAAATAATTAATTAGAGTAGATCTGTATATATCCCGGCAAGTTTTAATTAATTTTGTTGATAGTTAAGACCAGGAAAATTATGTTCTGCATAACTGAAAGCTGGCGACAGCTCTAAAAGTTTTGACGTCTTCTTGCTGTGCTTTTCACAGAAAAGAGTTGCATTTTGTATAGCGAAACTTATTAATTTTACTTACCCTCATCTGTTGAAGCTGAGCTCGTACGAAGTCGGCTCTAGAAACTTGGTCAGAACTCACGACAGCGAATGATCCCATATACTGTAAGAGATATGAATATTTCAGTTGAGAATTTCACGTGTATTTTGCATATTGTTAAGAGAGTGCATTTATTATTTACTGAAATATCCGTTGGAAGGATGCATTTGAGTGGAATTATGATAACAAGTTATGCATGAAGTTTCTTCTCCTTCATATTAAGGAATATTACAAGTAGTAATAGTAGCACATTGTACCACGGATATCTTAATTATAACAATTTCTTTTACCGCTAGATAAAGTCCCTGACAGCTGTCCTCAAGATAAATATATCTGAGAGATTAAATACATTTGAATTTCTTAACCGAAAGTTATAGTTACTTATCCGGTAGATAAGTATCTAATGGATAATGCATTCGTATGAAGTTGCAACGTTATTTGATAGTGATGTTGCCAACTTATCTTTATTTACTTATATATATATATATATATATATATATATATATATATATATATATATATGCCGGTTTAGAACGTTTTTCTTCGTTGTCCGACACCTAACTTCCATCCTCTTCTATCGCCACACTCCTCTGGTGTGAGGTTTCTTTCACTCATGGATCTTTGTATGCTCTTCTACCATTCCAGTTTCGGTCTTCCCCGTTTCCTTCTCCCTCTTGGGTGCCAGTGCATTATTGTTTTGGGCCACCTGTTATTTTGCATTCGTTCTACGTGTCCGTAGCAAGTAAGTTGTTTCATTTCGATGTCTTGAACTATCGTGCCTTCTATTCCCATTTGTTGCTTTATATAGTCATTCCTTATTCTCTCTCTTCGTGAAATTCGCATGGATCTTCTAATGGCATCCATTTCAACCGCCTCAACCTTCTTCCTTTGTCTATCTGCAATCCTCCAGGTTTCTGCTCCATATAGAACGCTGCTCTTTACCATAGTCTCGTATATGTTAAATTTTATCTTCTTTGTTATTTCCTTGCTCCATAGAATTCCATTCAGGCATCCGATCACTTTTTTTGCTTTGACTATACGTTTTTCGATCTCTCTCACATCTGTTCCGGTGTTGTCGAAAGTTACGCCCAGATATTCATATTCCTGACATTGCATTATTTCTTGACCATTGTCCACTTCCAGATTTCCGTCCTGGTTGCCAATACATAGATATTTTGTTTTGTTTATATTGACTGTCAAGCCCCATTTTCGATATTCTTCCATCATTTTCCTCACCATGTATTGCATGTCCTCCTTGTCATTGGCCACTATGACCTGGTCGTCAGCAAACTGAAGGGTAAATAAGCACCTGTCATTTATCTCTATACCCATTCTGTGGACCTTCCTCTTCCAATTTCTTAGTGCCACCGCTACATATATCTTAAAGAGTGTTGGAGAAATACAGCATCCTTGGCGTAGTCCTTTATTTACCGTAAATGCATCTGTGAGTTCTTTACCCATCTTAATTCTTGATGTGGAGTCTTTATACAACTCTTTAAGGGCCGTTATATAGTTGTAATTGATGTTAGATTGTTCTAATACCTTCCATAATCTTGATACTGGGACTGTGTCATATGCTTTTTGTAGGTCCACGAACGTGAGGTGGGTTTCCAGTTGTCTAGCAGATCTTTTTTCTATAACTTGTTTTAGGCAGAATACGTTGTCCGTACATGATCTTCCTGCTCTAAAACCACATTGCTCTTCCTCTTCTTTGTCTTGGTAATCTTCTTCAATGAGGTCACGCAGGACTCTACCGTACAGTCTGCTTAGTGTGCTTGTGACTGATATGCCCCTATAGTTATTGCAGTCTAGCTTATTTCCTTTTTTATGAATGGATGATATAAAAGCCGTTTTCCAGTCTTGCGGAACAGGATGTCCATTTAGGCATTTATTGATAATTACTGTAAGACTTTTATAGAGCCTTTCTGTTCCATATTTGAGCATTTCGGAGTATATCCCTTCCGGGCCGCTGGCCCTGCCTGACTTAAGATTCCTAACAGTCTTGTTTATTGTTTCTTCCGATATCTCAACTTCTTCCCCTTATACCACAAACTGTCTGGGGGAGTCTATTATATACTCTTGTCTATCTTCTTGTAGTAGGCCTTTGTAGTGTTCTAGCCACTGTTCCGGTTTGATTATTCGGATGTTAGCATTGTTCCTTCCTGGGGTTTTAACATTTGATATAAGTCTCCACACCTCCGAGCACTTCCTGCCTCCCATGTAGTTATTAATTTCTTCGCATTTCTTATCCCATGACTCGTTTTTAGCTATAGAGATGCTCGTTCTTAGTTGTCTTTTCGTATCGTTGTAGTCGTCAAAGTCCCGTTCACGTTTTGTCGTCAGCCATTTCAGATATTTCTGCTTCTTTTCTTTGACTAATTGTTCTATTTCCTCGTTCCACCAGTATTTCTTGATGTTGTTGTTCTTCTTTCTGACTCCTACAGCTTCTTGGGTGGCTTCTATTAGACTGCTTAAAACGTTATCGTAGAGTTCGTTAAAGGTACACCCTTCCAGGTTCAGTAGTTTGCTGTCGAGTCGTCTTTGATATAGAAATACAGTGCTTTCGTCCTTAAAACTGTCAAAATTATATTTGATTGTATCCACCGCGTTTGTGAGTGTTGTCCTGCCGTCTTGTTCATCTTGGGTCTTGTTCCCTTTCCTAAATTGCATTCTTATTTTGGCCCTCACCAAAAAATAATCCGACCCGCAAGTTATTCCCCTCAGGACTCTCACGTCGTTTATCTCTATGTTTGTTTCTTGTCTACTTATTACATAGTCAATAATGGTTTTTAGATTACGGGTGTTCTGCATCCATGTGTAGCGATAGATGTCTTTGTGTTTGAAGAATCCGTTGTTTATTCTAAGATCGTGGGTCTCGCAGAGATTTATGAGTCTTCGGCCATTATCATTGATTATTTCTTCACCAAATGGTCCCACTACTGGGCTATTGTTTGCCCTTCCTGTTCTTCCATTGAAATCTCCCATCAATATGACTTCTCTCTTTCTTCCAATACCTATTAGGATTTCGTCCAATTTGTCTAGGAATTCTAGGAGCGATCTTTATTTACTTCTTGCATCGAAATAAAAAGAGACGTGATTCGAAAATTTTATTGAGCAGTTTTCATGAATGACTGCTTGAAATTAGACTTATCATAAAAGTTCATTCAAAAAGTTATAGAATATTCTGTAGTAACACACTTGAAGCTGTAATTGTATCCCATTGTATAGAAGGCGAAAGAAAAAAATATTAACAAAAGTTTTTTCACTATATTTACAAATTGTTTTGATTTCTAAATGAAGTTTTATTAAACACCTAAAGATATTTTTGTTTTAAATTTTATAGCACCATGATTATTGAAATATACAGTGTGTAAACTGATTTCCTAAAGTGAGAACTTTTTTAGTATGAGCTTTGGAAGAAAAACTTATTCTTTATGAAAAATTTTGCTTGTATCGGAACAAATTATAGTCAAAGAAAAATCCAGCAATCACTTAAGATAAGATTAAAAACTTGAAATTATGTCGAGTTGTTGGTTATAAATATGACTAATTTAACAAATTAATCGCATTTTTGGGGAAGTAATGTGAATGATTTAATTATTGCTTTCTATATTTTACGACGCTAATTATTATAATTTTTTTATTGAAAAAATTCGCCCTGAAGCAGAATTCGAACCCTAATAGTAATAATAATTAATTCTTTCACATTACTTTGCGAAAAATGAAATTAATTTGCAACAATTGCCAATGCAATGGCCCGGAAAACCATGGACGTGGGTGGAAAAATGGACAGGCGAATGAATTAAGAAACTTACAATTTGTATGGAGAAGCTCCCGTAACACACTTCATAAGGATGCGCCGACAGTGCTTCGACTACCTTGAAATATTAGAAGAAGAGGGGTTGCTAAGTATATAGGATGAATGGTACCTGATGAAAAGAGAAGGAGGAATAGACAAAGGAGTAAGTGAAGGGATGCTGTTATAGAGGGTGTGGTAAGGAAGGGACTCAGGAATTGGAGATTGTTGGCAAGACATAGGAAGAAATGAAGTAGCATTACTAGGCAATTCGTTAAAAGGCCTGTAAACGCTTAATATGTATATTGTATATGTACTTTTTTCAGATGTACAGACAGGATTAGGTGATGGATCTTCTATTTAAGAGTCTTCGGTAGCTAGAAATCACAGGATAACGATTCTAAAAAGTCTCTAGGCGTCCAAGGATTGGTTTTGGGTTTTTCAGGATACTCGGTAAAAGTCCGAAATTGGTGGAGAGAGACTGTTGCTTGAAAACTGAAGCAGAAATAAGAAAAACACCCTAACCACAATATATATCAATAAATACTGTATACGTATTTCGGCAACTAAGTTGCCATCTTCAGTAGAATAACCTTAAAACTGAAAAAATGTTAAACGTAGCGTTTTTGACTAAGGTAAACCTTAGAAGATCTGTTCTTCACCATAATAAACTTATATACTACTTAAACCTAGAGTGAAATTTAGGGAACCGTGAAGCGTGAATACATGAAGGGTAAAAATAATGCTATTGTCACAATAAAGCATACAAACTGGACTGAGGGATTGGTCCATTGTCAGAATTCATTAATTTATTCTTATTTCTATATATATAAATACTTTCATAACTATCTAATTCTCTATAATTATTAACAGTTTTAATTAACCTAAGGTTATTTGCCGGCACAGAATGACCTGTGTCCCAAATATGTCGGGCAACGCTAGATTTTTCGGGTCTGTTGAATCTAAAGTGGGAAATATGTTGCTTGTAACGAGTTGAAATTGAACGTCTAGTTTGGCCGATATATTTTTGGCTGCAATCGTTACAATTTATTTCATATATACCAGATTTATGTTCTGCCTCAATTTTGTCCTTGGTGTTACCTAAAAGTGATTTTAATGAGTTACATGATTTAAACGCTATTCGAAGAGAATGGTACGGTAAACAAACAAATTTCTCACCTAGGTCTTTTTGAGGTAGTAAGCTCGTGGTATCATAAATTAGTTTCCTAAGCCTATGTTTCTTAATTAGGTTGGTTATTATTTTCGAATCGAAACCATTGTATGCAGCGATGCTTCTGATTAATCCAACTTCTTTTTCATATCTATCTTTTGTAAACGGGAAACTTAACACCCGATGGATAAGAAAATTAACATGGCATCCTTTAATTTTCTTATCCATCGGTTGTTACGTTTCCCGCTTACAAAAGATAGATATGAAAAAGAACTTGGATTAATAAGAAGCATCGCTGCATATAATGGTTTCGATTCGACAATAATAACCAACCTAATTAAGAAACATAGGCTTAGGAAACTAATTTATGATACCACGAGCTTACTACATCAAAAAGACATAGGTGAGAAATTTGTTTGTTTACCGTACCATTCAGCCTCTAGAAATCTGAAATCTTCAAAAACCATTCTCTTCGAATAGCGTTTAAATCATGTAACTCATTAAAATCACTTTAATTTAACACCAAGGACAAAATTGAGGTAGAACATAAATCTGGTATATATGAAATAAATTGTAACGATTGCAGCCAAAAATATATCGGCCAAACTAGACGTTCAATTTCAACTCATTACAAAGAACTTTAGATTCAACGGACCCGAGAAATCTAGCGTTGCCCGACATATTTGGGACACAGATTATTCTGTGCCGGCAAATAACCTTAGGTTAATTAAAACTGTTAATAATTATAGAGAATTATATAGTTATGAAAGTATTTATATACATATGTAGAAATAAGAATAAATTAATGAATTCTGACAATGGACCAATCCCTCAGTCCAGTTTGTATGCTTTATTGTGACAACAGCATTATTTTTACGCTTCATGTATTCACGCTTCACGGTTCCCTAAATTTCACGCTAGGTTTAAGTAGCATATAAGTGCTATTTCGATGTTAGGAATTTAGTGTTATCCCACTGGCGATTTGGTGAAGAGCATATCTTCTAAGGTTTACCTTAGTCAAAAACGCTACGTTTAAATTTTTTTTCAGTTTTAAGGTTATTCTACTGAAGATGGCAACTTAGTTGCCGAAATACGTATATAGTATTTATTGATATATATTGTGGTTAGGGTGTTTTTCTTATTTCTGTTTCGGTAAAAGTAGTTAAATTTTTATTTAGGTAGAAGTCTAGTGTGTGGTGGATTGTTTGAAAACCATTTCAGGGTATGTAAATACTATATTTTCTCAATTAAATACTAATTTTTTGGAGTATAATAAAAATGCTTTATCTTCCTATGGCCTCTTTCCTAAGTTTCCAAATTTGTGTTTTTAAGACTGTATTTCATTAATTTGAATTTATTTAACTAATATCAATCGTTCAAAAGTTCTTAAAATTTTTGATCCTAATTATAATATAAATTTCTACATTTTCAAAACTCTAATTTCTATAACATAACCTAAATTAATATATGTACAGTTTTTATGTAAAATATGCTAACTGTTGCTTTTTATTCTTAAAGATATACAATGCTATGACGAACGGAAGAACCATATATTATGAAATATAAAATTTCTAAAATAAGCCACAAACAGTTCGCTATTGAGGACCTTCGTTATCTACAAAACATCCAAATTAAGAATAATTACCCAAAAATTCTCATTAATAGTTCTCCACTTATAAACAATATAAACCTGGCAATAATGATACTCCACCATCCATAAATAACAACACTAGCAACAATGCAAACATGGGACAATGTATTTATAAATCTCTTCCATACATAGACAAAATTAGGACCCTTTTCCGTAATCATCAGTCCAAAATAGTTTTTACGTTTGGTATTCTAGGAAGCAGATTTCTATCCAAATTAAAGAGTACGATACCTTCACTTCAACAAAATCATATAGTTTATGCAGTCAAATGCAATGAATGCTCCAAATATTATATAGGTCAGACAGCCCAGAGATGGCGTGAACGTAGCACCCAACATCGCAGTGATTCGAAGGTAAACCCCAAAAAATGTGCCTTGGAATCTCATATCAGTACTTTGAAACACAGTGTCAATTTTAACACTGTAAATTGCTTATTCAGTGAAAATAACCATTACAAAAGAATTACATTAGAAAATTTAGCTATCAAAAGAATTACTAATAATCTCAATACTAAATAACGTGCTTCCACATTCGCTAATGCCTACACTTGCAATAATTACACATAATTATATATATATTTTTTGCAACATCTGGTTTTTGTATTCCTTATTGCTTCACGAATCTTTCTTCGGAAGTACTCAATTTCGTTCTAGCCTGTTTAGTATACACTGACATTCAAACCATTATATTTAAAAATTTTTTTCATTCTTATTAGTATGTTGTGCACTTTTCGCAATAGTTGGTCTTTGGAATGTAAATACTGTTAGATATGAATTTTGATTAGTATCTTGAATAAAGTCACTCAAGAATTGTTAATTTGCTAATGTAAATATGTACATTTTTATATTTTACTTTGTATGGCCAATTTGTAAATACTCTATTAGGTTTGATGAAGAAACCAATACAGTTTCGAAACGTTACGTAGCAATAAATCGTTTCATTTGATACATTTACCCAAATTCTGTTTTTATATATATATATATATAATATTTTTGTGACCTTGGTATGATATGGTAAATTCAATCAGTTGGCGATTACACAACATATATCACGACTCCATATATTCCACAACTATCAGAAATAATTAAATACACTTTAAAAAAATATGATATAGCTACAACATATAAACTTAGTAATACTAATAAATATTTATTTTCAAAACTTAAACCTAAAATAGAAAAAAATCGAGAAACACATGTCATATATAAAATACCATGTCGCGATTGCGATAGTTACTACATAGGCCAAACTGAACAATATTTATACAAAAGAATACAAGCCCACAAATACTCTAAAACACACAAAACTTCTTTATCTACACACAAACTACAACGCGACCACCATTTCGATTTTGAAAACACACAGATAATTGATAAAGAACAACACACAATGAAAAGAGAAATTAAATAAATGATTAGAATTAAACAGGAAAAAAATTTAATTAACAGAAGAAATTATATAAAAAATTTAAGCAGTATATACTATAATTTAATTGTGTAAAGATCTGTAATTTACCATCACAATATATTTTTTTTGTAATATAATTAATTATATATCTTAAGTTATTTAAATATCAATTACATTTAAATATCATATACATTTGCTTATCATGTTGACTGTTCCGTGTTTTGATTCCTGTCTGGTTGTCCGAGTATGTTTTCGTGGTTTTCCTTCTCGCTTAAGGCGAATGCCGACAACTTTGCATATTAAGACGCTCCACGGGCGCATACATAATGATAACTCATGTCTTGCTTTTCCCTGTTTTTGTTGTTTATCTGTTCTTGGAATACTAAGGCATGATTTATTATTATTCAATTGGAATGTATCTTTGAATAATTTTATCCATAGCCACTCAATTACATGACATTTGTATACTGTCATTTATATTTTATATCCTTGATAAAGGCATCATTGCCGAAACATGTAGGGTTGTTTTAAATATATATACTTTAAAGTAAAGCCAGACCTTAAATCGCCAACTGATTGAATTTACTATATATATATATATATATATATATATATATATATATATACAGGCTGATTCATTTTCGGCCCTCACCATGGGGATCTCTCTTATTATTGGAGATAGAGTATAGGTTTAAATTTGGCAAAGTAGTTAAATTTTGTGTTTGTTATAAATCCGTAAAGAAAATAGATCTGTGACAAATGACCTTCGTTATTTAAAAAAAAAACGCGGAAACCCCATTTTCTTCTTTTACCTGTAGCACCGACATTTGGCCTTGTAGTGAAAAAATAAAAACACATCCTTGTGGCCATTTCTAAACCTCTATCCAGTGGTGTACTCTAAATTTTTTACGACGTTTCGTTTCTTTCTGGCCATCATCAACTATCTAATTTCTTATAGGCGCCATATTTGATTTAGACATATTCAGAAAGAGTTTTTTTTCTGATTTCAACCATGTACCACATGCTGACTATAGTTTTTGACATTAGGTTTTATTTGAAAGAATAAATTATAAGATTAAATAAGGTAACCTTTGGAATTTCAATCTGTCAAACATTTCTTTTATTGTTCGTTAATAATACAAAAATGTCATATACTAACGAAGAGAAACGAGATATGATAAGTATTTTTTATTCTTCGAAACGAAATTCAACAGTAGCGAGTACAAGATAACAAAAACATTAATAAAAATACATAGAAAAGTAAACAATAAACAATTAAACTAAATGTTCAATTATCTGGCCATCTTCGGTAATGCACAATTGGGCACGCCTTCTGGCATTTTGTACTGCCCTTTGTATAGTTCTTCTAGGAACTGCATCGAAGGCATTCTGAAGTCTGTCTCGTAATTCTTCAATGTTTTGTGGCGCATCTACTTTATAAATATTATTTTTAACATATTCCCATAAAAAAAAAATCTAGCGGACTTAAATCAGGTGATCTCGCAGGCCATTCAACAACTCCCCTATTTCCAATCCAACGGTTTGCAAACTCTTGATTTAAGAAATTTCTAACAACAGCTGCATTGTGTGCTGGTGCGCCATCTTGTTGCCACCATAAATATTGTAATTGATTTAATGGGATATTGTCGTCAAGATACGTATGTACGTAAAATATTTAAATATCTTTCTCCATTTATCCTTCCTTTATCAAGGATATAAAATATAAATGACAGTATACAAATGTCATATAATTGAGTAGCTATGGATAAAATTATTCAAAGATACATTCCAATTTAATCATAATAAATCATGCCTTGGTATTATAAAATAGATAGACAACAAAAACAGGGAAACGCAAGACATCAGTTATTATTATGTATGCGCCCGTGGAGCGACTTAAGATGTTAAGCTGTTGGCATTCGCCTTAAACGAGAAGGAAAATCACGAAAACCTACTCGGACACCCAGACAGGAATCAAAACATGGAACTGTCAGCATGATAAGCAAATGTATAGATATTTAAATAACATAAGATATATAATTATATAAGAGCAACATATATTATGATGGTAAATTGTAGATCGTTACATAATTAAGTTATAGTATATTCTGCTTAAATTTTTTATATCACTTCTGTTGTTAATTGAATCTTTTTGCTGTTTAACACTAATCATTTCTTTAATTTCCCTTTTCATTGTGTGTTGTTCTTTATCAATTAAATGTGTGTTTTCAAAATCGAAATGGTGATCGCGTTGTAGTTTGAGTGTAGATAAAGTAGTTTTGTCTATTTTAGAGTATTTCTTTTGTATAAATATTGTTTAGTTTGGCCTATGTAGTATCTATCGCAATTGCGACATGGTATTTTATAGATGACATGTGTTTCTCGATTTTTTTTCTTTTTTAGGTTTAAGTTTTGAAAATAGATGTTTATTAGTATTACTAAGTTTATATGTCGTAGCTATATCATATTTTTTTAAAGTGTATTTAATTTTTTCTGATAGTTGTGGAACATATGGAATCGTGATATATGTTGTGTCAATGTTTAAATTGTAATTGGTGTCTGCAGTGTTGTATATTTGGTGGATTCTTTTTTTAATTGTTTGGTCTATAAGTTGTGATGGATAATTATTATCTGTTAAGATTGTTTTAATATTCTTGATGTTATCTTTTCTGTATTGAGTATGTGATAGTTTTACTGCTCTATCAGTCAGATTATTTATAATAATTTTATTGAATACTGTAGGTGTATTTCAGTGGTAATTCATATATATCGAAAAGAAGCTGTGGGTTTAATATACCAATTTGTATAAATAGTACCCTGTCTATCATAGCTTAAAGAAATATCAAGAAAATTAATACTGTTATTAATTTCTTCTTCAATAGTGAATTTTAATTTGTTGTGAAAATTGTTGCAGTTATTTAAAAGATAGTTTATTTTACTAGTCGGAATACATGTTATGATGTCATCTACATATCTTTTGAAGAAAATAGGGTGAAAGTCTAATGAATTGATAACGTTTTGTTCCAAGTGTTCCATTACCAGATTTGCAATAGGGGCAGCTAAAGGAGAGCCCTTTGCAATACCAAATGTTTGACTATAAAAAGAATTTTTGTACTGAAAATATGTGTTGTCGAGACAGAAGTGTATACTCTAATAAATTCGTTTTTATTTAGTAATGTGTGTGGACTAATTTCATCCTATTTGGATTCTATTATGTTTATTATTATGCTAGATGTGTAGGAATGTTAGTATATGAAGATTCTACATCAAGTGATATAATTTTGTGATTAGTTGGTACTTTTTGTTCCTTGATGAAATTTTGAAATTTCCATGAGTCTTTGGTATGATACTCCATTTTTCCTAACATCTTAGATATGCTATCTCCTAGGAATTTTGCTATATTATAAGTAGGGGCTTGTATATTACTATGATACTATTGGTCTTAAAGGGATATTATTTTTTTGGATTCTTGGTAAACCATATATTGATGGAGGTTGGGAATTAAAAATGCGAAGTTTGTTTTTAGTTTTGAAATCTATTAGGTTTTGTTTATGCCATTTATTTATTAAGTTATTATTTTCTTTTTGAGTTTTCTCTGTTAGATTATTTCTTTCTTTTTTATAGGTGAATTTATCGTCTAATAGTTTTTCTATTTTTTGCTCATATTCCTCTTTAAGAATGATCACTGTTTTATTTGATTTAATTGCTGTTGTTATTATAATATGAGGGCTGTCTTGGATACTTTATCCATAACAACTACAAATGTATGACATTAATATACTGTCATTTATATTTTATATTCCTTGAGAAAGGCATCATTTGCCGAAACATGTAGGATTGTTTTAGATATATACATTTTGAAGTAAAACTAGACCTTAAATCGCCAACAAATTGAATTTACCATAACATACAAAGGTCACGAAATAATTATCTTTATATATATATATATATATACATATATATATATATATATATATATATATATATATATATATATATATATATAAGGTAAACTTAATAAGTCGGCGATTAAAGGTCTGGTTCATTACTTCAAAGTATATATATTTAAAATATATATACTTTGAAGTAATGAACCAGACCTTTAATCGCCGACTTATTAAGTTTACCTTATCATAACAAGGTCACGGAAATATTATATATATATATATATATATATATATATACTTATAAACATACATTGTGAAGCCCACTATATTTAAGGGGCGTTGTTCCACCCATCCTTTAGCATGTACTTTTTACTGTATATAATACTTTTATGATATTAGAAATTGTTATAAATTATGCGCACACAAAGAGGGGTAATGTTTTTCACATCTGTTTAGCGAATTATTTGAATTTATAAGAACAGTATTTTGTCCAGCCGCACGAACTTATTAATGTTCAGTTGTGCAGCCCGCTTATCCGATTCGTATATACATTTATATTACGCGGTTGATGTTGAGCCCTACGCTGTTGCCACATTTGATGGGCAACTGTAAGTTACGAGTACTTCCCCAGTGTAAGTATATACATATTCCAAAACCGTTATAATGTGCAAAATATGTTTGAATAGAAAATGGGTGATCGCGGAAGAAAGTTAGTGTCGCTAGCTATATCAATGAATAGTAAGTAAATATGTATTATTGGTATTATAATAAAATGTACGTATTACAAAAGTATATATATATTCCAAAATCTTATAAAGTAGAAATACCTAAATATTTTGTAAATTCTTACTATCTAAAAATTAATTATTCTACACGGATTTATATTTACTTATGTACGAAGGTACATATGTATATACTTTAGATTGTAATACCAGACTTACCAATATTAAATACCTATTCACGTTTTATGTGTGCAGAGAACGAGAAAGATACATTATCTAAAATAAGTGATAATTTACAAGAAAAGCATAAGGTTAGTATATTATTAATTATTATATGTATATATCTATTAAACTACATATAAACGTATCAGACTTTTATGCTACATATCATACCTATATAAAAATAAACGAGAAAGAGAATATTAAATTACAGATATTTTATTATTTAAATTTATTTATGTACGAATACTCACTAACAACTCTAGTATAGAAAATTCTGATACAAACAGAATTAGTCTTTCCGTTTCTTCAATAAACGACTTAAATTGGATCGCTAATTCACAATATCAATTGCAAGCTAAATCACTTAATGAAAAGTTTATGATACGCTGGTGTCCTACTAATGAAGTATTTATACCTTTGCATACAATATTAGGATGTAGCAGTTATCCTTAAGGGATATAATATTTGAAATTAAATAATACATATATGCATTTGTGAACGCGTGTATTAGTATGAAATAAATTGTAATATTACGTCTTTTTCTTTTCGATATATCAGTCTTTTTACGTTTGTGAATTAAGATAATGAATGATTTTGTTTACATTAATAAAGCATATAAATACACGGTCGACGGAAAAGAAAATAAATCTCCGAAATGTAAACAAAAACTATATAGACCTTGAATGAAGTCTTTCAGTGTTGTATTTGTTCAACGTATATGAGAATCATTCTTCGGTACCATCTTAATTTAAATCAAAGTAAAAAAAAAAAAATCAAATGTATTTTCCCTTAAAACTGTGTCAAAATAGTTTTTGAATCGTTCCGTCCTTGGTATCCTAAAAATTGTAAGGAAATAGGATTTGAGAACTTACTAATTGACAATAATTTTGAATCATAGTACATGAAACGATTCAAAATATTGCAATATATGTAGTTTGAAAAGATTCTGAAATCATATTTTAAACTATTAACATATTTTTTTTAAATATTGAGTCAACTATAAAATAAATAATAAAAATGTAATAAAAAAAAATTGAAGCAATTGTTTATTGTTTAAAAGTTATATACATAGCACATATTCTGGATTTTATATTTTCTTTCTCATTTGACAAAGTGAATTCATTTTGAATAATTTCTATTGTTTGTTTCTAATATTAGGTCGATGTTCAGTATTTATCGGTGCTGAAAGATTAATAAAGTAAATATGTAGAGCAAATTTTGTATTCCTACAAATACTTTTTATATAAAGTTTTGAATGCCTTTTATTTATCATGTATCAAAATAACTTTTGAAAAATTACAATATTTTCCCAGTTCTAGTTCGCTTTTTATTCAAATTAAATATAATTTTTTCTTTTTTCACTGAAAGCTCATACAAAATATTTTTCAAATTTACTTAGGCTTTGGAAATAGGCGTCAAACGTTATATTACTGTTATTTGTTTTTAACGTGAAGGTAATTCAATCATAACACACACTTATCTGTACTTTTAGAATTCAACAGTTGGAAGAAAATGTTACGAAATATTTACTGAGAATAAAGACAATATTTTACTAGATAACACTAATATTCTAGATGACAACTTTTCTGTTTGTTCGGATTCAGAATCTGACAATTCACGACAATCCACAATTTTTTACATGAAACAGGTATGGTCGTATTAGCAAAGAATTGGATTACGCACGCTAAATTATTTGTAATATTTCTTTATTTGTTTAATTCTAATCAATACAGTATTCAGTACACATACATGAGTTACATGACTGTGGATATATACACATACTTATTTTTTGACTAATTTCATGAAATTATTCATTCTTTTTGTTTGAAAAAATAAATATCATTTAAATGTTTTCCCATAAGAATGCTCGTCTAAAGAAAAAATACATAATTGTTTCAATTATTTTACAATAGCAATATGGTGCATTGTATGTATAATATTTAATACATTTCATTGCAGATATACATATCGTATATCATTTTATATATAATTTCCAAGAACGACTTTCTTACCTTATTCATTAGGATATTATGTGTTTAGGCTTTTGCTTGCGACTCCTATTCAGAGGAGCAAAATCAGAACAACTCTGAAAACAATCAAATTCAATCGGAAAATATTATAGTGAAACCAGAAACTTCTCAAATTGAAGTATCCTTAAATAATAGAAATTTGGCCGCTGTTGTAGCAGAAGAAAAATTTTGTATAAATCCAAGAAATAAACTAATTACTAGAATTAATGACAAAGAAAATATAGACAATACCATAGTTAACTTTGGCAAGATAATAGAAGTAAGTCATTTTTTAATATTATAATGTTGAAAAGGAGTACCGTTAATAAAATTTTAACCCAATTCATTCCATTTTAAATATTACGGCTTCTTAAAATTTTAATGGTAATGATCAGAGTTGAATTATTTTGCAGCCACCTAAGACTTCTGTAGAACAACTTAATAATCTGAGACCATGGACCAAACAAAATACATGCCCTTATTGTTTCATCGATGTAACACATTTTTCACGACATTTACAAAGAAACCATAAAGAAGAAGGAGCAGTAAGAGAATTATTACAAATGTCTTTCAGAGATCCAAAAAGGAAGAATTTACTTGACGCTATACGGCGCCAAGGCAACTATTTATATAGCAACGAAACTAAAGATATTCGACCAGTAAGAAGACCGAGAGTTGGTACTGATTTAAAGCAAAGAAAAATAAACGAAACATATGTTGTTTGTCAATATTGTCTAGGATTTTTTAAACGGGATTACTTAAGAAGACATCGAAAAAAATGTGGATTACGATCAGAAACTAGACATGATGCAAGAGAAAATCATTTGTCTGAATCTAGAATTTTTAGTGTATGTAATGGAACGAATAAAGAATTTTATAAATCACTTCGTCTAAAAAAAGAAGTTTTTAAAATTATGAGAGCCGACGAAATATCAAATATTGCTATGAACGACGTACTTATTTGTAGTTACGCTGAAAGTTTATTACGAAGACATAAGCGTGTGCAAATAAAAAACACTATATCAAATAAAATGCGAGAACTGGGGAGAATGCTTTTAGTTTTGAAAGAAACAACAGGGGTTCGCAGATTTATGGATATCTTAAAACCTGAGTTCTTCGATAATATTGTATCAGCGACTAAAGTTATTAGTGGATACGACTGTCAAAGTCAAACATTTAAGGCAAGTAGCCTGGCCTTGCATATGGGAACAACATTAAAACAAATTTGCGATACTGCTACGAAATTAATTATTAAAAAAAGCAGATTCATAATATGTGAAGATAGAGAAGCAGCATTAAAAGACATAAAACGTATAAAGAACTTGGTAGAAAATCATTGGAACTTTGAAATATCCAGTCTTGCGTTAAAGGACTTAAACGAAGAAAAATGGGAGAAACCGAACCTCTTTCCGCTTACCAGTGACGTTATGAAATTCCAAGAATATGTTTCCAAAAGCGCGAACGCAGCGTCAGATAATCTTCAAGCTGGAAAAGATTTAGAAATAAATTATAGACGACTTGCGGAATGCGTTCTAGCATTAACGCTGTTACTAAACAGGAAACGAATTGGAGAAATTCAGTACTTGAGAATTAAAACGTATTCCAAAGAATCAACAAATTCCCAACAAGAGGAATTCTTGGATTCACTTTCTGATACAGAAAAAATTTTAACTAAGAATTTCAAAAGAGTTATCACAGGAGGTAAAGGTACAAAACCTGTCGCTATATTATTTCCTAAAAGTATTCAAATGTATATTATGCTGATGTTAAAAGTAAGAGAACAGTGTGTACCGAATAGTAATGAGTATCTTTTCGCAAATCCCTCTACTGAAAATAGGTGGCTGAGTGGTTATCATACATTAAAAAAATTGGCGAGCAAATCAGGAGTACAAAATGAGAGGCTCTTTACTTCAACTCGGCTAAGAAAACAAATTGCTACAGTGTTACAGGTTCTAAACATAACAGATAGCGAAATGGAGCAATTTGCTAATTTTATGGGACATACAAAAAAAACTCATGAATCTTATTACAGGTAATAATTGGCTTCATATCATTATTTAAACATGTTAGGTTATTCAAATACCGATAGTTGATGTAGAAATAAGGTGTACAGTAATAATGAATTATTTGGTATAACTGATTGAATCGATTCTGCCTTTACTTGATGTAAATCCATATCAAATGATAAAATCACAAACACTGTTTGACACTTTATAATAACAAATAAATAAAGTGTAAATCTAATACAACAGTGTTTGTGTTTTTATCATTTGGTATAACTGACTAAATATATGCTGTCTGTAATACCAAACTTGACTGAAAATAATATAATACGGAATTAGATAATAATACATTAGACACACAATATATATTTTTAATACACTTGAAATTATAATGTAGGTTACCTCAAGATGTCTACCAGACGGCTAAGGTATCTAAATTATTACTGGCAATCAATAAAGGCAAGACATCAGAATATAAAGGCAAAACGTTAGATGAAATAGAAATCTCCGATAATGAATCTTCTGAAGACTCAGATGTGGAATTAAATAAATATGATAATGTACCATGTACGGAAACAAATATAGGTAAACCTAATATTTTCTAAATAATAAAAAAAGTCATTAACTAGAAAATTATTTATTTCAGATTCGCAACCAAAAAAAGAAGGGCCTAAAAAATACAGAAACAAATGGACAGAAGAACAGAAAACCATTATGAAACAATATTTTTCTCAGCATATAACAAGTAAAAAATCTCCAAAAAAAGAAGAAGTTGAAAATTTTAAAAAAACGCATCCAAATGAATTCAGTAATAAAGCATGGACTATAATCAAAGTTTTTATTTACAATTGTTACAAAGATTTATAAATTAAAAATATATAACATAATTTATGTTCTTTTTTCTTGTAATTTTTATTTTGCAATTTTCAATATTTGATATTAATTTAATATTAAACATCGGAATTATATGCATATAAAACCTGAAATATATGCGCATATGTGTTTCCAAAATTCTATACAGATATATAGCAAGCGCCAATTAAGTTGGCGCGAGGTGGGGGTGCGCAGAAACCGTTTTTAAAAATGTCCACCCCCACTACTCAAGTAATTGTCAGAATACATTTGTCATTGACGTTTGACGGAACATAATGTCTTTGCTAGGGGATCATAAAGTGATACACGCTCAGAGGTTAGAATTATCTGACATTTGATGTAAAACCAAATACAAATCTCCCCACTACTTCTAATCCTGCGCGAACTTACCCCTCCTCGCGCCAACTTAATTGGCGTTTGCTTATGTGTAAGTTTAAAATGAGAACACAAAATTGCTGAAGTATAAAATAATTTATTGCAGACACACAAATGTATTATAATACATAGTTAATCATTGTAATATGTAATTGCTACCGAATCAAACGACCTTCTTCTACAGATCGAATTTGTGAAAAAAATTCTAACAAATTTTTCCAAAGCTACTAGTGAATACGTGCTTGTACTCTTCATATGTTTACATAGAATCCATAATTTGTGACGTATTCGCAATAAGATCAAAAGTAATGCTTCCGTTCCGAATTTTGAAAGAGCTTTCATGTAAAAGTTATTCAAAGTTAACGTTGGCTTTATATACAAAATATGAAAAACGAAAATACTTTCTATTTTTTTGCGTAATTCGTATTGATGTACAAATAATTAAAAATAAAAAATATACATTTTCAAATAATTGAAAATATACATTTTCATATAATCGCACCTGTATTATGTTCATAATTAGTCTCAATATTATAATTAGAAAAGAATTTGTTCTTAAGTCAGTCCTAGCAGTTTTATTTTTAATAATATTCAAACATTATTTATAATTTTTTACGCGAATTTATATTTTAATCAAGCTATATATTTAATCTTATATTATAGAATAAATTATTCTAATTTTAATGATGCAATACGAAAATCACATCGTTTCATATTTCCAGAGCTGTTGTTACCAAAGTAAAATGTAACGCAGCAAAATACATGTATAAAATTGATAGGCAGCGTTGCCAAGAAAAGGGCTACATTAAAGACAAACAATGTATTGGGCTACACAACAAACATACAAATATGGGAGTATATAATTATATACAGTGAAGCGCCGCCGTATGGCAAAAGTATTCAACTATTTCATATATAATGTCTGGAGTATGGGCACTTTTTGAGACCCTCACGATTTTTTGGATATAGACGTTTAGGGATCTATTTTAACGTTTTCAATCAAAATAGGGTGGGGTACGTTGTTGAGCCCGCAGATGGGATCGGCAACGCATTCGCGGGCTACAGAACGGTTTATTTATATATTCTATGGGCTACCGTATGACCGTATATATATATATATATATATATATATATATATATATAATATTATATGGTAAAGGCGACAGCCCGGATAGCTGTAGACTTGGGTTCGAGTCCCAACGTAGACCATATTTCTCAAATAAAAAATTTCGTATGATTTGCTTTGTAATTTGTAGACAGCAATGTTTACATCCCCACTTACTCTGCAATTACATACATTCTAATTTAATATTTGTAAATATTTCATATAAAAAAGCCGAAAAACTCCAATAATTTATCAAATGTTATATTTAATGAACGGCTATATATATATATATATATATATATATATATATATATGTAAAAGTGACGAATAGGGAGAGAAGCTTCACCAGGACAATGGAAACACTACACCAGGGACAGTGGAATCCATCTATGTTGGGCGAATACTGCCTTGTTGTTAAAAAGAGATAATTATACTGAATACAAGAGAAAAACGTGAAATATTTTGTCGCTGTATATCTTCACGTATCATATTGTTATGATGATCTATAGTAAAATGTCTTTGCTTAGATTTTAACTTGTTTTACATGTTTATATTAAATAAACATTAGATTATCTCCGACCACCAACTTCTATAACAAAATACGTGTTGCAATATTTAGCATGTCTACTCTATACACACTTATTTTCATCAATGATATTTAAAAAATGTTTAAATTTGTTGACCAGTATAATTAATATATGAATGTCGTAAGATTTTAGTTAAATAATTAGAACAGTTTCAAGGAAATAATGTAAACAGTAATTAAATAACATGTCCATGACATAGAACTTGAAACTCCTGGCACAAGTGGACATTTTTTCGTAAATTTTGGCAAATGTCCACTACTAACAATAAGATAGCCTGACTAAACAAGAGTAAGTCTTTCCGAGAATTAGTAAACAGTCATTAAAGTGTTAGAATCTGGAGAGCAAAGTGCATTCAATATGCAGTGAGGCAACCACGTCACCCCTCTATTATACAATTTAGAAATATGGCCTGTAAATTATCATTCAGATAATACTAATGTTACAATGAAAACATTCTAATTATTATGAAAATAACAATATGTTCTTTTAATCTGATCTTTAGACAAGAAAGCTTTTCAAAATAACTCGTACTAATGAAAGGAACTCTTTATGGAAAATCAAATATATTTTTAGGATTTTTAACTTCTTTTTTATTAAGTAAAGACGTCTTACAATACCTTCTAATACTCAGTAGAAGCAGAAAGAGACAATGTGATATGATTTACAAAGTAAATCACAAAAAGGGATGGAAACGACCAATTCCCCGGTGTCGTAAATAGCAGACAATGTGGATGTGAAAATTTATCAGTGTTCGTATCCGTTCAGGCCGATCGTCGCGAGGTTACCGTTCTCTACATGCTTAAGACTTCGAATTTATTGCTTGCTGTGAAGACGGCATAAAAGAACAGGGAAACGCGATCCAGACGGGCCGATCATAAAAGCACAAAATGAATCAAGCACTTAAATTTAATTCTGGCGATAAATTTTATTGACCAGCACGCACTAGGCGCTTTCAATTATATTTCCATGAATTAACAAAATACTGGGTGTTTCAGAAAAAAACACTATATCTTCTAATATATTATAGTTAACTATACTGTGTGATATTTATTAGAGGTTAGATTGTATGCAAAATGCATATTACGAGCATATGTGCAATGCAAAATTAATTTTTGCATAGCTAAAGGGGTTTTTCTTTAATTTTTCTAAAATTTACCAAGGGAATATTCAAATTTCATGATTTTTCGCTTAGACGAACTTGTCACATCATTAGGACTCAAAGAAGTATAACACTAATGAAAAATAAAAATTTTTATTACAATGATCTAAATAATATTTCTTATAGTTTTATTTCTTCAATTTCTTCATGAAATATACTTACATTCCTTGTTTATTCTTCATTAGCCGTTGAATATCACTACAAAAAAAAGGGATTTTCCTCTTTGGAGAAAAATATAGTGAATTCACCTGTACTACGAAAATGCAGTGCCGGGTGACAGTAGGTTTTTATTTTTTAATTTTGAACCCAGCAATTCGGCAGTATCTTTTGGAAGGCCTAAATCTCTAACCAGGTCATTGATCTGGCTCTGAGAAGAAAGTTACGGTCCGTTATCAACAAAAAAATCTGAACTAGATTCGCAACTGTCTACAATTAATTGTCTCTAAATGTATTACCATGACTTATATAAGGAAGCTATATCCAATTAAATGCGGATATTAATTATATACCACGACCAACCTAATCAAGCTGACAACCATAGCAATTCTTGCATCTCATGTTGATCCAGTCATGGCTTAAACAAATCTTCAGGAAAGATAGATAGATTCAGGGCTGTAATACGAAATGCCGTATGAGGCACACAAATCCAAGTCTATACATGTCACATGTGACGTGAAACCTGTCTACCCGTCAGAATCAACGATTGTGAACGCCTATAAGCTGACACCACAAAATACCTAGGAATGCATCTCGATAGGCGTCTCACATGGCAGATACATATTTTTACCAAAAGCAAGCAGTTACGCATTAAACTAAATCAAATGCATTGGCTTGTCGTGCGCAGATCACAGCTATCTCTTGAAAATAAGCTGTTACTATAAAAAAACCATTCTAAAACCAATATAAACTTACGGTATTCAGCTCTTGGGGACCGCCAGGAATTCGAAGTTCGAGATCGTACAGAGGTTACAAAATAAAGTGATACATACCATACTTGAGACGCTCAATATTTTTACCCGTCAACTTCATTCAAACTAGCCCCTAACTGTCACTATTCAAGAAGTTATTGCTCACCATTTTGGGAAATACCGTGACAAGGGGCACGCCACCCAAATGTGCAAGCCAAACAGCTATTTAGTCAAAGCGGGGAAGTGAGGCGGTTCCCTCTTATCTAGGGATTAAACTTACATAGTTATAGATAACCAAAAGTAAAAGGGAGATCTGGTTATGGCTAGAAAAAGAACATAAAAATAAATGGAGGTTAACGGAAGGTCAACTTCATACCAAAACACTACTAAGGGAGCTGGACGGAAAGTTTTCAGCCAACCTAATTCGTAGTAGCAAGAAAGAAATTAAAATAATTACCGGGTTAATAACCGGACATTGTCCTTTAAGGAAGCATTTGTACAGCATGGGCTTGGTTAACGAGCCCTGGTGTAGGAGATGTGAAAAACAGGAGGAAACTTGCCTTCATGTAATATGCACGTGTGAGGAACTGAAGGAACTCAGACAGACATATTTGGGGAGAGATCTATTGGATCCTTAGAGTGTACTCAAACTTCCCCTGAGGAGGATAGTGGCTTTTATCGAGGACACAAGACTAACAGAGTGGAACTGAGAGATCTATTGGGGATAGTACAAAGAGCAGTATGCTCAAGTGCCTGGACGTGATGGCGTCCAACCCAAAACAGAGAAGAAGAAGAAGAAGAAGAAGAAGAAGAAGAAGAAGAAGAAGAAGAAGAAGAAGAAGAAGAAGAAGAAGAAGAAGAAGAAGAAGAAGAAGAAGAAGAAGAAGAAGAAGAAGAAGAAGAAGAAGAAGAAGAAGAAGAAGAAGAAGAAGAAGAAGAAGAAGAAGAAGAAGAAGAAGAAGAAGAAGAAGAAGAAGAAGGAGAAGAAGATAACCAAATGGACAAAAAGTATTTAGTTCTAATTGTATTCAGATTGTTTCATTGGAAACAATCTAATCAAGTAACTCTGTTATAGTAATACACTCATAGATTATTTCTCTTATGTAGATTTCTAAATAAACTTAGTTAAAAGAAATATGATGTGAATTATTATTATACCCAATTGTAGAATGAAAACTATATTTTTCACTTGTTGTATCGAAGTTTGAATATACAGTTCATGTCATCAGTTTCACAAGAATATCCAAGAAATTGTGCGGTGTCAATTTTTTAGCTTTCGAAATGATTACCATTTTCCCAAGAGAGTTATTGATCAACGATTTGATATTATTTGGTTGGAGGAAAGAAAAATTTCTTTCTGAACAAACTATTATATAACGAGATAATAATAATAATTATTATTATTTGTTCAAAATTATACAAGTGTATAAAACTCGTCAAATACATGTAAATATATAAAAAGAATATAAACCCTGACATAGACAACACATTAAAATTTTTTGTTAAAATAAAATTCGTCTAAAGAATAAAAAGATTGTAGATATAACAAACTTTCTAATGTTTTTTAAAGCACTTGTCCCTGCTCAGGTCCTGTAATGTATTTTGGGATATGATTATAAATATTTAAGACATGACTAGTTGCGTCATTTTGTAACCTGGTCAGAGTTGTTTCTGGTACCGCAAAATAGGCACTTTCCGTCCCGCGAGTACTCTACTTGTGACATACCTGCCAAACGCACTGCTCATACACAAAGCAAACTCCAGAATGTAGAGACCGGTAACCGTATGAATTTTTCTTGTTCTAAATATTCTCACGAGTCAGTAAGTCCTAATTTAAAATCTGTGCGAAGACATTTCTTCTGTAGAATAAAACGTCTTCCCACATCCACACTGTTCCCCAGAAGACGAAATCATACCGCAACCGCAATTCTACGTAAGCTCGACACGCACACAAACAAACTGGCTTTACTGTTTACTGAGCCGGAGATAACCCTAAGGGCACAGTTCAATGGAAAAATTCTCCGAAATAGATGGTGTAGACGGGACTTCTAATAATTGCAAATCAACTCTTATGTCGAGAAACATTACCTCGAGAGACGAGGTGAGACACCGTCTCTACAGTTCACAACAAGATCTTCCCGTTGAGAAGCAGCGAAATGGATGATCTGGATCTTGCCTACACTCGATTTAAGATCGTTCGATCTGAACCACGCGCTCACAAACGACAATGCCTGTACAATGATCTCCCTTAGGACGTTTGTTTTCGTTGATCTTATTGCCAATGAAGCACCATCCGCAAATAAGGCCATGGGATGATTGAATAATAGCGGTAACCCATTTTTATAAATTAAAAATAAAAGAGGCCACAGTACGGAACCCTGTGGCACACATCCCTGTGGTACACCCTTTCAGATTGCCCTTCACTTTTCTGATAATTGTATTGTATTTTATGTTATTAAAAAATTGCTTAATAATTTACTGCTTATTTCAGTAATAAATTATTAAGCAATCGAAAAAATTAGAAAACATTTTTAATAAAGTTATCTAATTACATATTACATGTTGCAATTAATTAACGTTAAAATTATTATCAAATCTCCTTACAATAAAGAGACTGATGTAGTCATCGCTTTAATTAAACAGAATATACCCGGAACTTCATAAGCGTAAAATTTAATGCTCGTGCCTTTTAATACCCGAGATATTTCAAAGTTCTGATGCAATTTCCAGACGAGGCATTCTGCGTTGTAGTCGATTAAAAAACACACTTCAACATTTCAAATACTTTAGACTACAATGTTAGGTGTCATTTAGTTAATTAACCTTGTATCTATATAGTTTGCTCCAAGCCACAGTTGAAGTATGTGTACGTACATACATATATGCAGGGGCGGCTCGTGACGACGTATTTTGGTTTGCAGTACAATGATCCGAGTGCTTCGTGTATTCTCGTGTACTAACTGTAACGTTTGCTTAGTAAACACCGAAAACACACGAGGCACTCGTATCATTGTACTGCAAACCAAAATACGTCATCACGAGCCGCCCCTGCATATATGCATTGTATGTACTCAGCAAGTTTAATAGAACTGTTTCAGTAATTCAACATGAACAGTGGTGCTATTGTATTTTTCATTTTTGGTGTATGCACGTAGCTTTGCATACGTATATATATTCGAAATTGATATGAATATTCATTTCGTAAATTAAACGTAGTTTGTAGTTTGGTGAATGTATTCAACGGCGAGTATATTTGCTTTATAAGTTAAAATACTCTTATATTTAAATCTTTATGTTAACTCTAAATATGTATAAACACATTTGAGTAATTTTTGTTTGTCTTTTTTCATGGACACTATCACTCTGATGGTCAATATGAGCACAAAACTGATATAAGTTCAGGTTTTTGAGTTAAATAACATTTTCAATTACCTTAATAAAAAACAAATTAAATATTTCGAAATTTTGGTAAGTTTACCTTAATGTTGAACCTAATACACTCAAACTATTCTTTATTCTGATACTTATATTATATTTTTTGGAAATATTCTCCCTAGTTGTTAAATATACAGAGGAGCTTTTTATGTTATCTACCTAGCTATGAAAACAAATGCTATCGTGGCAATTTTTTTACGTCAAGTTTATATGATATTTTATAGTGTCATCTCAGTTTGATTCAAATCGTTTAATTAATAATTTGTTACTTTGACATTCATTTAAAGAAGAGAAAATGAGCGATTTTAAATTTTAAAACACAAGCGTCAAATTTTTATAAATTTTTGGTATAAGCAGTTTAAATGGGACAGAGAATCCACTCATGATGACCCAAAGTGTGGAAAACTTCTGAAAGCACAAGGTTGAAGATTTGGTCAGTTATTGAATGGACAAGGCGAGAGATTTCATCAAGATTGAAAAATCATGAAAACCCGGTACCAAGGAAGATGGATCCTTATATGATGGTCGACTACTGTTGGAGTGTTCAAAAGGACTGTCAAACCAAAATACACAGCAGACAGTGCTATTAACGAAAATTTATTCCCTGATTGTTGTTTTTCCTTTTACAAATACTCTTGTCATTTTTTAATGATTTTTGTGTAAGTACTTGAAATAAATAAATGAATTATTAAATTTTATCCTTTCTTTATATCGTAACAAGTCTTATGTAAGTAACTACTTAGTCGCATTAGTGATTCTTCAACGAGGATAGTACAGTATACAGTTTAATTTTGAAGTGGTTCGCAAAAACTAATATGATTATACCCGAATTAGTAAAAAACAAATCTAGGTTAGAAGTCAGCAAAAATCATGTTGGCCAGTATAATATAACATTATATAAGATAAGAAAGTTTCCTATCTTTTTGCAGTTGACTACAAAGAAATGCTCACAATCAAAATTTACTGCCCGATATTTATTGCCCGCGACCGCATATCTTTACAATATTTTTAATTCATATTCTATATAATTACCAGAGAGCGAACTCGAACGATTGATGATTCATAGCCCATAGGCGTCTGCCTTGTATTCGCAATAGGTTTGTTTCTGTAAGCGATCCGTAAGTTTCGAACAATTTGATACGTGTGGCTAGAGCTGCGTAAGTGGTACATACATACATATTGCCATGGATTTTTCCATGGAGAAGAAAGAAAGAAAATAACAGAACTATATTGAACTTTTTGTGAAGAACATTTATAAATTCATGTATTTTATTTTGGTGTCTATTTTATTTCAGACGGGGATCGATATAAATATACTTAATTTTAAGTGATGAATTTTATTATGTTTGAATTTTTAATCCATCCCTGTATATTTAGGTTAGTCAGATGTTTAAAGCCGCCGCCACTCCGGATATCATATTGTACTAAGGTGTATATATTTTCTCTATCTTGATTTTATATATTAGGTGGGGATGCCCTTGCGGTTCCTGGAGCTTCATTTTAGAGATTATTTGAATGTCCTTTAAGATAGGTCGGTATAAGTGAATATTAGATACGACTTAATTTTGTCTGATATATTTAAAATCTTAGATAATTCGTTTATAATTTTTGGTGCGTCGTATGTGATTTAAAAGTAATTTATCGTGAATTTACAAATCTTTTATATTTGTAAATTGATTTAATTGATACACCGATCTAAAGAAAAGGAATCTCTCATGTTTAATTGTGATGCATTAATTAATGTAGGTATCTTTATAATTATTATTAATATATTGAAGAAAGCGCTATAATTAACTTGTAAATTTTTGTGAAATTTTTTATGTATTCAGAATAATATCTAGAAAATTTGTTAGATGGTTTTTGTGGAGTTTGGGTGTTTTTATTCACTTTAAATATTTCAATACGGTGGAAGGTGGGGACGAGTTTGTGTGATGTCATGTGAATGCATTCATGACAGTCAGATTTTGATTTCGCGCGCAGAGTAAACAATTCTTTACTTTGACGTTTAAATTGTTGGGTTAATATTATTGTTGACATCTGATAAATTTTTGGATATTAGTAATTTTGTTATCTTTGCTCGTGAGTTGTCATAGTGAGGTTTTTTAATGGTTTGTATCTTCATATGATATCCAAGCATTTTTTATCCTCGATTTGCTGTGTCTTTAACAGTTCAACGTTACACTTTGTAAAGTTGATTTTTTTTAATTTTTTTTTAAATATAAATGTAAAGGGGAAAATGTTTGTATAATTTATCTGACACCTCGTGTTTTATTTTATGATATAACCTGCATCCGTAAGGATCGACCCGAGAGAAATGAGCCCAAGGAAATCTACGAGACTGAACAGCCGGAAGATTAAGTTGTATGTGAACAAAAAAAATTAATAAGCAATCAAAAGCACATTCCACTGCAATATGCAGTTAATATGTATCTGTCAATGTACTACAGAGCGAATGTAATAAACGGCTTGGTAACCGGCAGCAAGTACTGCTGAAACAAAAGTACAAATGAATTGCGTAACGAATTTTGAATAAAAATAATTTACAAAGAATAAAATTCGAAAGTATGTACTTTCTGTAAAACATTGAAAGTGTAAAACATTACTTTGAACAACTAAAATTTGTTCAAGGTCTTCCTGTGTTAAATTAGTTCTTTTAGATGTTAAAATGGCTTTAAAAATAGGAAATGTCCGTTACATATAACAACTGGTTGGGTGCGTGATTAAAATATTGCCAAAATGCACCATACTTCGAATGTATAGATTTTTCAATCGGCTCTGTGCAGAATTGATATATATATATATATATATATATATATATATATATATATATATATATATATATATATATAATGGTCAAAACACCCCATTAACGGGGCATAGCAGCTTCGGGTAGCTTTCTAAATCTTCATTTTCGGGGTGGATCGGTCCCCATCTTAACTTGCAAACTTCGCCTTTGTTTCATTGATTATAAGACCTAATTTCTCCCATTATTTAATTATTTCTTGTACTACTTCGACCATTATCTCTCTCCTTTTTGTTATGCCTACTACATCATCCGCATACGCAACCACCTGGCTTCCTCGTGTTCTTACCGTACCCTTGTTTATTTTCCTTGTCAGATGTTCCAGAATTGATATAATATATTCAAATCTGAATTCTGCTAAATATGGCACCAACTTTTTGTCTCGGCTTTCAGAAATATCTTTTTAAATGATGAAGCTAACTTATCAACATTTGTAAAATTACCCCTGATGTATTCACATACTCTGTGTAGTGCATGTGCTGCACAGGTAACGTGTAGCATATTGGGATAAGATTGCTTTAATAACTTCCCTGTTTTTAACATATAAGTTTCCGTATCAGTAAAAAATAATAGCATCTTGTTTTTATAGTTGTTATCCGATGACAGAATATTATGAATACATTGCTCAATTAATTCTGCAACTGTTTCACCATTTACGATTGGCAATATTTTAGTTGCAATTAAGTATGGTTGGTATGAAGTTGTCGTATGAAGAATACCAGCAACTACATTTAACCTATATCGTCCCATTACATCCGTTGTTTCATCTGAAATTACACAAAGATAACGACCAGATGGGTTGGTTCATATTTTTTCAGTGGTTGTCAAATAACATTTTGATAAAAGTTATTTACGTAAAGTAGATTCATCTGGTATATGACGATCAGTATATTTTTAAGAAATCTCTTGAGGACTGGATTGTTAAGCTTTTTGAATGGTATATTGGCCGCCATGAAAGCTTCACACAGTTCTTCGTTAAAAGTTTAGGTGTAGATGGACATATGTTATTTAGATGAGTTTTAGAAGAAACATGTCTCTGCATATTACACTTTTGTGGATGGCTTAAACTTAATGAACAGGCACTGCAATATATATAGTTAATGAAAATAAAGAAAAAATTAAGATAAGAAAGAAATGGACTAAAAAGAACAAACGAAAACTACTCCAAGAATAAGGTAGTAAATTAAACTTAATATTTATAAAAAATTATAGGATAAATATACAAGATAACAATATAAATCGGATTTTTTAAAATACTAAAAGTTATAGCCAAATAACACTGAAAGAAACGAAACCAGAAACAATCCCTTATAGAAGAGAATAGAAAATATACTATCTCAAGAACAATAAATACATATATGATATGTAGGTATAACAGCATGTACATACGAAAATACACTTTGGAAATTAGTGGATATAATTTTTTAAGCGATTATTTTAACGAAGTCTAACGAAATAATATATAAATGTATATTCCGTCTTACACGCCACTGTTAAATTAAATTTATGATGGAATACACACAATGTACTATTCATACCGACGGAAATAACAACATCTGCTCGATGAATGCAATCGAGCAAGCAAACAGTGGGGCTGCTATAACATGAATACAATCACAACGTTTTTATCGGGCAATTAGTCATTAAATTGCTTCAGTCCACTCTCTGATAATTACACCTTACCATTTTCCATACGTTGGCTTTTTATTTCAAGGAGAGCCTGTATTCCATTTAAGAAGAATGAAGGTGTTCCCATCCCATGCCCGAAGGATGGCAGAAAGAATAATGTAATAATCACAAATGACGTAAATTGACTGTATTTCTAAGTTTTACAGATTTTTAATGTATATTCGTAAGTGTTTATCTAATTATTTTAAAATTCTGTACATGAACAAATGTTAAGCTAAAAATATATAAAACGTAGTTTTTTTTCTTTCTTAAATAAATAGAATAAGCAAATCAAGACTTATTAGAAGTCGTGCGTGCGTGTTTAACATAAATCTTCATAAGATAAAGATTGATGAAACACGCTTTACTTCGAAATGTCAGATTTACATAAACGAACGAAAATTCCACGCGAACATGTCAAAAGCAGCAAATAAGTGTATTTTTGTATCTGCGGCTGGCGACCCGTTTTTAACTTTTCCACTTCGAAATTCGACAAGCGACGCAAATGAAGCTGGATCAATCGCTTTTCGAATGTATCCATCCGTGTCGGTAATCTAATTCACCTCGACATAGGGCAGACAGATCGTAAGAAAACTGAAATGCGAGGTTAACTCGCCGGGCAAATTGAATTTGTTTTGTTTTCGTCGGTTTTCGTAATTTATTAAAGTGACTAAGGTAAATCGATGCTCTTCCGTTTTCGAGATGATTCTGTCAACCAATTCAGTTTAAAGTTGCACACACTATTTCGCTTCAGCGGAAACGTGTTCCGGTCTTTTTTTCCGCGTTTGCAAATTAGTTTTCTGAGGATTTTCAATTTCGGAGTTTCGTAGTGTAGGAGGTTATTGAAATCCGTTTCAATATAATTCTTTATATTTTAAAACCACACCGTTAATTTGAAAAGATCTTACCACAATATAGCTTTCAATCCTGGATAGGTTTTTCCACAAAAGTTGTCATTATCTGCAGTGGAAAGAATATTATACTCGCACGTTTAGCACACGAGTATACAAGGTATATTAGGAATGTTTCCGGCCTTACCGACATAAAGTAATTGTAGAAAAAAAATTCTTTCGCCATCCTAAAGATGGTCTCGGCATATATAAACTGTCAACATTGCAAGTCATACTGATCATTAGTTTCTCTATGTTACGAGTGATGCCTTTTATGTTTTGCATAATGGGACATAGAGGGCGCCACTAATGTCAAGTATCAGTACTCAAAATTAACCTTCATCTTTAGTTAGCCTAAATCCAAAGTTTCAGTGTGATACGTGTAGTGTTGTGGTGCATTTTGGAATTTCTTCAGTTGCATAATTCAATTTCGTACTATTAAATATATATATGTCCCTTCTGATACTCAAGTAAAGTATATCGTTTCAGTTCAAGGCCAAATTCAAAACATATGATTCAAATCAGTACTGCAGAGTCAAATGAAATCAGTATTCAATCGCAGAAACAACCGTTTGTCATTATAAAATAAATCATGTTTTGCAATATTGTCAAAATTTTAGTATGTTACTTGCTTATAACCAAAGCAAGTATATAGATAACCTACATGTCAAAATAATAATAATCACTAAAGTGGGAACATGAATATTTAAAAGAATTTTTTCTTTCCTAGTTTTGTATAAATATTTTCCACCCAAGAAAATTGTTACTTTAATATTCGATAAAAAATTTATTTAAAAAGAAATATGTTAAGTCAGATATCAATAATTAAATGCATAGATATTGAAAAAGATCTTTAATGTTAAAAAGTGTTTGCATTATTAAAAATAACATACTTACCGAAATAATTTTCTTGCAATATATCTGGGCTAAGACTGGGAATATAACGCGTGTTCATTTGAAAAGTCAATCTAATAGCATGTGATTTACTGAGAACATTTTGAAGTATGTCGTAAATTAAAATTTACTACTTAACCTACGAAGTCGTTTATTTTGACAGTTTCATACATACAAATAAGTATCAAATGTGATTGATATTATTAAATCTCATTTGGATTTACGTTTACGGAACAACAAACACATACTAATATATATGCGTCTTATTCTATCAAAATTTCAAAGTCACCTAGATTGACTTTTCAAATGAACACACGTTATAACTTGATTAATTATTCGAAAATAAAACACTTGGCTTAGTTTCACAACTTCTTTAATTAGATACACTAACAATTGTTTCGGCTATGAGGCCATTATCAAAGAGCTATCTCAAACTAAAACTTACTCTACTTAAGGTTAACATATATACCTGTGTTCCTTATGGGTGGGAGAATGTGGGTAATTGATATTTAAGATTGTATCGATATAGGGGGTATTTATGAATTCTAATTGCGTGTTTGTGATCACTCGATTTTGTTTTTGGGCTTTTTTAATTTAAAAAATCTCTAATATATTTAACTTTTTACTTTTTGCTACATTATGAATGAGGTTACAGCTCTTTATATCGGGTAAGTGGTTCTGGTCTATACAATGTTCCGCGAACCCTGTGTGTTTAACACTATATTTTATATCTCTAATATGTTCAGTTAACCGTTTATTAATACCTCTGCCACTCTGTCCGATATAAATCGCTTCACAATTCTGGCATTTTATGGAATATACTCCTGATTTCTCTAAGTTATCTATTTTATCTTTAGTATTATTCAACAATGTACCTAAATTTACTTTGTTTATCCACACTATGCCAATGTTGAGTTTCTTTAGTAATTTGTTTATTTTCTGTGTTATGGGAGGGATATAAGTGATTACATGCCAACTAGGTTCCTTTAATTCATTTATTTCTGGATATAACAATTTTTGAAGTATTTTCCTTTCTTTATGTTTTAACAAATTATCGATGATATCTGGGTTGTAGCCATTATTTTTTGCTATTATTTTAATTGTGTTTATTTCATTATTAAAGGCTTCCTTATTCAGTAGCATACTTGTTGCTCTATGTATATAGCTATGGAAAGTTGACATTTTAATTTTTTGTGATTGATTTGCGTTAGAGTGTAATATATTATCCGAAAATGTAGGTTTTCTATATATTTTATATACTAACTTGTTGTCTTTTTTGTGTATTGTAATATCTAGGAAATTCAATGTGTTTTTGTGTTCCTTTTCTATAGTAAACTGTATTTTGGGGTTTAGTGTATTAAGTAGTGTTAGGAATTCTGTTAATTGTCTATCGGTTCCCTTCCAAATACACAGAAGTAAAAAGTTAAATGTATTAGAGAGTTTTGAAATTAAAAAAGCCCAAAAACAAAATCGAGTGATCACAAACACGCAATTAGAATACAATCTTAAATATCAATTACACACATTCTCCCACCCATAAGAAACACAGGTATATATGTTAACCTTAAGTAGAGTAAGTTTTAGTTTGAGATAGCTCTTTGATAATGGCCTAATAGCCGAAACAATTGTTAGTGTATCTAATTAAAGAAGTTGTGAAACTAAGCCAAGTGTTTTATTTTCGAATAATTAATCAAGTTATTACAAGAATGTTTCACCAAGAAATATCTGCGAAGTGAACCAATGGAACACGTTATAAGTTCGATGTATAATTTAGATTTCTACTTAATTTATATATCGCTTATATTGTAAATAACTTTTAATTTATTGGAAAAGATTGTAAAAGTTATGTTCCTAACTCTTTGAAAGAGAATTACGAACATAGTTTTTACGTTCTTGACAGTTGTCAATATATGTTTTTAAATTAAATTTGAAATTATATATAAAATAAAACATTTATATAGTTTACATTTTATTATTTCTTAAGAAAATAATGGTATAATAATTCGTCTTGTAGATAATGCAATCTCAATCCATATTATCCTCTATTAGATGATCATATTTAACAAACACATGAGGATTTTCTGATAACTATGTTTCATATGTTAGCAAATTAGTGCACCCCAATAAGACAAAGAAACTTCATTCAAATAAAATAATTTCCTCACTGCTTTGTATCGTGTTCATGTAAATGATGCACATTGATGATTTTTATGGCATTATTAATGTTACCATATTAAACATCTACAAAATATTATAAATATTTTGTCAAAATAAGATAGTTACCTGGTTGATAATGTTTAGTGAAATTTTAGAGAAGTAAACTTGCTTGTTTTGGCCAAGTAACACCTCGAAACTATCACTTGCATTATACCCAATGTTATTTTAAAACTGAACGGACTATTTATTATAAAAAAACTAAACTAATCAGTTACTAATTCTGACTCAGAACTTGAGTCATTTACATTAATTATTATTGAAGTAATCTCTGCCCTATCAAGAAATTTATCCCGCTCATGTTATTCTTTAATTTTCTCTATGCCTAACACAATTATCTCAAGTAATTTCATCACACTATTGCAAAGCTTTTTTCCACATTTCTTTAACTCTTTCATCTGAATAACTATTTCTCCCAATATTTGAATTATAATTTTTTTACCTCATGCCAAATCATTTTAATTGCGTTGCAGTTATAATAGTAGGGTGGCAAACTTGAAACTTAATGTTCACTTGATTATTTCATCTACAATAAATGCCTTTCATTCCGTTTAGTCGTTGAATAGCTTATTTTTTGTTCTCAAGCATTCAACAATTTTTGCCTTTTTAGAGCAGGTATTTGTTTGTTTATTTCCAATAACACTATGATAAGGAGCATTATCTATTATTATAAGTGATACTACCTTAAGATTTGGTATAAGTTGATCATTTACCTATTGCTTAAACGAGTCACCATTCATTTCTCCATGGTAATCACCGGTGATTGTTTTTGATTGAAAAATCAGATTAGTTCCTTTAAAGAAGCCATTTTCTGTGATGGCATTTATAATAATGAACCGTTTACCATCATAGCCTTCGGGTTCCTAACACTTTCTACGTCATCATCTTGCCATGATTTCATTCTACTGCCTCTTCAAAGAATCTAAGTTTCATCAAGAAACATGACCTAAACTTGAATTTAAGCCATCCATGTACCTATTTCCTTGAAAACACATTTCTCATGCAGGCTATGTATAATTTCTCTTCAAGCACTCTTCTGTTACACTCCTTCTTATATATAAATCCAATATCTTTAAGCAATATTGCTAAAGAAGTAGTACTTGTATCAACAAATTCTTTCATAGCCAAAACATTGCTTAGAGTATTTAACGTAAGAAATATCTGTGAAATAAATAGGTCAGAAATGTCAAAGTGATAATGTAAATATTTCGTACTTATTACCGCTAATTGATATTACTATTTATTATCAATATTGTTTGAAAACAAAACGATTTTATGATTTTTGGCGACAAACTAAATATTAAAATCTGAAAAATGATAACCAAGAAGTCGGAAACAAGTCAATCATGAAGTCAATAAACAACGGTATTAAAATAATTTGACACTAAGCCGAATATCATAAAACTATCTGCTGGAAAACTTATCCCTTATTATTTAATATAATATATCAAAGACGTAGGTCTTAACTTAAAATGGCAAACATGTGTAGTATTAGCGCGCGTTAGAAAGAGATAGAAAGTACAATTTGCTGTTCCAACTTGGGCAGTACGAACTGAAAAGATATACTTTATGAAGTGTAGATATCTTGAAGCTTTGAAGATGTATTTCGTAAATAATCCTGTTATATTCTTTGCGGATTACAGTTCTGCTCAAATAAATCTGGAACAACTCTTGTAACGTAACTCTTAATTTATATGATTGCTTCAGCCTTTACTTAATTATATTCCATTATAACTATTATCAGGATAAAATAAAACAAATTTTAAGAGACTATGCCGAAAATGGCAACCCTCCCCTTGACCGGCTATGCCGGTACAGAAGGGAAGAAAATACGTATATAGGTGTAAGTCCATTAACACGATGCCAGATGACATTGTATATTTACTGCCATCTGGCATCGTGTTAATGGACTTACACCTATATACGTATTTTCTTCCCTTCTGTACCGGCATAGCCGGTCAAGGGAAGGGTTGCCATTTTCGGCATAGTCTCTTTCGTCCGTCAGATGTCACTATATTATATGGTGCTACCTGATAGGACAAAATTTGCTATACCTTATAGGCGATTTAAGCTTTAATTACTTCACTAGCTTAACAGATGACGCCTAATAGTAAATGGCAGAAACATGTGTCTTAAGCAGAAGTAAATGCTGAAAATACGAGGTGTATTGTCCATGTGTATAGTTACAGATATGTATATTGCATGTCTGTTTCATTTGTAACAAATGCGTAATACGTGCTTAACGTATTGATATACTTAAACCTTTTTTGTATATTTACTGTCATCTGGCATCGTATTAATGGACTTACACCTATATACGTATTTTCTTCCCTTCTGTACCGGCATAGCCGGTCAAGGGAAGGGTTGCCATTTTCGGTATAGTCTCTTTCGTCCGTCAGATGTCCGTCAGATGTCCGTCAGAATAGTAAATGGCAGAAACACGTGTCTTAAGCAGAAGTAAGTGCTGAAAATACGAGGTGTATTGTCCATGTATACAGTTACAGATATGTATATTGCATGTCAGTTTCATTTGTAAGTATACCGTAACAATCACATGTTTTATTTTAAATAGTTGAAGCTTCAACTATTTAAAATAAAACATGTGTTTGTTACGGTATACTTGGAAAAAAAAATTGTTCATAAGTTAGTTATATGTTTGATGAAGCTCAGGTTGGAGCGAATCGATCGTTACAGTGTAAATTAAAAAGTGAAATTCATTAAAATTTGTTTTATTTTATCCTGATAATAGTAACTCTTAATTACACTTTTTCAAACAAATCTGGGACAACTTTTTGAGTGTGTTGTATTTGTGGCTTTCAACATGTTAGTCGTAGATAGATTTCATTAAAGTTTTTGGCGATAATTAACAAAAGGTAAAATTTATTATAATTTTACAGAATCATGACTTAACAAAACAATTCAAACACACAGAGATAATTAATAATAAATAAATACATTTAAAATAAGAAATTAATATTTTGTTTGGCACTATCTTTTTCAATAACTTCTTCCGGTCTTCTTGACATGGAATTAGTTAAAGAACGCCCTAAATCTTCATTATTTGTCAGTTCTTCCCAAGCTGCTTCAATGTATTGCCACAGTTCTTCCATGCTTTGTGGTTGAACATTTCGTTTGTCGATAATCTTAACCAAATGCCCCCAAACATTCCCGATTGGATTTAAGTCCGGACTGTTGGAAGGCCATTTCAAGACCTCGATGTTATTAGTTGTAAACCAGTCATTTATAATTCTAGCAGTATCGACCGGACAATTATCTTGCTGGAATATAAAATCGGGATTCGTATGTTGGGCAGTTGGAAGCATGATATATGCTAGAATATCTCTGTATACAATGGCGTTAAACCTCTTTTCAATCCGCCAGCATAGTTCTAAACCTTGAGCGCTGATCCAAGCCCAAATATTAACTCCTCCAAATCTTCCAGAAGTTCTTTTGACGCGAATATATTCCTCATTGAAACGAGTTCCCCGTGGTCTATTGACTCTGATTTTACCGTTGTCGACTGAAAAGTCTTGTCATCACTAAAAATAATCCGGTTCCAATAGTCCAAATCATTATTAATATGATTTAAAGCAAATAACAATCGTGATTATTTCTACTCATTTGTTAAGTACGGTTTCCTTATAGTAACACGACACTTTAAATCATATTTTAATATTCTTCTGCAAGCCGTAACTCTGGAGGCGGGAAAATTTATGTGTATCACAGTATTTATTGCAGTTTTAAATGGGTGATCTCATATATAATCTGAAAGTTCCATATATTTTTGTTGAACAGTTTTGTGCCAATCTTCTTTTCCAAAGTCATTTCGTTTTCCCTCATCGTTTCTTAGTTGCAAACGCTGTATTTTTATTCACGTTAAAATGACACAAAATCATTCTTATCGTCTTCAACTTTTGAAACAATCCGCGTTTTTTAAATCATTGTAAGTTTTCGAGGCATCTTTCAATCTAAAAAGTCGGTGGAAAATGTAATTAGACTTTGGCACTTTGACAATTGTATTAAATAAACTCTGTCATTTTTTAAAAATGTACTTGTTGTCCCTATACTCAAACAAGACAAAAATCCCAATTTACTGATAACGTACAGACCAATATCGCTACTATCGGTATACACTAAATTGTATGAGCGGCTTGTAATAGAAAGATTGGAATGGTGGATAGAAGAAAACAACATTCTCCCGATGCAACAATTAGGTTTTAAAAAAAATTCTGGATCATTGGATGCATTAACATATCTTATAACTAACATACAAAATTGTTTCACGAACAACTCACACCTAGAGTGTGTGTTTCTTGATATCCAATAAGCATATGACTTAGATTAGATGATTAGATTGACTTAGATAACCTAGAAAATAAACTAATTAATTTAGGTATTCCAGAACATATCAGTATAAATATAGTGGAACTTTTTAGAGATCGGAAGATGGAAGATGTTAGAAATTCCAAATGTGAAGCTATAGGTCCTCGGGTGGCTTCTCTAGGATTACCCCAAGGATCCAGCCTTAGCCCCATCTTATTTAATTTATATACACTAGATCTTCACAGTACAATAGGAAACCGAGTTTCCACTATACAATATGCCGATGACATTTGTATTTTTGCACAAAATAAGAACTTAAAGATGTTACAACAAACTACAAAAACCGCATTGAATATTACAATGAGGTGGTTAAGATCAAATGGATTCGATGTAAATCCTAAAAAGTCTGCAGTTATGTATTTTTCACGGCACCGAAGTTTACCAGATCATGGTATTAACCTAAAGGGATATCAAATTCCAGTACGTTCAAATATAAAATACTTAGGTTTAGTCATATATAACAAACTTAAATGGTTCCATCATATAAACTACGTATCCACTAAATGTGAGCGATATATTAATGTTCTAAGAATAATATCTAAAGTAAGATGGGGAGCTGATCCTAGCATTAGTAAAAATGTTTACAGAGCATGCGTTAGAGCCATAACGGACTACGGTTCCACTCTGAATGGGTTTGCATCAAACAGAATATTAAAGCGAATCAATATAATACACAGTAAAGCTCTACGTATTTGTCTAGGTGCCATGAAATCTACCCCCGTCGATGCACTGTATGTTGAAGCTCCAGAGCCGCCTATATTTCTAAGGCGCCAATTTCTAGCTGCAAAACAGATAATTAAGATGAAGGCAATTAATAGCAGACATATATTAGACCATATATATAAACTTGCAGTAGATGATCTAACGGAAAAATATTGGATACATCACACAACCCCACCATTAGCCGAAGCTTATAGGAATACCGGTGAATATACTAGATATATGCATATTAACCTTGGAACAAAATTAAATTACTTTGAATATATGCAATCTATTAATGTAAATTACCCTCTATACGGCGAAAATACTCTATACAATTCTACTTTGTATAAAAGTATCCGCTCAGAAATTCCTGCATCGACGGTAATTTTTACTGATGCATCCAAGTCTAAAGAAGGCTGCGGATATGCCTTACTTGTGCCTAGAGGTGGATATGAAAAGAAGGTAAATTACATAATAATGTATCCATTTTCACAGCAGAGGCAGTCGCAATTGCAGAGGCTCTAAAATATGTAAAAAAATATAATATTGGGAATGCAACGATTATGTCAGACTCCAAAAGCGTATTGGAATCTTTACACAAGAGAACTCGTCCAAAAGAAAATAATTCCATAATATTGAACATCGTCGAACGCTTGAGATATCTGGAGAAAAAACATGTAAAAATCCGTTTCTATTGGATCAAAGAACATTCAGGTATAGAGCCTAATGAGGCTGTGGATCGTTTAGCAAAGGAGGCTATAAATACGTAGTAATAACATACTGACGGAAAAAGTACCATCTAATGATCTTATTTCTCATCTAAAAACCAAAATACTAAAAGATGATTGGCATATTGGAAGCATTCGTATACGAATAGAATGACACACTACGCAAAAATACACCCAAATGTAACTATCCGAGAATGGTATAAGGAACATAGGGTATCAAGGATATATCGCACTACCGTCGCTCGATTAAAATTTAACCATGGACAATTTCCAGCACATTTACACAAACTTAAAATGATCGAATCAGCTGTTTGTACATGTGGCACCAATATAGCCGATATGAACCATTTAATCTTCGAATGCCCTAAGCACAATAACTTTCGAGGTGAATTTATTGGCAGACTTGTTAATGCGGGAGTGGTCATGCCTACTAGTATTACATGTGTCCTAATGTAGAATACTAAGCATGTTTACGATCTATTGATGGATTACATTTTTAAATCTAGGATTAGTGTCTAAAATCAAAACCTACCCTCATTTGCCTTTGTGGGGAAACCTATTTTCCGATGGCCGTTTTTTATTGTGTCTAAAGTCGTCTGATAGGCCCCAGACGTGAAACATGTTTATTCCTACGTTTCCCTTCCCGATTTGCGTGAATTTTATCTTATGATAGATTCTGCAAACATTTCTTAAAGTGGAAATATGGGCAACGATCCCGATTGCCAAAAAAAAACTCTCATTTTTAGTGATAGTATGAAAACCATGGAAATATTGTTCAATTTATACACCAAAATGACATTAGAAAATTTAAATTGTCCCAGATTTATTTGAACAGTACTGTACTATCGCGTTCATGGAAAACCAATATTTTGATTGCATTAAACTGGGCTGAATGAATGCAGATACAAACACAACTGCCAAATGCTCATGTGTCATATTGTATTATTACATTCACGTTTAAAAGTAACGTTTCTACAATCATAAGTACGTACATGAATGTTACAACGCCAAAATTTTTGAAAACTGTCTAAAACTAAGACAATTTGTTGTCCTACTTTTCCATGAATGCGATAGTACCTTAATTTTTCTCTGAACTTGCTCCATGTCCCATACTCTCTGAATATACTGCAGTTCTAAAGTCTCTTCCACAAAAATCTTCGTGATTTAATTGATTTCTCCTAATTAAATACTGCAATGAATGTCAATAATCGCGCTATATTTGATATTGCCAATATTAATCCTAATTTGTGAGGATCAATCTTTTATACCGGGAGATTCATATCATCCAGTGTTATGCATGGAGATTGTTTGTTTTGTTCATTTCACATGTCTACAATTTCTTGTGACTTGTAAAATTCATTATAATTTTGGTAAAACTAACTTTATCAGCCTTTATAAAGATTTGTTTCACATTGAGAGGGGTTACCTCCATGATTTTATTGATGTTAATCTCTGTTGATGAATTTAATAACAAGACTTACGTATTTGATAGATCTATTCCTATGTTTCAGTCTTGCTTTCGTTCTAATTACCCTCTTTGATCCAATAAGTAAATTATCGCAATTTTTAAACTTAAGTAGCGACATCATAAACAATAAATTGTTGGTGTTACGTATATTTATTGAAATAAAATCATAAGTACCATGTTCACTCTTCTATCCTACTATTCATTGCAGAGTGTATTCGTGGTAAAATTACTTATTCAGAAACATAATTATGACCTTGTTTTCTTATATTTAAATCAAAAGCTCTTATATTTGAATACATTTTAAGTGTGCGATATAAAAGGGTATTGCAATTGTAATCCCAGACAAGTGTAAATAACTACATCAATCGAGAACCTACATCCATATAAGAAACTTTGCACTTTGTGAAACATGTATCGTACATTTAAAAACTTTTACCAACGTTCTCTTATTTTCGTTAAATCCGTTAGTCGGTACGATATGAGGAAGTTCAGCTCCTCATACGATGAAGTTAAAAGAAAAAAAGACAGGCAATCTACGTCACAAAGTGGCATCTTTTCATGTTCTACCCAACGACCAGTCTAAGTAAACTAAAGAAGCCAGAGGGAATGCAATCCTCAATAACACATACTCATAATATAAGCGGACGTATACACATATGCGTGAGAAAAAGACGAGAGATAGATAAGTTCTCTGGTAGTGTGTAGCTAATGGAAACGCAAACAATGTCGTATTCAGAGCTCATTCTATTTCCGGTGCTATTCAAAGGAATCCGAAGCTTATTTCCTAGACGGGATCTCTTCCTTCGCTGCTTATATTTTTTCCGAGTTTGTTTGTTCTGTATATTTTGATTAATGAGGCGGACGCGACTTGTATAAGTGTTATTTCTGAGTGTGTGTGTGTGGTGTGTATGCGTTATGAATGTTGAAAGGATCATTTATCATTATCGGATATTGGGTAATCGGTTGTCGACTAAAGTTTGTTTGCAGAGACTTCTTGACCTCAATAAGCAATAAATTTCCATAATCTGCTCATTTATCGAGCCCTAATGTGTAAACACTGTCGCGCCATTAGTGTACTCTACTAAAAACTACAAGGATAGAGTAAATCAGAGTATAGTTTATTAATTATAGTGGTCGACATGTACACCAATATGTAAAGTTACTTACTATGTACAAAAACTTATTATACGAGGGTGGGTCAACAAGTCCCTGAACATTGAGATAAGAAAGGGCAAAAAACGTTTTAATTTTCAACATAATCTCCTTTCAGCTCGATACACTTCATCCAACGATTTTCCCATTCTTTTATGCCCTCCAAATAATACGATTTCTCGAAGCCTTTAAAATATGTGTTTGTTTCATCAATGACTTAATTCGAACTAAATCTCTTACTGCCGAGCTATTTCTTCATATTTGGAAACAGGAAATAGTCGCAGGGGGCTAAATCTGGAAAATATGCCGGATGAGGGAGCAATTCGTAATCTAATTCATGTTTGCCATTGCGACTGCAAACTTGTGCGGCGGTGCATTGTCCTGGTGGGAGAGAACTTTTCCTCGCCAAATGCGGTCGTTCTTGTTTCAAATCGGCGTCGAATCGAACCAATCGGCACTGCATAATATGCACCGGTTGTCGTTATAGTTCATCAACATTTTCAATGGGAGTCGTATAAACTAGTGATTTAAGGAGGCCCCAGAGAAAAAAATCTAGAGAATTCAAGTCTGGAGATCGCGGATGCCACGATTGTGGACCTACTCGACCTATTCACCGATTTGGATATGCAGCATCCAAAACTTCACCAGCAAGTAAACTGAAATGTCCTGGAGTACCATTGTGCATAAAATACATTTGTAATCTTGATTGAAACATGACTTCTTCCAACAGTAATAGTTGCTCCTCTTCAAGAAAGCGGCAGCATACTTCTCCATTTAAATTCATCGGCAAAAAATATGGACTTCTTCAGACGTCTAGCTGTTCGTAAATTACTATTGGTAAGGCCATAAACAAAATGCATAGCGCACAACTCAGCATTTGTGTAATTCATTTTAGAAAACTTTGACAGTACTTTGATAGTACATTGACACAATAATTTTGAAATGATAAATATTTTCCCTTCAAAACGAATGATTTTGCAAGGACAGATGTGATATTACATCTTGTTAGTTATACTATAACAAATAAATAATAAATAGTTAATTTTGTTATGTTAGTACGTTTTAGTGTATGAACGTTTAATTTACTATTAAACATCCCGTAACTTTAAAACTGAGCCGTTTAAGATATACATTAATATGAACTTTTCTGATCATAATAACACTAGGAATCAGCAAATAAAATTTGTCGCAAATATTTAGAATCAACCCGTATATATATATATATATATATATATATATATATATATATATATATATATATATATATATTCCGCTATCATTTTGGCTTCCGTACTAACTGCATACAATTCGGCGTTCACCAAAAAAAATGAGTATTATACTTTATGAAGTTTTACTACTTTGCATCTTGTTCGCTAGCGAAAGTATATTCGCAAATAATTTACTTTTAAAACTCTTTCAATATGAACTCCGTTTAAAATAACGTGTGACTGGTGTCCGCAAAGTATATCTATCTTTCATTTTACCGACAATGTGGAATCTATTGAGTATATTTCGTATTGGTTGCGGTTGATTTGGCGTTCTACAGTGTTGCAATTACACATATTTAAATACGGAATTTTCACAGATTTTTTTGTGCCTAAAACGCTTCAAAATTTGATAATTAAATCTAATAAATATACCTATCATTACTTTTTTTCATAAACCAATAAAATTACGTATTAAAAATAGTTTAATAAATCCTTTCTCAATACTACTACTTGATGTTTAAGGTAATTATTGCGTTTATTCTTAAATTTAATTTTCTTGCCACGCAGTTCCTTAGAATTAAGTTAACAATTATAAACAATATTTACATCAACAACACATCAGTTATTAACGTACTCTCGTCTACAACATTATCACCAAAAGTATTGATTCATTAAATTTTTTCGTATATATATATATATATATATATATATATATATATATATATATATATATATATATATATATATATCTGTTATTAAGTATCTACGCTATCTAAAATATAAAGAAATTATACTATTTTCTACATAAATAAAGGTTATATTTTTGAGTTATTTATTTTGTAAATGAGTAAATAAAAGTAAAGACCAGCACTCTAGGTCGCTCGCAGAGGTGTGAACCGAATTACATCGGACGCCAGATTAAATACAAATGGTCAATTGATGGACGCCAAATTTATAGCAGGATATAACAAGTGTTCATTTGAAAAGTCAATCTAGGCTACTTTGAAATTTTGATAGAATAAGACGCAAATATATTAGTATGTGCTTGTTGTCCCGTAAACGTAAATCCAAATGACATTTGATAATGTCAATCACAAATATCAGGTAGTGCATAAAATAATCGTTCGTCGATTCTGCTTTAAATAAATTGCTTCGCAGTTTTAAAATGGCTTTCACTTTAGAACATAAAAATTTTTTAGTCCAGGCTTATTTTCGAAGTGGTAATAAAATTGATGGTTTATGGATTTATTCAGTTCAAGATTGCATGGTAGAATTTCAAGTTGACTTTAGACATTTTGTAATAGATTATATATAATTTAAGAATACTTTGTATAGAACTTTAAGACTTTTTTCTGAAACTGGTAGTCTCTTAAGAAAATCAGACAGCGGAGCAGTTAAGAAACATACACCTCAAGTTGTCAATCGTGTTGAAGAAATAATGGAAAATGAAACACAAACATCTGTTCGACATTTGAGTCAACAAGTAAACCTTTCTGTTGGTACAACTCACAAGTTATTAATAAATGATATGCAACTTTATCCATACCGTGTCACAGCAGTACAAGAATTGTTAGAAATTGATTACCCACGTAGACTACAGTTTTGTAATTGGTTTGTAAATATAAACAATAATGGAGAATTTTCGCAAAGAGTCATCTTTATTGATGAAGCATGGTTTTATAAAACGGGATACCTAAATTCACAAAATACAAGAATTTGGAGTAGCGAAAATTCACATGTAATTAATGAAGAATCGCTACATTCAGAGAAAATTGGAGTTTGGGCAGCGATAAGCCCAAGGCGAATCATTGGACCAATATTTTTCAGGGAACGTTAACTGCTCAAAGGTACCGTACGGAAATTTTACAACCATTTGTCAATCAGTTGCATGATGATGAACTTCAAAATGCATATTTCCAACAAGACGGAGCATCTTGTCACTGTACTGCAGAATCATTGGATTATTTAAGAGAATTTTTTGGATGAGCGTATAATTAGTCGAAATACTGAAATTGCCTGCCCGCACGTTCTTGCGATTTAACACCTTGCGACTTCTTTTTGTGACCTTATCTAAAAAATAACATATTTCGAACACCTATGTTGAATTTGAATGATGTGCTACAGAGAATCGAACAGAAATGCATGGAAATTAATAACAGTCCAGTAATGTTGCAGAATATTATCAGAAATTTTGAACGGAGGATTTTAAAGTGCATTGATCTTGAAGGACAACATTTTCAACATTTGTTATAGTTTTCAATAAATACCTAATATTTGTTATTTATTTGTATGTATGAAACTGACAAAATATACGACTTCGTAGGTTAAGTAGTAAATTTTAATTTACGACATACTTCAAAATGTTCTCAGTAAATCACATGCTACTAGATTGACTTTTCAAATGAACACTTGTTATATATATATATATAGTAAATTCAATCAGTCGGCGATTAAAGGTCTAGTTTACTTCAAAGTATATATATTTAAAACAAGCCTACATGTTTCGGCAATGATGCCTTTATTGATAAAGGCCAAGGTCACGAAGATATTATATATATATATATATATATATATATATATATATATATATATGTATATATATTAAAATAATAACCTTTTTTTTTGGTTTAGCGACCTTTATTGAAATTCAATTTATTTATCTAACGACGTTTCGACTTTTTTGTGTATAATTAAGTCTTTTTCAAGTATAAATTTCGGACCCTGTAGTGAAGGTGTCGACATGTTTCCGACCATGCATTTACACTGGGCATGTGTTTCAACACAAAAGAAATTGTTGTAAATTTATACTTGAAAAAACTTAATTATACACAAAAAAAGTCGAAACGTCGTTAGATAAATAAATTGAATTTCAATAAAGGTGGCTAAACCCAAAAAAACCTTATTATTTTAATATTATGCATACGGCCAATAAAATAAATAAGAAATAAATTTTAATTCTTATAAACACTAAATATATATATATATATATATATATATATATATATATATATATATATATATATATATATATTATATATATATATTCTCGGACGAAATCAAATCAAAAAAATTTAATAAATGCGCGTGGCTCGACTCTGATAAATTTAGTATTCCTTTATAACTGCAACTCTACCCCTACTGAAACGTAATGGTGCGAGTTGTAGATGCGGTGATGGATACTGTAAGTCAGAAATCAGTTTTATCAACTTCCGTGAAATTTCGCTTATTCAAATCACGAATTAACAGATATCGTCTTACTATACAGTGAAACAGGTGGAAATGTTAGAGTTACTAGATGTATTTATTCGGGCGGTTTCTCACCGAAAATGTTATCAAATGATTTGATTTACAAACCGTATACAGATTGAGAGATCATGGTACATTGCATCCAAGTTATGAAGGCCGTGGCCATGAAAGATGATCTTCGGTAACGTATTTTTCAAGCAGCGGCCCATATCCGTTAAGATCCAGCCGTGTTGAAGTGTGTACATACTTCGAAAGTTTAGCAATCGGTTAGAAGCTTGCATTTATGCAAATGGCAAGCATATTGAACATCTCCTTTAAACTTCCACCTGTTTTACACAAATATGCCCTTTTTGTAGTAAAGAAATGGTCATTAAAAAAAGAGGCAAATTGAATACAGAAAAAAATGTGAACATTCAATTAAAAATTAAAAATTTAATTTATTATTTCTCGTCGTGAATTTAATATTAAGACATTTAAAGAAACTCGATATTGAATTTTTTGGGATATTATGATAGTCAGGTCATTGACTTACTTATAAATGACAACAGAACAGCTGATACATAAGAAAATTTATATCTAGGAAATGAATGAATACGTTTTTATGAACTTTTCACACAAACACATATTACATTATTGAAATGTGAAGGGGATTTTTTGGTGAACCTTAACAAATTAATGCCTATTTGCTTGTTGAATCGACAACATATAAACATATCATTTCTATTTACATATTTGGATTCAATCTGAATACAGGACCGTATTTGAAAAGTTTATGTTCCTAAATTTTCGCAAAAATTAAAGTTTCGATAGTACAAATATTTTTTCAGATTTAAATCGCTCTGTCACGTATCTATTATATACTAGCGAACGTCGCGGCGTATTTCATTTACACCCTGTATATTAGGAAATTTTCAAGGTGGTTCCCTATTATAAAAAAGAATTCTCTAATAATTTCGTCACAATTGACCAAGAATAACTCTGTAAACGTGCCAAAATTTTGATAATGACAGTAGCGCATCGCGTCATGCTACCTCGGGCGAGACATGCGGTCTGGTTCGGCGTACTATCGTAACACTATACAATTGGTTCGTGGAATAGTTATGCAAGTATAAAGCACTAAATTTATTGTAATTTAATGCAAGAGAATAAAAATGAATTTATATTTTGCTATAACAAGTACAACATACATAATAATTAACCTGACGACTTGTCACAATTTTTTAATTGTAGGTATAACAAGCGTTTTTCTATTGTTGGTAATCTGGATATTTTTTTCGATAATTAGTCACAGTTGTAAAGAACTACTTCGGATCTTGATCAGAACTTAGCTTCTCATTGTACTCTTCCATCAGCTGTGTCGTTTACCACCTTAATCTTTCCACTATTTTCTTTGCAATCTGATATTGTTCACCAGTTTCCCATTCGGATGTGGCTTTACTTACAATGAAGAATTAATATCAAATCGTCTAAAAAATATTTTCAATAAAAAAGTGTTATTATAAATCTTGTAGATAGAGCTATGGAATTGACCAGCCCTAAATACAGAAAAGGTCCATTAAATAAAATAAAAACCATTTTATCAGACAATAGCTATCCATCCACACATTGTAACAGAATAATAAAACAAGAGTGCATAAAATATATAATCACCAACAATACACAGTAAATAAACAAACAAACACACCGAAAAAATATTTATCAATACCGTATGTTCCTCATCTATCTGAGAAACTAAACAAGTTCTTTCTAAAAAAAATATGAAATACATATAGCTCACAAAAATCATAATAACTTAAATTTCACTAAAACAAAATTAAAAGCAGTTATTACAGCGGAAAAAAAATCACACGTAGTTTATAGCATACCATATAATGTCTGCAGTGGCGTTTATATAGGTCAAACAGAACAACAGTTAAAAAATAGAATAAATGGTAATAAATATGCAAAAATATCACATCATCAAAAAAACACGAAAACAAAAATAGTCACACCATCAATTACAAAGATGTTAAAATACTCCAAACAGAGAAAAATTGCAAAGCTAATAAGTATTAGAATTAACTCCCATTAGAAACCAAGAAAGAAATCCCGTAAACGATCGTAATGAAATTGCAAATTTTTAAAAATTATATTTTTCTATATTATAAATAAAGATTATTTTAATTTCAATATCAACGCTCACTATTTTAAAGCAACTCGTATGATGTTAAAAATATGAGATCATTTGCTGGGGTAAACGGAAAGATATAAAATAAACGCATGTATCAAGCAGGTAGTTCTTAAATTTCGTATATTCGTAACTCAATATGTGTAAAACTTAGTGTGCATTTTATAATTACTGAAACAGTAGAAAATGCATTCAAAATGTAGATACCATACAACATACATAATTACCATATTTTTAATTTTTGTTTATACACCTAGTATCCAAGTGAATGTGTTTCCGAAGAAAGCAATAAATGTCGAAACGTTAAAATAAGTTTTTTATTTAGAGACTAATTTATCAATAAGCTGAATTCCAAGAAAAATTAACCTTTCTTATTTAAGAGAACGGCTAAGAGTCTGTTTCACTCTCATATGTATACATTTAAAATAATACATATATTCGAATTTTTTTAGAAAAAGGCATTATGTGCCGAAACATGTAAGATTAATTTAAATATGTACATATTGGAGTGAAGCAGACCTTGAATCTGCTATAACATACAAAGGTCAAGAAATAATTATATATATATATATATATATATATGTATATACATATATATATATATAAATGTATATATATATATATATATATATATATATATATATATATATATATGGTAAATTCAATTAGTTCATTATTTAAAATATAAATTCTAAATTTCTTTGAAAAAGGCATCATATGCGGAAACATATAGGATTGTTTTACATATATACATATTGAAGTAAAACCAGACCTTAAATCGCCATCTAATTGAATCTACCATAACATCCTAAGGTCAAAAAATAAGTATCTATATATATATATATATATATATATATATATATATATATATATATATATATATACGAGTATATATGGTAAATTCAATCATTTGGCGATTTAAGGTCTGGCTTTACTTTAAAGTATATATTTTGTATACTGTCATTTATATTTTATATCCTTGATAAAGGCATCATTGCCGAAACATGTAGGGTTGTTTTAAATATATATACTTTAAAGTAAAGCCAGATCTTAAGTCGCCAACTGATTGAATTTACCATATCATACCAAGGTCACGAAATAATTATATATATATATATATATATATATATATATATATATATATAAATATAATATTTTCGTGACGTTGGTATGATATGGTAAACTTAACCAGTCGGCGACTAAAGGTTTGGTTTATTACTTCAAAGTATATATATTTAAAACAACCCTACATGTTTCGGCAATGATGCCTTTATCAAGCATATAAAAAATATAAATGACAGAATATAAGTGTCAAATAATTGAGTTGCTATGGTTTAAATTATTCAAAGATACATTCCAATAATAATAATAAATCATGCCTTAGTATTCCAAAAAATAGATAGCAAGGTGTGAACATATGTATTGTTCGCTGCTAGCAGCTTGTGCCTCTTTCTGGGTATGAACTTGTGTGTTGGTTGCTGCTGGCAGCTTGCGTCTCTCTCTGGGTGTGTGTTTTTGTGTTTGTGTGAGCGCGATGAGCAACCCCGTGCAGGGTGCGCTTCGCTCGTCTGCGCCTTGCCTCGTTGGGGCGGGGGTCGGGCCGTCGAAGTACTGCACGTAAAAGTAAAGAAGCTGCCGGGAAAGGGTTGGCGGCCCTACGCAACGGCTGGTTATCCGATCTCTCTAAATTTACGCGACCGGTCACTAAACACACGCGCGAGCGCGCCAACATACAAAACCCTACACTTACGCGCTCACACAAACACAAAACCACACACCCAGAGAGAGACACAAGCTGCCAGCAGCAACCAACACACAAGTTCATACCCAGAAAGAGACACAAGCTGCTAGCAGCGAACAACACATATGTTCACACCTTGCTATCTATTTTTTGGAATACTAAGGCATGATTTATTATTATTATTGGAATGTATCTTTGAATAATTTAAACAATAGCAACTCAATTATTTGACATTTATATTCTGTCATTTATATTTTTTATATCCTTGATAAAGGCATCATTGCCGAAACATGTAGGGTTGTTTTAAATATATATACTTTGAAGTAATAAACCAGGCCTTTAATCGCCGACTGATTAAGTTTACTATATATATATGAAGGTGTAGTTTCTCGGGTTCTTGGCCGCGTGTGAGTTTTGTCCTGAAAAGGACTATTTTCTCTACGTTTCAACGAGATCGCACTCGTCATCTTCAGGAGCTAGTCGGTCTGTCGCTGGTTAGAGCTGGAGATCGTCTGATGTGCGCCTAGCACTACCTCTTGTTCTATGCTGCTGTGTCGGGAGGGGACGTCCCACTATTGACGTCATGCATTTATTGATTAATTTTGATGTAATTGTATCTAGTAACTCACTGCTAAGCACTTTAGTTGCTAGTTACAATTATATGTAAATGAATTAATATGACTACCAAAGCTTAACTCTAGCTTATTTCCTGACGAGGTTATTAATAAATGGCGAAATATTGAGAGAGTGAACATTTGAGTTTTAATGTAAACAGACCGGTACCCCAAATATTAGTGAATTTCTTTCTTTTTCTTTTGGAATGTATTCGAAATAAATATGTTACTATTATAGTTTATTTTTCCAAGAATAGTTTAATGGTGTGTCGCACTGTTAAGATTCGAAAAAAGGCCCAATATAAAAAATTTAAGAAATAAGAATGCATACATGTATATATGTACATTTACTTGTTTATTATGCATTATTAACAAAATAATAATTAATTCGGCAAGCAGCAACCCTTATGGGGACTACCACGAAGATGACAGTAGACAGACTACGGGAACATCGAAATTCCTAAATCCCTCGAATAATGGAAACTTAAATTACATTCCATTCGCCGAGAATTTCAAATTATGAGTTTCCAAATATAGCACAGATATAAATTTATATTTTTAAATCTATTTGTAAATTCAATAATTACATACTTGTGCAGAGTTGACTATTATAATAACTTTGCCCAATACTCAGGTCCTAAATTAAAAGGAAAACTCGTAGCAATTTGTGCGAAACAATCTTCCAATAATAGAAACCGACTTCCTTATTTAATCGGCCTAACATTTGAAATTTAAATGTGTTCAATTACCATTCAACAAATCAAGTTTAATTAGAGGGCGTCAAGGATTCCGCTCGAACTATTTGAATTGCTTAATTGCTTCCAAATGAAAATTCTCGGGGTTTAACTTTTAAATGCTGTATTAGCACAAAACTTAATTGATAGATATATCAGCATATTTAGGAATAAAATTTATTTAAAATTTAAATTTGGGTAATTCTAAGAAATATAAATAATTATCTATATATATATATATATATATATATATATATATATATATATATATATATATATATATATATATATATATAAATTAAAAACGTTTCATTTGTTCTCTATAGACTTACAAACTAAATAATCGATTTTGATAAAATTTGGTTGTATGTTCCTTATGTTGTTTGGAAGGATGTTTTCATTTTTTTCCAAATTTTATCGTCAAATATTAAAGAATTAACAAAATGTGAAACATGAATTTCTAAAAGATCGTAATGTAATTTTAAATGATTATATAAAAACAATGACAACGTGACATATAAAATATGACAGTACAAAATATAATTCGAGTATACTGTCACTTTTTATAATTATATGTAATTGAATGTTTATATTAAAAAAACTCTTTGAAAAATGCCATAAGTGCTGAAACATGTACTTAAGAGTTAAAGTATCTCAAATAAATAAATATTCAATTAACACAGACGTTAAATCGCCAAATAAAGAAAATCTCCTACGCATATATGCACGGTTGCGGCCCTTAAAAATTCACACTCGATTTTGACGTGAATGTAAAAAATTTAAAATTTTGTAATGAGTGTAAATCAAATTTTCATTCTTGACAATGTCACATTTGACAAATCTATAGTCAGTTTATTTTTTAAAATGCCGCAATTGTCAGAATTACAAAAATCTACTATCAATTTACATAATATAAGTTTGTATTCAGATATTCGAAATAATATTTTTGAAATTTAAGTAAAGCAGGACACTATCTGCAGTTTTGTTAATAATTTTTTAAAATTTACTATTTTTTTAACTTTTTCACTTTTTTATTTTTTTCAATAGCTTTTGAAAAAATATTACACTGCTTAAAATGTTTTTGTATTTAAATGTCTGGGTTTTCAAGGGCCGCAACTGCACATATGTATACTGTTTTTAAGTTATTTCTTAGCAATGGTTTCGTTGTGCTTGCAGAGGCACAACAAAGTTGGAGATTTGGTCAGTTATTGTTAGAGAAATAAGAATATCAGAAACGAGTGCTTTTTAAATTCTACACGAAGATTTTGGAATGAGAAAAGTATCGGTGCAATTGATTCACAGGCTGCTCAGTTCTGAACAAAATTTATATACACGACAAATATGTGAAGTGAATTTGACTGTTTTATCTCAAGATGAAGACTTCTTAAATAGAATTGAATTAAGTGATGAAACTTAGGTACACCACTGGGACCCTCTCATGAAACAAAAGTCTATGCAATGCGGCCAGAAGGGCTTTTCACCGCCCAAGAAGGCAAAAACGCTATTTTCTGTGGTCATAGTTTTCTGGAAGGAGAAGTGGATTCTTTTAATTGAGAATATATCAAAAGGAACTACAATAACAGGGATGGCCTCTGCTAATTGGATATCCTTAATAAAAAAAGAATAACAGATAACGAAAGGATTAAGTGTAACGGTGAAACATAATTATGAATCAATATGAATTAATTTAAAATTTAGATTGCTTACATTTTCTTACTGAAAGCGTATAAAAACGTTAGTAATAAACAAGTATTCAATAAGCTAGATTTTTATACTTCATAGAGGTGCTTAATTTAAATAATAAATATAAAATATTATCAAAGATTATTAATTAAAATTAAATGAAATTTAAATTATTTTAATCAGTAATGCTCTTAGTAGATTTGTGCCATCTGCATGTATAAATAATGTGTATATAAGTAACCCTCCTTTTAGAAAACTTCCCCAAAATATAGGAAATAGAAACGCCGAACTTTTATTCGAGCGCCATCTGGAAGGTATTAGAGACAGTATTCATAGTCGATAACTGTAAAGAGTAGAATGTTCATTTATTTCAAACTGCTATTTTTGGTTTACATAATTGTTATTTTTGTATGTGAACCTTTTGCAGTATATTTAGTACGTTTTACAGTACGATATCGATTGTAGTGTTTGTAGTAGTTTTATATTTACTTCCCAGATGGCACATAGAACATATATTTGGTGTTTTCTTTCCAGTGAATATACATTCCTAAGAATTTTTTTTATAGACTAAATACGTAATTCTTTTCGAATAAACTTTAAAGATAATATATCTTTGATATTATCCAGCCACGCCAAAATATTAAACTATAATAGAACACCTAAACACTTCTAAATGTTATAGTAAATATCTTATTTTTATATTAATGATTTCATTGTTTTACTAAATTCTAGTAAAAAGTTAATAAAAATAATTATTTCTGTTTAAAGAAATAAAATGATTATTTAATATTAATTTTGAAAATTATTTGGTATTGAGATCTTTTTACTGTACGTTTTGGACGATTTACGAGAATTTTGAAATTAAGGAGAATGTTTACGCTGCCATATTTCTGCAAAGTGATTTTTTTCATTTATTTTGGAGGTTTTTAATTATTTAGTTTCCTATTTATTTATTTATGTCGTATGTGAGTCGAAATCGAAAATTAGATGTTAGCGTAAAAATCACTTTTATGACAAAACAGAGTCATAATTCTAATTTATACCCTAACATCGCAACAGGAAAAGTTGTATATATTAATAGACCTGGAAAAACCTTTTGGAAAATATTAAAAGAGACAAGAGTCGATAGCAAGATAATAAAAATAATCAAGAACATCTATAAAAATAACAGGAATCGCGTAGTGTACAGAAACAGAATGTCGGATGCTTTTTCAACACAAGAAGGACTACGACAAGAAGGAGGATTAAACCCATTAACGTTCACAATTTTCATCGACGAAATAAGAGAGATTCCTTAGTCTTATTCTTAGAATTGGATCTAACTTCTTTGAGAGAACAGGCTTCCTGACGCTTGGGTGCTTCTTTTGAAGCCTTGACTGATGAGGCTAGCCTCGACCACAATTCTTTTAGCCTGCATGTAATCCTGGCCCTCTTTCAACGGCTTCCGAACTCTAGCTATAAAAGTTTCTCATGGCTTAGTTAATCGAACCTCCGTGTTGGAAATCAAATCCAATTTCTTTACGATGTTGGCCGTTATAGACTTATATATTTACTCCAGTAGATGGCCCTGGTCCGGCTTCGCCTTTCTGACTTGATTTACTGTTGAGTTCCTGTCTTGTAACTCTAGAAGTTCTTGCTTTGTACTTTGTTCATACTGTTTTTATAAGTAGCGACGAAAATAGGAGCCCGCCTTACAGCCTTGTTTGAGCGGATAAGAAGCGGAGGAAATTTCCCCTCAAGATGCCGGAAACGTTAGAAACCACGTCTCCCTATAGCACCTCAATTTAGGCTGCTCGATGGAGCTCCTTTGCTACATACAAATGTATATAGCACGGAAGTTTTTTTAGTAAAACTTGTCTTTCCCAGCATCATGCACTGAGGAGTCTACTGGATGACGAAACACATGTCTGCATGTCTGGAAAGTCAGTTTTGCATATTTTTTATTAACTTGTATTGTATTCTTCGCACCTGACCTTTAATAATATTTACAATATTATTAAAAATGTTTTTATTTTATACAAAAGATGGCGATGTTTTACTCACTCAAGTATCTTTCAAATTGTTTTTAAAATTATTTTACTTGCTCTTTTGCTTAAAAATAGCTTGTGCAGATTGCAGTTAAGTATTTCCAGGTTTATCTGCTCTATTTAACAGTGTAATTTAATGTTGTGTTGTTAAATTGTGACATATCGCAGCAAAAATGATCACGTTTCCTTTTCAACTCACTGGAAAAACTTTCACTTGACCATTACTGACCATTACTTAATTTTTGTGAACCTAAGAGACATATAAAATCGTAAGAGCATTGATAATGTACTTAAGGTTACATTATATAGCATTTACACGATAATCATCAACGTAAAGCCCATTAACAAACAACTGGCAACATCATCCATTAAGATTAAACATTTATCGACTAAACAAAAAGCAATCTTGAAACATTCGAAACACGCATTTGCGGTACGAATGAGCGCTCTGACAATAGAAACGTCTTCATTGCCGTTGAACACAAAAAGATATTTACGAAGCGAGAGATTTGGTTTACCATTCACTGACCATCAGGAGGCCGAGGGGTTTAGATAGACGGAACAAAACACTTCTAAGAAAGTTACGAAGCTATTTTATGTAAGTTTTGACGATAATTGCCTATTTAAAAGGACAAATACGTGTCCTATATGTGTATATAAGGATTGGTATAATTTCACTTTGCGCTTAGAATGTGCATTGTATACCTAGATATAGAAGAGGTTTATAATAAAAATTAGAGCAAAAAGAAGAAAGTACTTAAAGGAGAATGGTGTAGATAAAAGTTCTCGTATTCTTTTGACATCCTGTATTTTATTAACATTATTAAAGCCAGTCAACTGTGTGTTAGTGTTTCAGTGCTGCTTTAGTATATCAAGGGTATTACTTACATAAAGAGATATTCCTTTTAAAAAATTAATCCTACATAATAATGAATTTATAATGAAATTTGCTAATACGAAAGGGATTGATAATTAGAGTTCGGATTTTATGTAAAACAACATATTTTTTATTATTAGAAATATTAACCCAATATAATGGATATACCCATTCTACAGTGAAGTAATTCGATTAAAAATATAAAAAATTACATATTTTGCTTAAAATTAAGATTTAATTCATATTTTTGTGTGCATAAAGTGAATACTTTTTACATTTTCAACATAAAATCGCATATTTTGGATGAAACTACTGACGTTTGTGGTCGTTATATTGCAAATTTATTAGTTGGTGTTCTTAACCAAACTATTTTGGCAAAATCTTTTTTATGAGTACGAAGAGTTAGAGAAAACCAATAACGTAGAAATTGTTCGCTTTGTTAATGAAAGATTGATGCCTTTTTTGCTCCATATATTCTGCCGACTGACAAAATTCTTCTTTTCAGATGCGGAGATTAAACCACGTGACTTGTCTAGCGTATGGAATAAATAAGGTTCGCAAAGAAATTAGAGGCCAGTTTCCTTTAGTTAATTCTTTAATTTCGAACATAAAAAGATATTTAGAAGTCCAAATATATAATGAAGAATTGCCCAATGTTACTCTATCTCCGGAATCGGTAATTACCCAATGGGGAACGAGGTTAGACACAGCCATATTCCACGCGAATAAATATAATCAAATTAAAAAAACTTTGTATTAGATTTTTCCGATTCAGCTGAATCAATTATAAAATTCAAAAATTTATTCGAAAAACGCGAGATTCTAGATCAGTTGCCGTATTTATATTAAAACCCATTATAGTTTCTTAAGTGGATCAATTAAAAAATTAGAGACTGATCAAATATCTTTATTAGCGTCAATTTCTATTGTAGAACATTGTGAAAATTTATTGAAAAATGTTCCAGGTCGAACTGGTAAAGTTATACTAGATAAATTTTATAGTGTTATAACAAATAATGATGGTTTCCAAAAGTTAACAGAAATATCAAAGATTTTATCATTATCATTGACTTCGACTGTTAAAGACAATAATTTATATTTAAACCCCAAACATCCGGTGTCATTAAAATATGCACCTATCATTTTAACTGAAGTGAAAGGAACGTTTTAAACATATACAAATATTTTAAGCGATAGAATCGTCGAAAATCTAGAAAAGCACTTAATTATTAATTGATACAATGCTAAGTTAAGTAGATCTCATTGTAAAATTGAATAGTTATTAATAATAACTATACATATAATTTTATATAACTTATTATGTTATTAAGTAACATCCATAGAATTCTATTAATTGTAATCTTTTACCATATTATTATGCAATGTATTATGCAATTGTTTTTTTTATCTACAAATGTAATCTAGACTACTTTTTGTTGTTTTACTTACTACTCCTTCCTAGATTTACAGTAAGCGAAATACATAAAAAATAAAGTGCATAAAAATGCATAAATGGTGTTACGCTTCGCATATATGAATATTTTAATTTATTTTTAAATAATATATTTCTTCTTTAAATATCTCGATTTAAAATATTTATCTTAAGACATTTTTCTACATATTCGTGTGCAAAGAAAAAGCATTTGTTTTGTTATATCCCTAACCAGGAGACCCTTGGTCTTCTACCTGGCCCGTCAATAACGATAACGTTCACTGTGGAATTTCTATATACATTTCATTAAATTGTTTTAATTTAATTACGTACATCTCCTATGGTGTTTCATATCATTAGAAAGCTTATTTCACAAGGGCTATTTCAATAATATTTATGCCATCGATAGAATACCTCTTCAGGTCGCGTTTCTTATTTATAATTAATCAAGATATCGACCCTCTCTTCGACTTAGGTCATAAAACAAACCTTCTTCTAAACCAGTGTTCTATCGACACAAACTATTAGACTTCTTCTCGTTAGAACCCTCGTAAGATACACATCTTACGCGCGGTACTGTTTAAGTGCTGGTCTCGATGCACGTGCACCTGCATCTCAGCGAATTAGAAGGTAATCTGTATTGTCTAATATATATTATTGTTTGATCAAATTCACATTAATTCAACTAATTAATTTCTTGTTCCTCCGGTCAAACATCGCTCTACACATACTTGTCCAAGTATATCTTCGCAGACCACGTGGCCGACCATCTTCGCCACACAAAAGTAACTCTGTATTGTTCGATATAGATATTATTTTATATTAATCGTAATTAGTTAACATTTAATTTACTACTCAATTTAACGTTTGTTTTAGTATATTTTGTGTAAATTTTCAATTACTTATTTACCGCTCCTCGTGTATATATTACTTTTATTCAATTACTTTTAAATATACTAAGTTAAATTTCTCTCTTATGTACAAATAAATACAAACTTTAAGGACAACGCTCCTGTGTTTTATTTAGTAAGTAAGTTGTAATATATTTATTTAATTAACCATTATCACGCACATCCTGGACCTTTGATGAAACTTCATCAGCACCACTAATTATTTATTATAGAATAATTTCATTATTATTAGCACGGCAGCCGAAACCAAAAACCTGCAAAGCCGCTGTTTGTAATAATGGTAAAAATGGAGCATATATTTGACATATTTTTGGGAAGAAGGTGACATATTTATGCACGTATTTAAAGCATTTCTGATGCATAAAAGTCCTAACTTTATTGATAACTACTTAGCCTATTGTATGAAACTCCACAATATCTCTATAAATAATTTTATTTATTCAACTCTCTTTTAAGGCTTACACATTTCGCAAAACGTTAATAAAGTAACTTTAATCCTTAAATACATGATGCATTTATTTTTGCATTAAAAAATTAGATTTAGCTCGGGAATGATTCAAAGAATGAGAAAAAATATCAAAATTTTTTTTTTTTTTAAGTCAAGTATTTGAGGTATAAGTTGAATTTATTGAGAATAATAAAATCTAGTAGATTGTGAAAAACAATCATACAATTTTTATTTAGAGCAATTTTTTATCTGTCATTTGGCGTATTGTTGTTGAAGTTACGTTCGTTATAACTCAGCTACTTATTTCTTAAAAGTAAAAGAAAATGGAGTTAACCAGGGAGCACTTTCGAATCATACTTATTATAATTTTAAAATTGGTTTAAGCGCTTATGAGTGCAAAGTGAGTTTAGATTCAGTTTTTACTGAACAAGTACCTTCCTTGGCTACAATTTACCGATGATATAAGGAATTTGAACGCGGAAGCATGGACAAGGAGCTGGACATCCTCATACGGCTCTTACCGACAAAAACATTGCTGCTGTTAAAAAAATAATTGCAGAGGACAAAAAGCAACTTATGTGGTAATAGAACATCAACTCAAGATTGGATCCTCAGCTGTTAAAACAATCATACACGATCAACTGCATTTAAAAAAAGTGGTAAGTCGTTTTGTGCCGCATCACCTTTCTGACTCCAAAAAAGCAGAGCGTGAAAAGAATTAACCATGAAACTTCAAATTTCTTTAATAATGGCAGACACCAAATTGTTTCCAAAATAGTAACAGGTGACTGTTACGCTTAGCATATAAAAATATTTTAATCGATTTTTAAATCATATTTCTTCTTTGAATATCTCGATTTAAAATAATATTTAAACTTAGACATTTTTCTGTGTATCCGTTTGCAAACAGAAAGCATTTCTTTTGTATATCCTGACCGAGACCCTTCGTTTTCTACCTGACCGTCAGCAACCATAACGCTACTGTGGAATATCTTTCTATTTACATTTCAGTTTAAATTGTTTTAATTTAATTATACATCTTCTTTTATATGTTGTGTTTCATATCACTAGAAAGCTTATGTCACGAGGGTTATTTTAATAATATTTATGCCATCGATAGAACGCCTCTTCAGGTCCCGCTTCTTAATTAATTAGAATTCAAGATATCGACCCCTCCCTTCGAGAGGTCATAAAACAGACCGTTTTCAAAACTAGTTTTCTTTCGATACAAAAACTATCAGTGACCTTCTCGTTGGAACGCTCGAAAGTGCAACATCACCCGCCGTACTGGTCAAGTACCGGTGGCATGATCCACGTGCCTCTGCATCTCACCACAATTAAAAGGTAATCCTGTATTGTTCTATAAATATTATTCTTTTAAGCGAATCCATATTAATTAAACCAATTAATTTCTTGTTCCTCCGGCCAAACATCGCTCTGCATATCTGTCCAAGTTTACGACGCACCACGTGGCCGCCCATCGCCGCAAATCAAAGGTAACTCTGTATTGTTCGATACAGAGATTATTTTATATTAATCATATTCAATTAAACCTTAATTTACTGCTCAATTAAACGTTCGTTTCAGAGTATTTTTGTGTTAATTTTCAGTTACTTAATTACCGCTCCTCGTGTATATATTACTTTTGTTTAATTACTTTTAAATATAACAATTTCAATTTCTTTCTTATGTAAATATAAATACAAACTTTAAGGACAAGGCTTATGTGTTTTATTTATTTAGTAAGTTATATATATACTCGTATTTTAATTAACAATCATCACGCACGTCCTGGGCCTTTGAAGAAGCTTCACCAGCACCACTAATTATTTTACTTATCTTAGAATAATTTCATTATTATTGGCACGGCACATCCACATCCTGATATCCAGCACAAGCCGCCGTTTGTAATAGTGACGAAATTTATATTTCATTTTTCGACCTTCCTACCCGCCAAGACAGTCATGTATGGATTCACGGAGATGAGGAAACTCGTGCAATGACTAAGAAGCAGCGAGCTATGAAAAAGGTTATGTATGAGGTATTCTTCAGAAGTACGGGCTTATGCAATTAACCTAAATGGACAAACGACTGTTACAGCTAAGTGGCACACTGAAAAATGTTTACCTGAAGTGTTCAGTAGAATTCGAGACAGGTGAATAATGCTCCAGTATGATAATGCATCGCCCCATACGGCAGCTTTAACTCTCAAGTTTTTGGCTGGAGAAAATATAAAAGTAATAGAACATCCGCTGTACTAACCTAATTTATCAATGTGTGACTTTTGGCCCTTTTTTAGCTTAAAAGTAATTTGCGGCTTAGAAGGATTTCGTCTGAAGAAGAGATTGATACCCAAGTTCACGCTTATTTTGAAGGTATTCCGAAAGAAGATTGGTTAGGAGTTTTTAAACAGTGGAAAGAAAGAATGGTCATGTGTATCATTGCTGGAGGAAATTACTTTGAGTATATTTTAAAGGCAATCCTAGAAAATATTATATATATAGTGTAGCTTAACAGGCCATTCAGTCCCAGAGCTGTGTAATACTTTTCCATATCCTTCGATCCTTCGCTTTTATCTTCCAGTTTACTACATTCTTTTCTCTCAGATTTTCTAGCATTGCTTCCCTCCATCTTTTCCTTGGTCCTCCTTTTTTCTTGCCGACCGCCTCTCTCCAAGCTATTTGTTTTGGTATCCTATTATCCGTCATCTGTTCCAAATGCCCCAGCCATCTCAGTCTCCAAGCTATTATTACTTCGTTTATTTTTGGTCCTCGATATGTGCTATATACTTCTTCGTTCGTTCTTCTTATATAACCCTCTTTCGTTTTTTTTCCTCCAAGGATTCTTCTCAGAATTATTTTCTCCCATCTCATTACCCTTTCTTTCTAAGTTTTATTTATCACCCATGTCTCACAACTATATAGTAATGTGGATCTTAAAATAGTTTCATAGATTCTGAATTTTGTTTTTCTTGATAGGTGCTTTTATTAGATTTTATTATTCTCATATTGATTTCTTTCTCTTCTTCGCATCTGGCTGTTGTTACTAGTACCCCCCAGGTAATTAAATTGTTCCACTCTTTCAAATTCCAAACTTCCTTTTTGAGTCCTTATTCTACAGATTCTATAATTATGTTGCTTTTCAATTCTTATTATTTTACTTTTTTCCTGATTTATCTCTAAACCCGTTTTACGCGCCGTTTCCTTCAGCCTTTTTGTTATTTCTAACAATTCGCATTCCTTTCTTGCTATTATCGCCATGTAATCTGCATAGTAAATGACCTGATGATTTTTGTACATCAAGTGTCCCTTTCTATTAAGGTTGCTATCTCTTATAATATCTTCTAATGGCAGATTAAGCAGCAGCGTCGATAGGGGATCTCCTTGTCTGAGTCCAGTCGCAATATAAAATCTTCTGATGTCCACTCTCCAATTTGGATACTGCTTGAGGTTTTTTCAAGCGTCATTCTTACTAATTGCACTATCTTCGATGGAACTGCAAATTCAACCTAGGCTTTTTGAAAGTCCAAGAAAATTACACTTGCTGGAATATTGTATTCAAAGCATGAGGTTAACACTTCCTTCGTTGTGAAAATCTGGTCAATTGTTCCTCTTCCTTTTCTAAATCTGGCTTGACATTGTCTTATTAAATCTTCTGCAATGGGTTCAAACCTCTTTTTTATTACTATCGAAAATATACTAAGAAAATATTAACCGTGTTTTATATTCTCAAAAATTTCAGCTTGTCCCTCGTATAAGGGTTTTTCTTTAGAAGTGCATGTTTACAGCACATGCAATGACAACGATACAGTAAAAAAATGGAAATGCCTAATTTAAACTTATCATAATGTATATTCCATTTGTTACAGAAAAACGTCGTTAAGCTGTTAATCGCTGTGTGTCATACCCTTGGTCCTTTTAGAATTACAATCAAGCCATTAATCCATCGATTATTAAATACATATAATGTAAATAAATATAATGAAATTAATTGTAATTCCTAATCCTTGATCTATGTTTCGGTTCTCGAAAATTTGTTTTAATTTATTTAAATCTTTATCATCAATTAATTTACAGAGGGTTTGCTAAAAAGCTGTAATAATTAGTGAAACAAACAAAACAATTAAAAGTGTACAATGTTGAGTGGAGGACGAGAGAGACGGCCCTTTTTCGGTAGCTAAACGGGAAACGACGGCGGATGATTCAAATTTCTAACGAAGTAGCCCATAAATACATAACTGACGGAGTTAATTGAATGTTACATTTTTACGGAGGGAGCCTTGAGGTATGCGATAAATATTATATAACAAGGCATAGTCAATTTATGTCGAAACTTCTACAGCATGAATAATAAATCAGAAAATAGGAAAGGGAATGTGCACGGTTGCTTACTGAAAGAAAAAAAAAACAGAAACCGGAAAAGCTCTTCACGGCTGCCACCGTCACACCGACCTTTCTACATCAGTCGGCCCTCTTTTCGGTTTAACAACCACTTTCAAATAATGGAGGCGGCTATCAATTTGACGTTCCTTTTTTGCACTAACGACCACACCGCACATACGTAATTTTCGCGGAACAAGCGCCATCTAGCTTTACGAAAGGGTGAAGAACTCAATTTGTCTCCGTTCATTGGATGCTACGTTCATTTTATTTTTCTCTTTGGGAATTAAATAACGTATACCTTTTGACAGTTATTTTGATGGTAGATTGCACTTTAGATACCTTTTAAGTAATGCGATAATTTTAAATTATTCGTAAAGTTTAAGTTTTCATAAAGAATTCTTTTACTTACTCTGAAAATCTTTTAAAAATTAAAATATATTGCGGAGTTTAAAAGGTGGCGGAATTAATTTTTTAATCAACAGGATTACATTATATTCATTTTTATGACAAAGTCCTTGGTATAAAAAGTGTAAAGAAAGGAATTACCGGTACTTATTCACTGAAATTTTTTTTATTAAGCTGGCAACAATTGCGAAACTTTATGCTGACATGCCTGATTTTTAAATTGAAATTTGTAAAGAATTATATAATCTAAAAGTCTTATAATATCGTATAATAATATTGCCCAACAGGACAAGCCCAATTGCAGGACAAGAATAAACGCAAGTGCAAGTACATACATATTAAAAATAATAATAATAATAATAATAAACTATGATTCATATGGTTCATATAGCCAATTGCGGTGTACACCACATTAGACGGGAAAAGTCGAAGGAAGACCGGTGGAAATGTCGATTTGGTGGATGGCACTTCTATTCAACAGCTTGCTAGGGGACAAACTTACACAATATTGAGCATAAAGCAAAGAAAAATGAATAAATGCGCTGAAGTAAATACTCAGCTAATCAAGAAATATGATGCGGTGTTACACAAAATTTGGGGCTCAGAACTGTCGGCAAGGAACCAAATACAACAAACAACAGGCAGCTGTGGACGCTATATTGCCAACTAATTGATTGGCATTTTAAATGAAAATTCTGCCGGTCAATCCTCTTTAATTGGTACAGAAGATTAAATAAAACAAATAACTTAACTATAACAAGATTTATAAACGATAGTTTAACGAGGTTTTATTTGCCGAATGCCGTTCCAAGTGACAAGGTATTACTGCTATCGGATGCTGCGGCATATATGGCGAAATCAGTACAGAATTTGAAGATTTTTTACCCGAATCTGAAGAGCGTAACATGTTTGGCCCACGCTGTTAACAGAGTAGCAGAAGAAATACGTTACACATTTCTAGATATGAATTCAATGATGAATTTGACAAAAAAGTATTTATTACAGCACCGCTGAGAGTTCCACGAACAAAGATAAGTTACCTGGTTTGGCACTGCCACACAATTCATAATAACAAGATGAGGCACGTGGATTGATGCCGCTGTATTGTATGAAGATACCTTTGAACAGATAAGGGAATTCATTCTCTCTTTTACAAAGGACTCGATAGCAGTTGCAGATTGCAAAGATATACTAAATACACCGCAAATGAGCCAAGAGTTAGCTTTTAGCAAAGCAAATTTTGGTTTTATTAGTGAAACATTGCGAAAACTTGAAATTTAAGGTATTGTGTTAGTGAAACACATGGGAGAGGTACAATAGGAGAGCGGTTCAAAATTAAATTAACACAAGTTCTACAGAAAAACGAGGGCTTTAATTAGCTTAGTAGTATATCCATTGTGTTGCAAGGAAACTGCGATGAAACTATTGTGATGAGTCCATCAATTATCTGAAAATATAAATATGTGCCAATTACATAAGTTGACGTTGAGTGAAGTTTTTCAGCATACAAGCTATTATTGACGGATCTCAGAAGACCATTTTTAGGTGAGAATTTGGAAAAGCATTTAATTGTAAATGTTTACAATACTATCTAAAGGCAAATATAACTACAAAGAGTTGCATTGTTAAGCTTACTTATTCTTATTACTATTATACATGAATTTTGTAAAATTTCGAATAATACTGATATAGTAACAAGTGTTCATTTGAAAAGTCAATCTAGGTTACTTTGATAGAATAAGACGCAAATATATTAATATGTGTTTGTTGTTCCGCAAACGTAAATCCAAATGACATTTGATAATGTCAATCACAAATATCAGTTAGTGCATAAAATAATCGTGCGTCGATTCTGGTTTAAATAAATTGCTTCTCAGTTTAAAAATGGCTTTCACTTTAGAACATAATTTTTTTTAGTCCAGGCTTATTTTCGAAGTGGTAATAAAATTGATGGTTTATGGATTTATTCAGTTCAAGATTGCATGGTAGAATTTCAAGTTGAGTTTCCACATTTTGTAATAGATTATATACAATTTAAGAATACTTTGGATAGAACTTTAAAACTTTTTTCTGAAACTGGTAGTCTCTTAAGAAAATCAGGCAGCGGAGCAGTTAAGGAACGTACACCTCAAGTTGTCAATCGTGTTGAAGAAATAATGGAAAATGAACCACAAACATCTGTTCGACATTTGAGTCAACAACTAAACCTTTCTGTTGGTACAACTCACAAGTTCTTAAAAAAAGATATGAAACTTTATCCATACCGTGTCACAGCAGTACAAGAATTTTTAGAAATTGATTACCCACGTAGACTACAGTTTTGTAATTGGTTTGTAAATATGAACAATAATGGAGAACTTTCGCAAAGAATCATCTTTACTGATGAAGCATGGTTTTATAAAAGGTTATACCTAAATTCACAAAATACAAGAATTTGGAGTAGTGAAAATCCACATGTAATTAATGAAGAATCGCTACATCCAGAGAAAATTGGTGTTTGGGCAGCGATAAGCCAAAGGCGAATCATTGGACCAATATTTTTTCAGGGAACGTTAACTGCTCAAAGGTACCGTACGGAAACTTTACAACCATTTGTCAATCAGTTGCATGATGATGAACTACAAAATGAATATTTCCAACAAGGCGGAGCACCTTGTCACTGTACCGCAGAATCTTTGGATTATTTAAGAGAATTTTTTGATGAGCGTATAATTAGTCGAAATACGGAAATTGCCTGGCCTACACGTTCATGCGATTTAACACCTTGCGACTTTTTTTGTGGCCTTATCTAAAAAATAACATATTTCGAACACCTAAATTGAATTTGAATGATATGCTACAGAGAATCGAACAGAAATGCATGGAAATTATTAACAATCCAGTAATGTTGCAGAATATCATCAGAGATTTTGAACGGAGGATTTTAAAGTGCATTGATCTTGAAGGACAACATTTTCAACATTTGTTATAGTTTTCAATAAATACCTATTATTTGTTATTTATTTGTATGTATGAAACTGTCAAAATATACGACTTCGTAGGTTAAGTAGTAAATTTTAATTTACGACATACTTCAAAATGTTCTCAGTAAATCACATGCTACTAGATTGACTTTTCAAATGAACACTTGTTACATTACGCAGTTAATATTTTGACAATAATTTAGTTGTGTAACTATCACTTAAACTTAACATATTATTTCATATTTCAATAAAAGTTCCGTATATTTTCATCGAATTTTTGAAACATATTTGCGCTTATAATACAGTTTCTGTGCGCATATAATTCCCAACTTTAGAGATGATGAAGTTGAAAATGAATACTTTCTCCATCGTGACATTTTCTGACTTAACGTTGAACATTATCAAATATATTTTCCAAACTGTGTGAACTGTTCTTAATTTCATTAGATGTTCAATAATTTTTTGCCTGAGATCATTTACATTCTGGATTCTTAAAAATGGTATTCTTAAGGCAAGGCAACAAAAAGAAAATCGCAGGATGTTAAGTTGCAAGATTTTGGAGGCCAGTAATTGAGCATATTTCTTATTATTATTCGTCCATGAAGGTACGGAATTGCTTGAAGAGAACGAAGTGCTTATATTACCTTGGTCGGCAAGCAGAACCGACATAAACCCCATTAAGAATGTAATATGCTAATATGGTCAAGAAAATTTATAATACCAATTTTATACCTCAAAACTCAGAAGAGTTGTGGCAAACAATCGAAAATTGTTGGGAAAGAATATACCAGAATACATACAGAGTTTAATTTATTCAACCACGACGTCTTCAGAGCGTTATTGAGCAAAATGGTGGTTTTTAAAATATTGGTTTTATTAATTTTATTAATTTATTTTATAATACAAAGGTATTTTTAATAATATAAAATATGATTAAAAATCTGGTGAGAAGAACACAAATGCAGGTTCACTATTAATATTTTTTGTGAACGTGTCCGAATACATCCTATCCCCAGAGACGTAGATACGTATTTCATCTTTCTACAGGCTCATCGGTAAGCCCCTGCTGGAGAAAGGATATTCCCAGACACATCCACAAAAAAGAACCACATCGCCCTAGCACCGTAATTATCCAGACCAGGCGCAGAAGTAAATTCGGCACTGCCTGTTGTCAGCCAGCCCAAGTACCCCGCATACCATCCACATAATTAATGTGAAGTAACGACGCCCTTCCAAAGGTGGCACAGCCAATCTCTCTAGAAAACTGCATTTTGTTTGTGTCTTCACTCATACTACGGCTTAACCGCTTGTGTAATGTATCAGAATAATTGAAACATACATGAGTAGGTAAACCCCACCAGTTTTGTATAATACAAAGGTATTTTTAATAATATAAAATATTATTAAAAATACCTTTGTATTATACAAAACTTTTGGGGTTTACCTACTCATGTATGTTTCAATTATTCTGAATTTATTTTATGAATAATTTAAAAAATGTAATATTTTTTCTAAAATGTCAAATTGACAAATTAAATCACAAATTGTATAGAATATAATAATAATAATAATATATTTGTACCAAACAGATTTATCCAATTACAGGGCAACTAAATTGAAATTAAAAGTGATACATATTTCTAACATAAAGGGAAAAAAAGAGTACATACTATGTGCTTATAAATAGACAACAAAAACACTCACATAATAGACAAGTGTTTCATAAATCACTCGTTAAAAAGAATATGTCAACATATAGTTTATCGGCATTCACAAAAAATGCGTAAAGGGCTAATCACGATATTAGTCTAGCACTAGGCACAGAGAATGTGGGAACGTTTCTTGACGAAAGACGCGACACATGAAAACCAATTCGAGAAAGCAAATAGGGCGAATAACTTCGTTGCTGATAATTTTCCTCAAAAATGAAGCACTCATTTGCTCTCTACGCGCACTCAACGATTCTATGTTGTGTCGGTGCAAGAGAAGATTGTAGTCAATATTACGGGTAAAGCTCCATCCAATTTGAAAGACATAAATTCTAAAAACCTTCTCTGCGCTTTCTCAACCATCTGGTGTTAGATTGTATAATAAGGATACCACACAACCGATTCATATTCAAGCTTAGAGCGCACATATCCGTAATACAAAATTGTTAATGTTCTGGGGGGTCATCAAAATCCCAGGTGACACGTATAATAAAGCCAATACAATCAGATTATTTCACTTAATACTATTGAAATAAATCGGTTAATACATTGAAAGTACCATTAACAACCTTAACAACGTTAAATAATGCTAAATTCGCTATTAAGACTTGCCCCCATTTTTTATGTCACCCATAGTACATACTCGTATAGTATAACAGATTAGTTTAGAACTTTACGCGTATTTAAATAAACTAAATCATTAAAACGATAATTTAATATAAAACTAGGGGAAATTAACTATACATGTATCTTGAATAAAAATCATCCACATGGTATATGCAATCTATTAAAGGTGACACTGCCTTTAAAAAACTTAACTCCGTGTAAAGGAAAAATGTGTGCATGAAAAATCCCCTTTTCCAATTTCCAATAAAATTTCCAGATATTAAAATAAGACAAAGTGAAATGTTTCGGTAAATCATTCTATCCTGTCTCTTTTTTCAGTTCCTTTAAAAATTTATAGCCTAGCACTCTGGAAGGGTTCCAAGATGCAATATTATGTTTAAAGACAAGACGACAGACTGAATCGGAGCGAAAACGATGACACATTTTCCCGAATGTTTCACCATTGGAAAATATATACACATATTTTCCTGCAAAGTATATAAAGATTGGATAAAGATTGTGAAAAAATGTTAATGAAAATTATTGAATTTATTATAAAGTGGTTACTTATCTGTATATACTGGGTGACCTCCGAGGTATCCGACATGCTTCGTATATGAATTCAATGACTAATTTTAAGCAAAAATGATAATATTTACTTTCCCCGAATTACTAACGTTTCTTGAAATATCAAGAATTTATGCGAAGAAGCGATGCAGCAGAAGTACCTGAGGTTGTTGAAATTGATCCTGGTGTTAGTACGAGGAGAATTTCTGTACTTACTGGACAGACTAGGAAGGCTGTGCAAGAACACTTTGTAAGAAAACGGACTGCATCCATATCATTACCAACCTGTATAAGAACTTCTCCCCACGGATATTCCCCAAAGAATTTGTCTTTGTGAATGGTGGAGAAATCATCACGAAGCTACATTTACAAGAGATGGAATAAAAAATTTCTACAACGAAAATATGTGGGCAATCGAAAGCCATCATGCTGTTCGAGAAACACACTTCCAGAGAAGAGTTCTTGTAAATGTTTTGTTTGGAATATTTAATAATGGAGTTATCGGACCACATTTTTATGACAGAAATTTGAACAGCGAAATGTATCATTTTTTGAAGAATAATCTGTCTCTACTACTTGAGGACATTCATCTTCAAATCAGAAGGACGACGCTGTTTTTACATGATGGCGCTTCGGCTCATTATGGAAGAGGCGCCACAAATTTCCTCAATGAAAAGTATTAAAATTGATGGATAAGTCGTGGTGGCCTTATTAATTGGTCACCGCTATCACCGGATCTCAACCCACTAGATTTTTTCATGTGGGAGGCATGTCAAAACACTTATCTATTCAACGGAAAAGCGTATACACTTTGACAATTTTTCTTGTCGTTTTTCGAATATCGTCTCTTAATTTTTGAAAAAAATAAACATAAAAAGTGCTGTTGACAGTTGCGTTGTACTCTTTAATCAGTAAAACGCCCTTACAATCCCAAAATATCTGGTTGCAGCTATATCATCGACTCCTCTTGGATAGAGGATCATAATACAGAGCCATTATTTCATCTCCTGTGACAATGGACTCCTAAATAAACTTTCAGTTATAGCCATACATCTTTATAAACAAGCGACGAGTGGAAGAAGTCATGATTCCCAATTGCATTCACCTTATTTATACCCAAATAGTCATGCAGAATTCGGCAAGCATTTTCTGTAGAAATGTTAGACATTGTTAATATTTCCTTCACTTTAGTTGGCGATCTTCTAATACCAATTCTTCAATAAATGATACCGTTTGTGGTGTTACCAGTTCAATTGGTTGGCATGCTGATAATTAGGAACTATAGGGACTTAAATGATTTTGTAGCGGGCCAATCTATTGTGTAGTTTTATTAGTTCTATTGCGTAAATATGTGATGGATAGCGGCACAGTAATGTCTACACATCTACTTGGATCTAAGAGCATTCAAACAACTAATGCAGGATTTATATCACGTATTGTGTTTGAAATCGCTATGGGGTGAAAAGCACGATATAAATAAAGAGATAGTGTTATTATTTTGTAATAGATGAAGCTGCATATATGAAGACGGCTGGTCGTCTCTTATAACAAACATATAGTAGCATAAGGCACATCACATGTTTCGCACGTGCTCTTCATCGAGTATCAGCGGAAGTCAGAAAATGCTACATGAATGTAGATAAATAGATATCTTCTACCAAGAAAGTTTTTATCGCAAGATTTTATTTCGTGAAAAGTCCACACCACCAGAACCTGTTACAACGAGCTGGGGCACATGGATAGAAGGAGCATTCTATTATCACATTTCTTGCTATTTTTCTCGTCTTCCATTGTCTTCCATTGCCCTTGTTTAATTTTCACTTTCGCCCCAAGAGTCTTCTTTCACTATAGTCAGCTGCCAAATCACTGTCGCGTTCGTTTTGATCATAGTTATTCAACGTTATTTGAGTAGCTTTCAGAACTCATTTTTTGCCCGTTTCCGTTTAAAACTCCCTTGGATATTAATGCACATGTCATAGAAACAAGCACGCGTCCAATTTAACGTTCTATGAAAGTAGGACATACGTAGCTGTTGATAATTATTTTTAGTACCTACGCCACTTGTGAGCGAGTTATGAAAACACCGAAACAGTCTGCGGACAAAGAAATATTTCTTTTACGTTATTAAGTGAGTTACTGAAAAAGAACATTTCAGCGGAAATGTCCTTGCACTCAGCTCCTCAATTATTGGTGATTGTTTAATCGCAGATTAAACAACATCATAATTAATCTATTTAATCCAGTTTAGTTTCATATTTTATAATTATCATACTGTAATTTTACGTACTATATTTAAGCAATTAATTGTCCACAAATAATTAGCATATCCAGGTCAGATATTTAATCTAAACTAGTTCATTATTCTGCTTATTCGTAAATAGCCGTAGGTAAGGTATTTAATCTAAACTTGTTCATTATTTACCAGGCATAAATATTATGAAATACGAGTACTAGAACATAAAAAAAATGTATTATAAGCATCTGTGGAACCTCCTTAATAAAACGAGGTGATAATATCAGCGATACCGCAACAAATGTTAAATGCCCTCGATTTTTAATTACACTTATATATATGTATAGCGAGGCTTTGCAGCTTTAAAGCCGCTTCTCGCATCCTAAGCGCCAACACTCCTTATCACTCCAGTCTCCCTCCTGCAGATCTCGTTCTTTCATCTCTTTGTGTATATTTTGTGCCCATCGTTTTCGCGGTCTTCCCCGTTTGTTTCTTCGTGGAGGAATCCATTCCCATACTTTTCTGGGAATCCTTTCGTCACTCATGCGACGCAGCTGGCCGTACCACTTTTGCTGTTTTTCATTTATTGTGTCCAAGATAGTATCTGTAGCCCTCATTCTTTCTCTAATGTTCTCATTCCTAACGTGGTCGAATAAAGTTAAGCTACAGCATCGTCTCCAATAAGACATCTCTGCTGAAAGTATTTTCTGATTGATGTTTTTATTCATTGACCCACACCTCCGACCCATACCTCATAACCGGTTCAATTAGTGTTTGATATATATATATTTTTGGTTTTTTTGTCAAGTTATTATTCCACAGGATCGGATGCAGTGCTCTAGTCATATTCTTTCCTCTACCTATTTTCTTCAATATGTCCTTCTCATCCCTTCCATCTTCGCAGAAGGTGACCCCAAGATATTCATACTCCTTTACATTTTTTATTACTCCACTTTCCAATTTCAAATCTTGCCCCCTTCCCCCTATAACCATATACTGGGTTTTTCCGTATTTACTTCTAAGCCCCATTTATTGTATTCTTCTATGAGTCTAGTAAGCATATATTCCTTGTCTTGTTGGTCTTCAGCAATTACTACTTGGTCGTCTGCGAAGAGAATTGTGTGTAGACGGCTACTTTCCAGATGTATCCCCATGGGGCTGCATTTCCAACTCCAATGCTTTAGAGCCGCTCCTAAGTAGATTTTGAAAAGGGTAGGGGACAAGCAGCAACCCTGTTTCTAAATAGCCTGTTTCTGTTGGTGCAGATGTCTGTTTTCCGACTTTGACCACGGCTTGATTTTCTCTGTAGAGGATTTTTATTGCGTTTATATAATCTTTATTTATGCCTTGTTCTTCCATTGTAATCCATAATTTCTGAAGAGGGACGGAATCAAATGCCTTTTTTAGATCTATGAATGTAATATGTAGTTCCCTATCTTTTATTATGCTCTTTTCTGCTAGATGTCTTAGGGTGAACAACGAGCCGTACATGATCATCCCGGTCTAAAGCCACTTTGTTCTTCTATTTCTCTGATTTCTTTCTCTATTCCAGCTTTAAGGATTCTTCTATACAGTCTACCAGTGGATGAAGTGATGCTTATATCTCTATAGTTCCCGCATTTGTTTCTGTCGCCCTTCTTATATATTGAATTTATGTGGGAGATTGTCCAGTCATGGGGTATGTCTTCTCCAATTAGACATTTATTAAATATACGACATATTACTTTCAATGCTTCTGTTGTTGCTTGTTTTAGTAGCTCAATAGGCAGATCACCTGGTCGAGGTGCTTTATTATTTCTCATTTTCTGTAACTCCTTTTTTACTTCTTCTACCGTAATCCCCTCTATTGTATGTTCTTCTACTTTACACTTATTTAATGTATATAAAATTAACATTTTTAGAACTGCCATAATTAAGTTGTCATCGAATTTGTATACATATATACCATAATTTATGTTAAATAAATCATTAAGGAATGTTCTGTTCTTTAATCAATATTTTGTGATTTATTATTATCATTTGATCTCTGAATATAAATCGTGAACAGTCAAGATGTGTGATATGGTTTATAAACACTGCAATATTAATTCTGGAGAAGATGTATTTACTCTTACTTGATAAGTACTTGTTTCTCTATACGTATTTTGATTCGCGTGTGATAAATGTTAAATCGAGATTCATAATGTCCTCGCTTTATCCTTGGCACTGACGTCATGTACCCCCAACTGCCGATCCCTACTCATCGTTCTGTTATCCCAAACGCAAACGTTTTGCTTGCTTTTTATACAGTAGATCATGAAGGAAATAACTTATTATTAACGCCGCCCCCTCCTTTGTTAAAGATTTAATAACAGCGCCGAATTCAATTTTTGTTAACTCAGACATTTTCATGCACTAGTGCCGTTAACTAATTGCAGATTGACAATTATTGTCCGTAAAACTTTACTATTTATATCGTAGGCTTGGCGCCTATGCAACTCTGACACAACAAACTCTGAACATGTTTGAACATGTATAAGCTTGTCAGGTCGAAAACATATCGCGTTTACTTAGTAAATATATTTCCTTCCTCTAATTTCCTTCTAGCCCTTGTAAATCTTTACGGATTCCCCATTTCCTATTGCTCGTATTTTAAATTGAATAAAATATTTTTTTCTTTTCTTCCGCACTTTAAATCAACCCAAAGGAACGCGGCGATCGAATTATGCGAAAGATGATGAAAATTTTTGAAACATAAATTCCCGAGTGACAAAATAAAAAAGCATACGTTTCAACAATAAAGGTGTTGTTTATTCAAATGGGGGTGAAGAAAGAAAAGAAACATAATAGAGCAGTAAAACTGTCCCAAAGTGAAAGAAAACAGAAAAACAACACAACACTTTTAAAATTTATAGACTACGTTGCGGAAACATCTTTTAACAAAATAATTGTGAAAGTGAAATATTCGAAAGACGGCATTTTGTAGTGTAAACAATAAATTTTTCGGTTGATATACAAGCAATAGAGGTGTGCGAGTAAGAAGTGGGATGGAAAGCGTTCCGGAGTCACCGCTCCTTTCATGCTCCGGATATTTTTCCGCTCTGGTCACCACCCCACTTTCATCTATATCATCAGACACATGTTTTATTTCGCGTGTCTCCTGCTCATATTATCTTAGTTCCGTCGAACTGCCATAGATGGCGTTGGATTGCCCGCTAGACTGACACGAACAGTAGCGCTCTAAATCAGAAATCGAATTTTTAAAAGTTCTTCATTTAATTTTCTCTACGTTTTTCATGTTTTTTTTTTGTTAAATCAATCTGTATTCTTTTCATAGATATCTTGAGTTTTTGATACATTCTAGAGCCTAACTTGGTGCTACTATTTTTTGAATAAATCTGTACAAACATAATAATAAAAATAATATTAATAACAATAAGTAGCAGAAGAAGATGGAGCTCCAACGTATCTGGAAACAAAAAAAAACGAATATACGGGGAAATGTCAGAAAATAACGAGGTTTGTGCTGTAATACAAAACTGAAACATTTATTTAGAAAATTTTAACTATTCGTCAACGTACTCTCCATTCTGTGCAATACACTTCTTCCATCGTTTTATACACTTGTCATAAACATCTGAGAAACAATTTTTTGAGTCTATTTAGTATATCCATAACCGCGTTGTTGAGTTCTAAATTTAACTCAAATTTTCGACCTCTCAATTCTTTTTTGACTTCAGGAAATAAATAGAAGTTACATGGAGCAAGTTCAAGTGAGTAGGAAGCATCAACCATAATTTTCGCTCCCAATTCTTCAAGTGCTCGTTGACAAATCGCTGATCTGTGGGCCGCAGCTATGTCGCAATGCAAGATTCAACCGATGTCTTCATAAAGCGGGAATTTTTTCTTAAATTTTGCCTTTAGGGCTCGTCGAAGTAGATTAGAATATACTCTCTAGTTACTATTACATAAACAACCCCTTTGCGCTTCCATTGCATACTTTGAGACTTTAGTTCAGGGTCGTAATGTGTAAAACCAACGCTACATTGTTTAAAACTATGGATTATGTTGCAGTTGCCTTTTCCACTGCCGACAAATCGTCAATCGATTGGCTTTTTGTTCGTTGGTCATCACTTTTGGAATCCATTTTTTTTTAAATCTTCATGAATAATTTTTTTAGTGAAACCATAAGACAAATTAGCAATGTCAAAAAATCGATATATGCCATTACGACAATAATTTTAGATCAAGTCGTTAATTTCTACAATTTTTGAATCAATTCGTGCAGTTGGTGGTGGCCCGCATCGTGGTTCATCTTCCACTGATTCACAAGCGTCTGAATTTCTTACGCTACTCAAACACATCGTGATGAACTATCATCTGGGTATGCAGTTTTAATAATTTCAAAAGTTTCAGTTGGAGTTTTATCCAACCGAACACAAAATTTTATCGCATATCTCTTCACCACTCTCATTTTTTCGATAGGTACATCTCAAACACTGACTGACAATTCAGTAATTCATTTAAAATAAATGTTAAAAGTTAAATTAAAGCCTATTGGAGGATAAGTACATTAGAGATGTGGGTTTCATGTTCTATTCTTTGTGTTATGTTATAATACCCGTTTCATTATATTTTGATATAACGGGTTGGCCATTTAATGTTGCGGTTTTAAAAATCGCGGGGTTCCCTTGTATATATAGAAATTAATATAATATATATTTTTTACACTAGAGGGCCAAGCGCGGTTTACAATAAATATATGAAAAATTTGCCTTGTCAGTTTTCAAGATGGCGTCGTATCCAACGCAAGTGCGTGTGGAATTAATAATATATTATTATAGAAATTGGGAATCTTTTGCAGCGACGGCAAGACACTTGCGTACTCTATTCGGGAGAAATAACGCACCAACGGAAAACACTATAAAAATGTAAGGAAAAAAAGATAAATTTAGCAAAGTAACAAAGTATTCGTTATCGTGTTTCCATGTCTACTAATCCGACAATATCTTAGGATTGTAGTGAAATTTGAAGCAACAGCAACTGCGGCAGACGAAAGATCAACTGTTTGAGAACGTCAAAAGACCATCCGGGTACCGGAAACCATAGAACGAGTACGGGAGCACTTTATAGCTCAACCTTCAACATCGACCTCAAGAGCATCTCATGAGCTTGAAATACCCCGTACAACACTAAGGCGGATCCTAAAGCAAGATCTAAAGATGAAAGCATACAAAATCCAGATCGATCAGCCGTTGAGACCGTTTGATATGGAGCGACGCTACAATTTTGCGAACGATATCATCGAACGCATTGAAAATGGCAGCATGTCATTGGAACGAGTGTGGTGGTCGGATGAGTCACATTTCGATGTATCCGGTTATGTGAATAAGCAAAATTGGAGACATTGGGGACAGAAAATCCACATCTAGCAATTGTTCGTCCTCTTCACCCTCGAAGGTTGACTGTATGGTGTGCTATCTCGTCGGCAGGAATTATCGGTCCCGTGATTGTCAATGGAACCGTTACTTCGCAAAAATATTGTGAAATGCTTAATGAGTCTTTTATTCCCGTGGCGCATGGATTAAATATGGTGGAAAATGCATGGTTTATGCAAGAAGGGGCTCGTCCGCATCGCACGGAAGAAGTTTTCAACATTCCTTAAGAACATTTCGGTAACAGAATCATTGGTCTTGACCCTCAACAGTTTACAGGCGGAGGGATAACATGGCCACCATATAGTCCAGACCTCAATCCTTGCGATTTCTACCTGTGGGGATCATTAAAAGATACGGTATATCGAGATGGTATAGACACCCTTCATGACCTTGAAATGGCTTTACGGCAGCGAATAGAAGCGATACCGTACGCCACACTTCAGGCAGTTTGTGGAGAATTTGAGAAGAGGCTGCGAAATGTTATCGTTGCTCGAGGCTCTCACTTCGAAAACCTGATTTATTAAACCGCAGATCTTGTTGTATAATTGCACAAATAAATCATTTTTTTAAATTAATGTTTTGTATGGTTAATATGTCTTCAAAAACAGCAATCTTAAATGGCCAACCCTACCTTCATATAATACTCATAATTATATCAAGTACCACCCAAAGACCGTGAATTAATGCGCAGGGATAAATAATACTCAACACATGTAATATAGTACACAAATATTTAGAAATAGAATAAATTCCAATTGCGGATTATAAACACGCCGCTATAATCTCAAGAATTATAGAAATGGCAAAAAATTAGTAAAAATAAATTATATCGCAGAACTTGTAGTAAATACCGTTCTATAATGGATATCACACTGCAACATCAGGCGCCTACCACCGAATTCATATCCTCAGATATGTGGGTAGAGTAAAATGTTTCCCGGCTAGAAGCATTAATAGTAAAGGCCCATTCAAAATTTAAAAATACAAACCACAGAAAATAGCTACGGCGCATCTGCATGCACCACTCTAAAGCTATACCTCGAACTCTACGGGGTTCGAGGCAAAGCTTTAGAGTGGTTTTCATCTTATTTGTCCTGTAGGCAGCAAACTGAAGATCACCTCTAACGGTACTTGTGCATACTCAAAGGAAACTTACAAATTGCCGTGTGCCTCAGGGGAGTATTTTGGGATCACTTTTATTTGTGATCTACTTTAATGATATCTATGCTGCCCAAGGTTCTTCGTATAAAAATTATTTCTTAACAGAGAACTATGCTGATAATATATATTTTATGATTAGTGGTAATACACTCGAGTCGGTCGTTGATGTTGGTTCTAGATACATCTGAAGTTTTGAACAGTTGCTAAATATTAATAACTTAAGGATTAATCATAATAAAAAGAATCGTTATTTTATTTAAAACTAAAAAAGTTGATAACTCAGTTGCTTGAACACTTAATAACTACGATTACTGTGTGCAAAATTCTGTCACTCCTCTGGGGTCTGTCCATCGATGAGTGTCTCAAATGAAGTAACCATATTGATAGAGTGTACTGAAAGACGAGTTCATTGTGTTTTTGTGCTTGCACACTCCGTGAGATAGTTAGCAATGAGGTGTTACGCGTAACATATTTTGGTGTGGGCAGTCCAACAGAGAAGATTTAGAATGCGCATAGAGCAGAATGGAAACATATTCGAGCGTCATATGAATCAAGATTAATTTATTGTTAAGAAATAAAAAATGGAATATAATAATAATTTTGTGTTAGACCCTAAATTAATATTCAAATAATAATGCAATGCATGATACCCACCTTCAGCCTACGTCTTAAAATGTCAGACGTTGCAACTGTAAACCTTTTAACAAAAAATCCGATATAACTAAAACTAAATGTCGGAAGTGCACATAACCATATCACTGCAAAGGTAATTTAGGTAGCTATCGATATAATTTCTAAAAATGTAGCAATCCATTTAAACTGAAAAATCGGAAGGTGGGTGCGGGAAATACCCTATACATTCGTCAATAATTTTAAAATATCCGCTGTGATATACTATATACGTACAGGAAATTTCGCTTTCTTATCTTTGTTAATCTTTACGCCACACTCCGCCGACACACTAATGGTGCACCCGGTATATTTGCTAAATAAACATATCCTAGCCCAACGGATAAAGTTCCTGGCCTAGCGCACTAAGAGTCAAGCCGGAATAATAATGCAAGCATATCAATTTTATCAAAAATTATATTTGCCCTAAAATTTGAACTAATTGTCTGCCAGTAAAACATTCAAATATATGTCGGTCAAGAAGCTACAAGTATAGATTGCTAATTGAACTATTTCAAAGAAAATATCTGATTTATTTAGTCCTTCAAGATCAATGGTTTCAATCGGAAACGTGGTTTAGATAACCGCGATTGTCATCGAGACTGTCTCCAGGTAGAATACATAAAATGCTAAAAGAAGCAAGAAACTTGAATAAAATAGAAAGAGCTAACTGGATTAAATGATGCTTTTATTGGTTAACTAGAAGAAATGCAAAGAGTAGGTGCAAGGGAATCATAAATTCAACGGTTAGGAACACAAAAGTTTTTGATGAGAATAAGAATACGAAAAGTTTACCCTACATGTCTATTTTTTTAGCAGGTGACTGTTGCTCGGTGAGTCGGTTCAACTTTAGTAAGAAGAAACGTCTAGTGCAAAGCTAAGTACCAGTAAAAAATTGATCTAATGAGACTTAAGATGTTAGTGCTATATATCGTTTTTAATTTTCGCCGTCGATATTATAAATTTTATGTACTTTGCATGCAGTGTAAATAAATAGTTTAAGATTATGTCACGAGATTCGGTGGTATTCATGTGGGGTGGACTCGAATAAATATTAGTATTCAGTCACTATAGCGCCATCGGTTTAAATAAATGGAAAATAAAACTTTTTGCTAAGTACTACATAAAACCAAAGAGCACTCACTACTAGTCAATGTAAGAGTGCGTAATAATTAACTCTTGGACGCCATAGCAAAATATACTTACAATTTTAAAATAAATAATGTATTTAGGTAAGTAGGTAGGTACGTATAAAAATGCATTTTGGTTTTTCAAGACGGCACCTATAAAATGATTAGTGATTGTAAACTTCGTTTTACTACTTCTATGCTAGAAGAGAGTCGTAGCAAAATTGACAGTGGTCATTCTAAAAAGATCTTTTGCAAGAGAATATAGAATAAAATTAACTTTCCGTAAACGGCTGAATTAAGTGTTCCTACTAGTCTTAGGTGTTTCAAACAAGTATTTACATTGGAAATGGAAAAAGAGCAGAAAAGATTAGACGATTATTATATAACTTGGATGTTGAGATTATTATCGACAAGACAATTCATTAAGAACTTCAGGATAATCTGCCTTCTATGACGAAGAACCATCTCCTCAATCCTGGACTTGATATAGCACTAACAACATTCCGATTTTATCAACACCGAATAAAGAAGAGAGATTCAAAATTATTTCACATGTCGTTATTAAACCAAGTACCAGTTCTGAGCCAAATGCAAATAATCTATATTTTACTCCATTGGCATCCACTGACTCAGGTAAATTGTCAGAAGGTAATGTTACACAGGTAATTGCATAAAATATTTTTTTTAGATATTTAATATATCTAATTATCTAATTATTTTGTCAATGAAGCATGCTCTCTACCAAAATGAATAAAAAATGACAACAAACAGAGGAGGATGGAAAGGAAGTTTGAAATTTTGACTAGTTCGCCTTTTACGAAAATTCTTGTTGAAGCTGAAGCAACTAAGAATGCAAAAGAAGCTGTGTAAAGAAAAATCCTTTTAGAATTCAGAAAAACAAAAAACAAAGAAATCATCTATAAAAACTACAAGAAAATGAATAGTAAACTCAATTGAAGATGCAGGTGCCTGTCCAGCTTGCAATAAAACCTATTCGGACCCTCCAGAAATTTATTTAATCAGTGCTCATCTTGTAGGCAATGATTTCATGATGAATACACGGCTTATGAAGGTTTCAATACATTTATATGTGACTATTATAGAAGTGAATAGTAACATTAACATGAAACAGAAATAAGAAAAACACCCTAACCACAATATATAACAATAAATACTATATACGTATTCCGGCAACTCAGTTGCCATCTTCAGTAGAATAACCTTAAAAACTGAAAAAAAGTGTGTTAAACGTAGCGTTTTTGGCTAAGGCTAACATTAACATATTTATAAGAAATGTTACAGACCTTGTCTACTCTTAGAGGAAGCGCGTACTCTTGTAAATAGCAGAACGCACTCTTAGACTTTTGCATTCAAGAGTGCGAATTTACAGCAATTTGTGTTTTGTTAAATATTGAAAATATTTATAGAATAGATTTTGATATACGTTTTTTTGAATGTCTGAATATATATTTTATTTAGAAAATCTATAAGTTTATCTTTAAAAAGAAGTATCTTCTGAAAATATGCTTTCAAAAGTTAAGTGCGTCCTCTGCGTTCCACCTTACACTACCAATTGCAGAAATTTCCACATTAAACAGTATTAGATTCACGCTGCAACATACGGGTATTTGTAAAAACTATCAAAACTATAACTTTAACTCTTAAAGTAATAACTAATTCCAGACTAAAATAATTAGAAGACCAATGCATTACAAATTATCATCATGAAACATATTGATAAGTGCATTACTATGTAAGGTACGGAGAAGTTTGAATTACAAATACATACAACACATATAAGAAAACTTTGTATTGGTACAAATGCAGAATCTCGTTCAATATTCAAATAATCTCGGCAATAAAAGAGAATACAGAACGCCGGCTGCAGTAAAACTAGACGACTAACAAAAAAGTACATTACGATAGAGCGAAGGGAAACTATACAGTACTATTCTTATTCGACTATGTTTATCGCCAGTATATACGGAGGCTGAATTAAAATACATTAAAACGAATTTAAATTCATACATCGTATCAACGGGAAAATGATCGGCGACCTTAATTGCAGTGACTGCGCTCCAGATATTGCTTGCTGAAGATACACTACTAATAATTACTGTCTTCCAAAACACACATTTTCCTTTAAATTTTATACATTACTTGAATTTAGAACAAGTTTGCATGCATATATTTTGCTGCTTTTAATTAGTTTGCCCATTGTATAATCGAATTTTCATGAATTAAGTGGTTTCTTTTGCCAATAAAATTTCAATTCCTGCTTGAGAAATCATAATCTTGTCGGCAAATTTCGCTTTCGGTATGAATTTTACGTTGTCAGGACAATTTGCAATATTGGACGTGTAAAAATCATCGTTACCCTTTATTTCCGAATTGGATAATGTGAAATATTTCTCATCGTCTAAAACATTAACTCGGTTGCCAATAAAATGTTGATGCCATAATGTTCGGCAGCATCTGGGGATTCTCTCTAGCTGGGTTGGGGTGTATTTGGGACACTTCCTTCTTTTTCGATGATCTAATCCATTTCTAGTAAAAATTCTGCCAACAGTCCTATGCGCAATTCAAAATCTACGGCCTAAAGTTCGAGTAGACCGTCTTGAGCAGATTGGATGAGTCAATTTACTTCATGTGGGGCCAAAACTGGAGGTCGTCCACTTTTCGGTAAATTCATGCATGGCATGCCTTCCTCACATTCCTTAATTGTGTGGTAAATAGTTGACAGTCCAATATTTTTGTCTCGAAACATGTTAACAATCTCGCCTTTAGGTACTCGTCCGACTAAATTATACATATATAGACTTTCGTATTTCAATCTTGAATGACATCTTTCAAAACTATTTCTGACAAATCTAACATGTCACCATAGTAACTAACAAACGAGCATTTTTTCAACAAACGTCTTATCGTACAATAAACCTAACATGTAGATTTTCCAAAATAGAGAAACTGCAACTGCGCAGAACGGATGAATACCTATCACCAGAAGAATGAATGCTTCATAATCAATTTTGAATTTATCCAAGACATAACATCAGGTTCACAGAATAATAAATGTCATCAATAAAACTATAGAAGCAAGTAAGTACCTACCATTCTGCATTTAAACAAGAAAAAAAAATTATCTAATCACCCAATAAGCTTAGAATACATATTCTCTAAAATATATGAAAATATATTATCTCGGAGACTGAAGATCCATTACCAGAAGAATGGAGGCCTCATTAACAATTTAGATGTTGTCAAGACACTCTAAAACACATCAAATTGAGGGAATCGCAAGCATTATCAATGAAGCTTTGAAAGAAGGTACTACTGTACTTTGTTATTTTTAATCGGCAGATAATTTTTCAAAAGATTTGGGTATTTATTATACAAAATCAAACAAATATTTTCTGATCCTTACTTTAATTTATCTAGACAGAACAAAGCGATCGTCAAATCCCAATAAATGATGAAAGTGAAGCATCTAAGTTATGTTTCACGGCCGGCACAAATAACAATGTTCGATTCCGGGTTGTAGTACCATGGTCCAAAGGTATTTCTTCTTCACGCTACGATGAACATAATCAATGGCGACGGCAACGTACTCCTCTTGACTTTTCGTCATCTAGGGATACTGCGACTGGGAAGGTCTCATTATTTATAGTGTCGGACGTAGGTCGGTATTCGCGAATGGTTGTGTTCGATCGGACCTCGAGAGAGGGCGTGTCCGGTCGCACGCCTAGGGTGCTGTGCTGACCAATGGCGTTTTGGATTGTTTCTACAACGGTCCGTCCGTTGCGCTAAACTTGCGTGCGTCGTAGAGCCAGATACCAGATCTTGTTGAGAACTTGAACCTCTTCCATTCTATTGAGATTGTTCGTTTGCGTGTAAATCTTTCTATGGCTTCGTGTTGCAGACAAGCATATTACGGAAACATTGTAGATAGGATCTAGAGCGTGTTCTGCAACTGTCGATTTTTTCGATTGTCCGAAATGACAGTTCATTGTGTTTGGCGGGACGGGTGTTGATACTGCGTCGTGTTGTTCCTGCGCTATACACAGCGCTGCAGGAACAGGGTATCTTATACACTCCGGCTGATGAGAGTAGATCTTTGACGGAACGAAAAAAGTTTCGAATTTAATATGTGGGCTTGAAGATAGTTTTTATGAGGTGGCGGTCTAAGAGCCTGCCGATTCGACTCGTCGAGTTAATATGGGGTAGAAAAGCGGTGCCTCTTTTTGTAGGTGGTTGCTGATCTTGTGGAGCTCTCTTGATTTCCTGCAATGAGTAAAAATTGTCTTGAAGGGGGAGGTTTAGACGATTTAGTTATTCTTGGTGATGTTGGTGCTTATAAATGCGTGAAGAGCGATCGATGAGAGTTTTCGTAATAGCGCGTTTCTGTCCAGACTGGTGGTTCGACTGTTCGTGTAGATAACGGTTTGTGTGCATGGGTTTCCGATATACCTTGCGGATCAGAGCTTCGTCGTTATTCCTGTTCACCAGCACATCCAGAAACTTAAGTTCACCGTCTTTCTCTTTTTCCCTGGTGAAATTGGATGTGGAGGTGGATATGGTTGAGATGATGTAGAAAGTCTGCCAGGCTTTCTTTTCCGCAACCTCATATGACGAAGGTATCGCCGACGTAGCACAACCAACAAGATGGTTGACATGGGGCTTAGCGCAGTGGCTTCGAAGAATTCCATGTAGAAGTTTGAGACAATCAGACTAAGTGGGCAACCAATAGCGACTCTGTCTAGTTGTTCGTATAAGTCATGGTTGCATTGAAAATACCTGGTGAACGTGCCGAAAAAGACGAGAGACATCGTCTGGGAAGAGGGGTTGTTAATGTTGCAGAACTTCATTGACGGGAGCCATGGTAAAGAGCGACACAACTGACGAGCAGATACTTTGTTTGGAGAGTGATTGTTTTCAATTTTTCTGTGAAATGCGCTGAATTCTTGTTGTACGAGTCAGTACCCCCGACAAAAGGCTGTAGAAGATTAATGAGATATTTGGTAGTGTCGTACGTAGTCGGTACCAATTGCGCGACGATGGGCTGGAGGGGAACATTCGGTTTATGTATTTTGGCCAGTCCATAGAGTCTAGTAGGTAAAGCATCGGATTTTTTTCACGCGGGTATGCCTTCCGCAGGCATGGAAAAAGCGTTGATGAACTTATATAGTGTAAGGCTTGGTTAAGGGCTTTCATCTGTCGTACACAGTCGCTGATTTCTTCAGTTCGTGCTTCCAGAGATCTTCCACACTTTGGGTTATCATGAATGCGTTCTCTGTCCCTCTTTAACTGCTTACACCAAAATTTGACTTGGAAATAAGACGGGCTATTTTCTCCATATAGTGCCGCCATTCTCTCATGAATATTCTTCGCACTACTGCCTTCATTTGATAAATATTTCATGACGCTTTTGTGTTCAAGTTTCAAATAATTCATTTTCTCTTCTTTAAACGAATGTAAAGGTAATAAATGTTAAGCAATTCGAACCAAACTTGGAGCTGACACTATAAAAAGTCACGGATATTTGACGTAAGGAAATTGTCATGATAGCATGTTGTTTTGATACCTAAGACAGATAACATAAAAAACTCCCCTCGTATTAATCCCTTTTTTAATTTAATAATTTAATAATGATTTATATAATAATGAAACGAAGAACAGGCAGGTGTATAAGGTGTAGTTGAGTGGAAATTCAATTTTCGATTCATATTTTATTTGCAATTTGATTTCCAAATTTTTTGATTCTCTTATATAATTTTTCATAAGTACATATATTTACGAATTTTGTTAAAAATTAGTTCTGACATTAATCACATACCTATTCTAGTTATTAATATGTCTTTCACGACATTTAATAATCGAATAAATTTCACCATATACAATTTGAGATAGTTATTATTCTTTGCTTATTTGTATCTTAATTTTATATATTATTATAAGAGTTTTTATCAAAAAGAATTAATAAATGAAAGGTATATCTATTTAAAATTTTAATTTTGTTTCCATGTTCAATAAATACTTACAGTTGCTTTCGCGTAGGAAATATTATCTACTTAGTTTTCATTAATAAGCGTGAATTTTGTATGAAAACACTCGCAACGTAAATATTTTGCTTTGGTAGAGTTAGTTAATCCTTTGTTAACATAAAGGCCTCATTGGACCTTTATTTATATTGTGGACCGCTACGTAAACTTGAATTTTATTAAATGTGAGGTTGATGATTAAGCAATTTTCCGAAAGATGTATATTATCTCACTTTTGTTAACGAGAAAGGTTCAGAATATATTATACCGGAAATTTACTTCGCTCTTCATGTATCTATGGGTAAATAATAATGAATTTTGAAACATATTTGCTCGTAAATATACAGTAAAACTGTCGATTTAACGGTCCCCCAACATACACCATATCTTGCAAAGTATAAAACAGATTTTGAAGAAACTTGAGAGACAATAATCTACACGAAAGTATGCTAAGATTAGTATTTTATAGTCAGGTAGACTTCAGATCTAACTAAGTTTATATAAATCAAATATTCACTCTAAGAATCGTATTGCAACAAATAACACTTATGTAAAAGTATGTACATAAAGGTATCATACAGCTATATGAATCGATCCGATTCTAATGAGAAAAATATTAAGGGACCTCAGAATATTAGGTAAATAGACAAGAATCGTTAATATGTTATATCGTAACGTGATAATATAGGCGAGAGAAACTGTAGAACTTTCTTAGAAAATAAAAGTAGAAAAGAAAGTGAAGCAAGGGTTCATATTGTTGCTAACACTCTTTTGTTATAGTCCTCTGAAAGCAGGTCTACAAAAGGCTTAATGTTGGAGAATAGTTCACTGCGGGACACCAGATTCCCTCTCTTCTATCACGTAGCTCCATTGGGAAGCAAGAGATGGTAACATATTTCGTCACTGATTTCGATATAACAGTGGGTAGGTATCTACTAGGTATCTGAAATTTATACTGTACATAGCGTATATAGTGTTTATAGTACATATAGTGCATATAGTGTATATAGTGTATATTGTGCATATAGTGTATTTAGTGTATATAGTGTATATAGTGTATATAGTATATATAGTGTATATAGTGTATATAGTGTATATAGTATATATAGTGTATATAGTGTATATAATGTATATATTGTATATAGTATATATAGTGTGTATAGTATGTATAGCGCATATAGTGAATATAGTGTAGTATGCAGTATATGTAGTGTATACGAGGGACGACTTTTTAGTTTTGCATTCTTCATAGAGAGCTCCAGTAATCAATGTTAGGTGCCAAAATTAGGCTCAATCTTTCATTAATCTAAATCTAAAGTTTAGTCAAGATACGGCAAGTGATTTAGTCATAGTGAATTTTTAAAGTTTAGAAGGAATTACTCAACAACAATGTCTTGCTGATTTGGTTTCTGTTTATGAAGATGAAGCACCACATCAATCGATAATTTCACGTTGTTACTGTGAATTCCAATGTGGACGTATCAGTATGCGATGATCCCAGGACGGGTCCGCCAAGAAGAGCAGTCATCTCGATGCTATTCGCCGCCTCACTAGGGAAGATAGACATGTGACATATTGTGAAATTGAAACATCCATGGGTATTTCAAAGATATCAGTCCAAACGATTGTACATGAGAAAATTAGTGACCAAACCAAAAATCGCTTCGAAAGATTACTGATTCAGTATTTTTGGGGCAAAGATTATTATAGATTATTTGAAAATGGTTAGAAGTATTACGAGAGCATATTATACTGAGTTGCTAAGTACATTATAAAGAAAATTGTTAAAATGCCGCGAAGAATTTGACAAATGTTTGCTCTTTTTTCAAGACAACGCTTCTTCGAACAAGTCGTTGATTGCGCTGCATAAAATTGATTAAACTTGAAAGAAATTTGAAAGAAAAAAGATTTTAGACAAAGGATAAAGTCATGTGTGTCGTTGAGGAGTGGTTTTCAGACCAAGACAAACAATTTTTTTAAAGGTATTACAATTACTTTATGAACGTTCTGTTAAATGTTAAAATCTTAAAGGAGATTATGTTGAATATGAAACATTGTTGCATTTTATATGGTGGACTAAGGTAGGTAATCAACAATACGCCCTCGTATACTCTGATGCTGAAGCTTTCTCTGGCTTCAAATTTAAAAAAATTTCATGTCACTCGTCCTTTGTTAGTTTTTTATATCTTGCTCCTTTTCTATATCTACCTTTGCGGATATCTTTAATAAAATACTGCGTTTTTCTTTCGATAGACGAAATTACAGAGTATTAAATTTACAAAAGAATCTTTGAACCATGATAAAAAACGGCCAATATAAATTTACTCTCAGCTTCGCCGCGTGGTTATTGTGTATCATCTATATTATCGATTTGAAAAGATTCATTTCAAAAAAAAATTTGCGAATGAATAAAAGAGAATGCGAATTTCTTCCTTTATAACAGGTGCCATAAAGTTTCAACAACAGAGGAAAAAATCACGACGGTAATAATCTGGAAGTGATGAGAGGGTGTGGTCCGTGGCGGCGCGGGTCGCAACCCTCCCATTCTCGAGGTTCCATCATGAAGGGGCTATCAATCAACCAGGGATTACCGGTCGACTGTTATTAAGAAACGCTCGTATGAGAACCGTAGCCTTCTGCAAGTAGCGTGGAAATATTACAGTCCCTATGTTCGACATCTAAGGACTTAAATTTGCTGTCGTATACAAAGTATAATAATAATAGAAGTTACAAATCTTGTGCTATTTACCCTTTCTAAATTATTTTAGTAAGATATTACGCATTTAATTTTTGCATATGTAAACATAAGGTAATTTAATTAAGTTTCTTCAATTCATTGTCGTCTAAGTGCTATTTAATCTAATTAGATTGAAGACTGCGACTAATTCCATAAAAGTTAATTAAAAACAACTCTAATCAGAAAGAAGTTTTAATCCTGCATATATATTTCGATAATTAAGTTGGCATCCTCAGTAGTAGAGAAAAGTAAAGGTCTTGGAGCACCAGCACACAATTTGCATTGCTGAAAATAACAATTCAGTTGTCAAAATATGTATCCAGCATTAACACAATATAGCAGTAAGAGTTTATTTGTAATTAGGTTTTAAAACTCGCTCAAGTGATTTGGGCGTCGGTACCTGGATCACGTATGGATTGCAATCCAATCATGGCATAGATGCAGGAGTCTGTGGAATGCACCATAGAACGAAGAGATCGCTAAGCTTGGAGAAATAGAGAACGGTTTTCTAGGCTAGAGTTTTCCAGACAGGAGTTGTTTGCTGTCGCAGCTTGCTCTTGGAAAATTCAGAAGAACTAAACATAATGACTGACAGTAAGGCGATTATTAAGGCCTTTATGAATCCAATTACCAAATCAAAACTGGTTAAACATTACAACCAAATGCTCAACCGACTGGTACACGATAACACTGTATCACTGATGGGTTGACATGAGGAGATTACATGGAATGAGCTACTAAAGCCATTATGAATCCATGTACCAGGTCTAAACTGGTGAAAAATTGTAAACAGGTCCTCAGTAGACTGGCACAAGATAATACTGTGTCGCTGATATGGCTGCCAGGACATAAGGGAATTAAAGGCAATGAGATGCCGATGAATTGGGAAAAGTGGACTCAAAGGGAATTTCATAGAACTAGAACTTGTAATCGTGTAATCATTAAGAATTCCGCCAAAAGGGAGACTTGGTCATGGTTAGAACGACAACCTAAAAAGAAATGAAGGCTAACAGAAGGTCAACTCCATACTAAGACACTACCAGGATAGCTGGATGCTAGGCTTTTAGCCAATATAATTAGAAGCCACAAAAGAGTAACTAAGACCATCGCCGCTTTCATAATCGGGCATTGTCCTTTGAAAAGGAATTTGAAAGAAGTTGAAGGAATAGGTAGTTTTTATTACTAAAATGTCTATGCCCATTCCTTCCCCCATTCCCCCATTCCTTCAACTATTCAAAACAAAACATGTGTTTGTTACGGTACATTTGTCTTAAAATTTGTACATAAGTTAGTTATATGTCTGATGAAGCTCAGGTTGGAGCGAAACGATCGTTACGGTGTAAATTGAAAAGTGAAATTCATTAAAATTTGTTTTATTTTATCCTGATAATAGTTATAATGGAATTTCGTCAAGTAAAGGCTGAAACAATCATATACATAAGCATTTATATTTTGTAAATATGCAACATACGTATACTATAATACTTTGTGTAATATATCAGTAGTGACATACGTACCGTAGTATTATACAAAACTGGTGGGGTTTGCCTACTCATGTATGTTTCAATTATTCTGATACTAATACTAAATATTACAATTAAATTGAAATTAACACATTTGAAAATTAATAACGATTAAAATTTCATTTTACATACAATTGCCGCCGAATTTCTTATGGTAGTTTCTACAATCCCACAGACTAAGTTTGTACCAGAACGCAGAACGCAACACGTGGCTGCATCAACCTCCTTGGTTGTGACGATAAATGAAAAAAAGTCTGAAAACCACGTCTCTCTCGAAGCGTGTATGTAACGGCATTTTATTCTCATTAGAAGTCATCAATACACGATATTCGGAGACAGACATGACTTTCACTTCTATACTGCGTGTATACATATGAAACATGGTGAACTAAATCAAGACACTTTCACTTTTGTAACCAGTTTAGTTTTCAAGAAAACATAGACATCCTATTTCTGTACTAACGGTATTTTAAAAGACTTAAATGATGTACTTTGAGTGACCTAAATTTTGAAACGCGCTTATTAAAATGAGAAGAAGTGTAAAGTCGTTTATTGTGGGATATTTAAAAGAAACTTTGCAATAATTACCGTTAGAAAGGTAAGTAGCTAATGTATTAAAAGAATTTCATTAAATCTAAGCTCTTTTACATAAAGTTTATTATTGCATTTCCGACTTTTAAAATGGTGAGAGCATTTTGCATTAAATACAACATTACAACTGTGAAAAGGAAATATGCCTTTAGTATTTTACGTTTAACATTCGAACTGTTAAATGAAGATGCTTTCAGTATACGGTAGCTTTGGTTGATTTGATATGGAAATGTTGATGTTTGCTGAATTTAAAATCAAACGATCAATTCGATTTCGCAGTTATCATATTTACCCACGTTTAGATGCGCCGTTTTCGTTACAAGGGTCGGAAGGGAAAGCTTAGCACGTCGCCACTGTAAAACAACCAACCACTTCTGACCGTAAGCGGACTGTAAGCCGTTTTTAATTAAAAAGATTACGGACGAGAAAGAGAGGCACTTACAAAAAAACACCTCTCGCTTTTCAACGCGTCCGCGTTCCTTCTGTCTTTATCGTTCTCTATTATTATCGAAGCTTTGTGTGATACTGTGCTCATTACTCGGAATTTATAGAAACCGGAATCGTGCGTTTTTACGTTATCCCGTGACTTATTCGACAAAAAGTGTACGAAAATAGGGGGTTTTAAGTAACGTTTCTCTGTATGTGCACTATGCGAGAACGTATGACCTCTTAAGTACCACTTCTACGTGCGGTGAGTTTTGTTTCAGTGGAAAAGTGCATGGTTCTCTGACGATATGAAATTTCATACACTGTGTATTTCACGATTTTCGTTTTACTAAATAGAGGAATAAGTAGACAAGAATGGAACCTCATTGTTGTGTAAAATTTAAAAAAAAGGATATTTTCATGAGTGACTGAATAAGTTTGAGTTAAATAAGATTCGTTACTTCTATGTTCAAGATAACAAGATTAAATCTTGATGGTATAAATACTGCCAAAAAATAATCACTAGTTTCTTCATAATGGGTCTACAAGGGATGTCTTTTTAATGTTGCATAAGGCCATAAAATCAAACAGTGGATAGTGTTATATGCGGACATTTTAGGCTGAGAGACCAGCTCAGTTAAAAGGCGAACTAGGGGAGGTACTTTTTATAATAAGCGCCATCGTGTTTATACTCTCAAGCAGGTACAGGGAATACAGACGCCGCCGACGGTAAGTTAAATAAATTGCAGATAATACGTGGAAAATTGCTATCACAACAATAAAACACCAAATAAGATAACAATAACAAGAAATAGTTTAATAACAACCACAAGAAAACAAAACAAGAAAAGTCAATAAGCATATATGTCGAACAGCACCACTGTAAATTAAATCGATAGGATAAAATTGTGCAAAAATCTAAGTAAGGCTTACAAGGCAGAATAATTAATGAATTATAATTCAACAATATCATTGACCAACATGTTTAATGAATACAAAAAAAATATTGAATCAAAGTAATAAGTGACACCGAATAAATTACTTACCCAGTACAGTAATTTGCATATTATATAACAAAAATAAATGAAAATCATGTACATTCACTATGAATTAAAGAGCAATAAATACTGAAGTTAAATTTGACTAACAGTAAAAGTATAGTAATGAAGTTAGAAAAATAAAATAAAAGTGATACAACGTAAGCAAAAAAATCTCTGTGTTTAAATCATTAAGCCACAAATACGTAAATAGTATGCTTAGTCTAAATAATAGATTGGGTGGTAATTTATCTAAAGATCTTTCGATAAATCTCACATTAAGATCCTTGTAGATTAAATATAATAATTAGATTATTAGACATAAGAAAACAATCAATCTACACTTTAAGATCGTAATAACAAAAAAATGAACAATGCAATTACAATGTTACGATTGCCGCGTTGGCCTCGATTATTTACGCCGTTATAATTAATTCTTAAGATTTAGAAATCTTTTGTACGATAACGAATATTGATTCACCGAAAATCGGTCATAACCCTAGTATGACATATTAAATTCGATATGCAAAATAAGGAGTATCGATGACTTAAACTTTACTAAATGAAATACATATAAAAAAATGTATGACTCTAAATTACGATAATCTATACAATAGACACTAACAAGTTCGTTGTAGAGAGTTAAATTGGACTGTTTGTAGTCTTACGGAAAAAATAGATTAAAATTGAAGCATTAGACGACTTTATCCTGCGAGGCAATAAATTATCATACGGTAATTCCCACGGTAAATACCTGAACATTCAAAAGTAAACGACAAGAAAACCAACTAACTAATACAGGTAGGTTTAATCAAACGATTTCAAGATACGAGACAGTTCAAATATATATATATATATATATATATATATATATATATATATATATATATATATATATATATATCGGTGATTCATTTGGAGGTACTTCTTTAGGTGGGGATTTAATGGCTGAACGCGCATGCGACGCGTCAATGGACTGCGCATTCTGGTTCAGTACTATTTGACATTACGTAATGGAAAGACTTAGCCCGGCACAGCGTCTACAAATAGTACAGCTTTATTACGAAAATGGGCGTTCTACAAGTAATGTGTATCGTGCGCTTAGAGCAACATATGGGCCACAAAATCGGCCTACCGAACGCACAATTCGCTATACCATCAATAAGTTTGAAATTCAATTTACAATAATGGATAATACGCGACCACATAGACCTCATCCAGCACGTAGTGAAGGAAATATAGCGGCGGTAGCAGCGAGTGTATGCGAAGACCGGGAAGAATCAATTCGTCGCCGTTCTCAACAGCTTGGTTTGTCGTATGCAACAACTTGGCGTATTTTACGAAAGGATCTTGGTTTAAAAGCATACAAAATTCAACTAGTGCAAGAACTAAAGGCGACCGACCTTTCGAATCGTTTCCGTTTCAGCCGTTGGACTCTTGATAAACTTGCAGAAGATCCACTGTTTTCGACAAAAATTTTGTTCTCCGATGAGGCCCATTTCTGGCGTAATGGGTACGTAAATAACCAAAATACCCGTATTTGTGGTGATGAGCAAACCTGAAGAGATTGAAGTGCTACCATTACATCCTTACAAAACAACTGTTTGGTGCGGATTATGGGCCGGTGGAATAATTGGTCCATATTTCTTCAAAACAGAAGCCGGCCGGAATGTGACTGTGAATGGCGACCGTTATCGCGCCTTGATAAGGGACTATTTGCTGCCTGAACTTGACACCCGTGGTCTACAAGACATTTACTTCCAACAAGATGGCGCCACTAGCCATACAGCTCGTGAAACTATGGCTTTACTGCGAGAACGATTCGGTGAACATTTAATTTCACGCTTCGGACCAGTAAATTGGCCGCCTAGATCTTGTGACATCACACCATTAGACTTTTTTCTGTGGGGCTACGTGAAGTCTAAAGTCTACATGGATAAACCGCCTACAATTGAGGCATTGGAGGCCAATATTACTCGGGTCATTGGACAAATACCACTCGAAATGCTAGAACGCGTCATTGAAAATTGGAACAGCAGAATCGACTACGTTAACCGCAGTTGCGGCCAACATTTGAGAAAAATAATCTTTAAAAAATAATTGTAAAAAATGGTTCTTTTGTATGATAATCAAGGTTCTTAAATAAATTGGCCTTTTTTATTTGTTCTTTGCTTTTGGAAAAAGTATCTCTAAATGAATCACCCATTATATACGCTAAAAATAGAGTAAAGCAAAGTCAGAACATAACAATCGAATCAAAGTGCTTTATTACTTTAAAAAATATTTTCCACAGAAAATGATACGCTTCTGCATTCGTTCAAACCAATTGTTACAGCAGTTATTCCAATCTTCAGTTGAGAATGTCAAAATTCCCGTTTTGAAAGCAAGTACCTACGCATTTCATTCTTCATCTTTGGGAACGTAAAAAAATCATTGCGACTTAGGTCGGGACCATACGGAAGGTGATCTAATAATTCGAAATTTTGGTGCTCCAAAAATTCAATTGTCTTTCGAGCTCTGTGCAAACTTGCATTGTTACGATACAGGACGATTCGCCGTTGTCTGTTCGTTTCTCGGAGCATGGCGCTTATTTCAGGCAAGCAAACGGTTGTGTGTCAATCTGCATTAGCAGTTCTTCGATCTTGCAAAGGAATGGTACCAATATGACCTCATTTAGAAATAAACGTTGCGACCAGCCTTTTCGACACACTTCGTCAACAAATAACTTTTGTCGGATTCTCTTCATCTTGAAACACCCAAACAGCGAACGGCGTTTATTTTCGGGTTCATAGGAATAAATTCATGATTCATCGCCATTCACGATGCTATAGATGTTTTCAGAGTTCCGCTATTGAATCGGCTCAAAGGATTGGGTACAAATTAATGCGAGCCGATTTTTGCTTTTTGGTTAAAATACGCGGAATCTGACGGGAACTAATTTTCTTACACGCAATTCATCGGGTAGAATCGTTTGGATTGAGGTCCTTGAAATACCGATGAATATCTCAATTTCACAACATGTCACATGTCTATCTTCCTTAATCAGGCGTCGCACAGCATCGATGCTTTTCTGAGTGACTACTGCTCTTGATCGACCTGTCTTGGAATCGTCGTTGACACGTTAGAAATCACCGTACCGACGCGAAATTGTCGATTAATTTGGTGCTTTCTCTTCAAAAACAGAAACCGTCTCAACATAACATTGTTGTCCTTTCCGAAAGTCGTATAAAAATATTGTGCTAAAATTTTCCCGATTCAATTTGATTTTACGGTCAACTTTAAAAATTCACTATGACAAAATCACTTACCGCATCTTTATTAAACTGTAGATTTTGGTTAGTGAAAGATTAAGATTAATTTTAATGCCCGACGGCATCCTCTGTGATACTATATGCAACACTAAGGAGACATCCATCGTATTTATGGGATACCAATTATGGCAAACATTATGCCAACTACTTAGTCTATTAGACAAAAGCTGGATGACCAAGGGCAAGTAGATGTAGCACAAACAGAATTCAGCAAACACCGGTTAGTAACTTCACTGGTACTTTTCCTTCGGAACTATTCAAATTTCGTTTTAACATTATTATATAGGGTGTTATGTAAATTAGCAACCAGTAAGCGTTGACATATTTTGTGAAATTTTCAGGGCAGATATATTTTGTTCGCACTAACGAATGATGAAAATTTCAGCAAAATACATTCGATTACTTATGGTAGCATTGGCAATTAAGAAATATTTTTGTTTTATTGTTGATATTATTTACTTAAGTGTCACTGTAAAGTATACTTAGAGCCTTACTTTGAGTCAAGATTTCCGGATGATTCGTGTTACTGCAAAATTTCAAGGCTGCTGACAAAAAACGCAAAATAATTATCGAGTGGAAGTTGATAATTTGAAACCAGAAAGAGACAATCTGGAAATGTTCAAAAGAATCATTACTGGGAACAAGTCGTGGGTTAATGGTTATGAACCTGAGACAAAAGCCTAATCTGCACAGTGGAAGATGCCCGAGGAGTCACGATCTAGGAAAGCACGCCAGAGTCGGAGAAACATGATGCTCATGGTTTTCTTCGACTAGCAAGGTGTTGTTCATTATGAATACGGTCCAAAAGGTCAAATGTTGAACAAAGAGTATTATACCAAGTTTTGAAACGATTACGCAATAGAAGGAAACGAGGCGAATAACTACTAACAAAGAATAACTAATATTCGACAACATGTGAACTTTCATCGATTAACTGAGTTTGAAGGTGGTAGGTTAATTGGTTGGATAATTCATAAGTCAAGCTGTTGATCGTGTTGGATGTAGTATCGTTTTAATTGCTGTGTTTACGAAGATGGGTAGGAAATAATGAGGAAAGACGACGTTTACGGCCCGGACGATCCATACACACCGCGATAGATGAAAATGTTTAATTAATAAACTAACCTCTATGCAATTTATTTATCGAAGAATTTTATTTCTTGGGCTTATATCGAATCCACCGTTTCTTTGTTTACATCCAATTCCACGCCAGCAAATTGCCTGACTAAAGTGGTGTAACGAAAGTTTACTTTGAAATGAGGAATAGAATCGAGTGTTCTTCAGAATCTCGATTTTGTTTATGGCCTCATAGTGGTCATAAAGTTGTCCAAATACGTCCGCAGAAATTGTAAACTTGCAGTTTTCTGTACAGCAACATATGGATATTGCACAACATGTGAAGATGTTCGGTTATCTGCTTCTAACAATAATTAAGGAATATTAAATGCGATTCATTACGTTAATAATGTTCTTGGACCAGTGTTAATGCGAGAAGCTACACAGAAATTCTCGGAATTAGAACGTAGCGCGCGAAGGGATGGTAGAACAGATCTATAGCGCTATATGGTGTGAGTTATGGCTATACTAAGTCAGTCTATCAAACGGTACTTTGCTAGGGGGGGCAAAAAGTTTTTGTGTTTATATTTGTTGAGTTATGTTTGAGTTACTCTGCGACACTGCAATGTCTAATATGAAAGAGCAAAGATCGTGCATCAAATTCTGCTTCAAACTTGGTAAAACTGCAGCGGAAACTCCGAAAATAATTGAACAAGCATTTGGTGAGGATGTTTTTGGCCAGAGAGTTTTTGGAGAAGTTTGTGTTAAGGTTACTCAGCATTGAACAAAAAACGGCAACGCGTTCATGTGCGCACAGAGCTTAAAGAAACTTCCGAAGGAAATGCGAACGAAGACAGCAGTACTTCCTCACCCCCCCCCCTACTCTCTAGATCGTGCTCCTTGTGACTTCTTTGTGTTTCCAAAGTTGAAACCGAAGCTAATGGCCGCCGTTTTGAGACGCTTTAGGAGATCCAAACCGAATCGCAGACAGTGTTCAATACTACAATGTTTAACTACTACTACTATTGTAACAATGCTTTATACGTGCATAACGTATTGTCATACATAAACACAAGCTTTTTGTAGTGTTCAATACGTTAACATGCAAAGACTTTTAGCATTTCTTCCAGTCATTGACAAGTCACTGGGATCTGTATATTCATGCAGAGAGTACTTTGAAGGGGACGGTAGTGAATAAGTTGCATTTATTGCATTCTTCTCACATTCCGGGAATTTCTGGATAGTATCTCGTAACATATTTTCACCAACTGGTAATTTCAAGCGAAGTTACTATGGAGCTTCTGAAGAATACCAATATTGATGGCTTACCATGGCCTTCTCGCCGGATTTGTCACCAATAGAAAACGTGGGGGATATGACAGGACATAGGCTCAATAATTTACAACCACCTCAAATATGAAGATGTTCTTCAATAAAGAATTTCAGAAGCATGGGAAAGCATACCTTGGTGTGCCACTGATTGCCAAATTGGATTCTCCACCATGATAACGCACCAGCTCATCGAGCGTTATCAATCAGAAAATCTTTTACAAAATTTAAAATTCCTGTGTTTCTGCAGTTCCATCTATTGTACTGATTTAGTTTCTGACAAATTCTACGTGTTTCCTAAATTGGAAACTTTCTTGAAAAGAAAGCGATTTTGGTCATTTGAAGACATCCCGGCAATATCAAGGCGTTTAACAATTTCAAGAAAGAAAATTTTTAGGAATGCTTCCATAAGTGGAAACTTTTGTTTTTTAATCTCTCACTTTCAATATATAGTATGTGTTACTTGATGATAGAAATACAATACTGCTTCTATTTGTTACTGAAGATGATGGCTTATTTACCGAAGTACGTAAACTTTATCTTATTATAAACTCGTATTAATCCCAAGTGTTTTTATTAATTACAAAATAACATTAGCTCATGTAATTAGATTTATAAAGCAAATTAGAAAGAATATCTTTAAAAGTAAATAATAACTTCTTTATTGATAATTGCCTAGCTTCATTTTCGTATACTGTTATCTTAATAATTATTTTGTCAATCATTAGATATTTAGTTATTTGTAGAAAGTGTACAAAATTTAACCTCAATTAAAAATTCGAAATATTTAAAATCACCAATAATAATAGAGACTTCTATTTGACGATTGGTCGGCATTTATAAAGATATTAAGAATAAATTCACTTAAAGATAACGATCATCCTGAATTCAACACGAACGAACGAAATATATGTGTATTTGAGCCGTACTTAATTGCTTACGGGCTTATACAGAAAATGAATGCGCCTAGATCTTATAATTACTAACAATTAAGCAATTTGGAGATTAACTAAAGTACAAGAGTCTGCAAATGAAGACATTTGTACCTAATAGGGTATCCGTGCCAGACGAATACTAGATTTATAAAGAATTAAATGAAATAAATGACAGTCGTTTGCAGCGAGAAAATGTTTAAATAATTCACGACCGTGAAGGTGAAAGACTTAGGATCGTTCGAAATGGACTGAGAGGTTCCGATTTTCCGAGACGGCTTCACGGAATGATATTTTCAAGTATGTGTAAACATTAAAGGCTTGGCCTACGTTTGAAAGTCTAATTTTCGTAATTTCAGTTGCTTTGAATTCAAATAGAAAAGTTAATGTTTTGAATTCTAATGGACGCGTTAATATTGTTTTTAAAATTACTTATCAGCATAAATGAGTAAAATATGACCTCCCATTTATCTTAAATTAATATTGCACATTTACAGCTTTATTTATTGCAATTTAACTAGCGATTTTGGAATTATTAATGTATATGTTTGTCTAAGTGCTCCTTTTCTAATGTCAAATCTGTATCTACAAGGTGCCGCACGAAATGTCATACATTGACATTATCTAAAATATATTTTATTTGGAGGTTGGGGACGTTGGAATGTTGTGACGACTCGCCTTTGTTCGTTCATGGTTTGGTCCAGTTTAGTAAAATGGCGGACAATGGCCGGTTGACGCTAAAATAGAAAGTGAAAACTGTGTTATTTTACGCGGAAAGAAGAGTGTAGCAGAGACTCAGCGACGTTCTCGTGTTCATTTTCGTACGAAGTAGCGCCACATACAGACAGTGTATAGGGCAGATCAGTAATAATATAGATATGTAACTTAATAGTAAAATAGATCCCTATGTATAGCTTGTGGACTGGGCACCGTGCAGGGAAAAGAGATAATTGAGTATGCAACCAACATAGCTGTAGTTAAATTACTATTAGGGTTATTCAAATTTTATATATGAAGGAAAAATATTTAATTCGATTAACTTCTGTATTGAAATAAATATATTTTACTTAGAACCCATTACATACACTTCTTAGACATATTCAATGCAGAATTTTATCGAACGAAGCATTATTTTTCTCTATACTCACTTTAATTATTTTCCACTTTCTTGAATATCTTCAAAATATACTATAAAATGTAAATGCAAATGAAATTTACAAACAAATGTAATTCGTATATTTAGGATCTATATCAACTCTTATGCCAGATGAATTTAAAGAAATACAAAATTATTTTCAAAAATTATATAGTTTGACGTTCCAAAATACGACACTATCCAGTTAATATTAATCTAACAAATCTACGACTAATAATAACAAAAAAAATGGTAAAACTACACTATTATTCTTAGTCCTTAATGCTACTTAAGACAAACAAACAATAAATCCAATGAAAGGTTATAACTTTATAACTAGAGAACGCACACGCTTACCACATGACGCAAAGCCCAGTGCAGTACTGCCGAAAGGCTGTATTTATAAAATATTTAATTTTATTTATATAATTGGAAAACGAACGGGTGGTGATCTATAAAATTACGAAATACATATTTATTTGTTGAAAAGTTGTATTTATAAAGTTTTTAATTTTATTTATATAATTGGAAAACATACGGGTGGTGATCTATCTATCTAAAATTACGAAATACATATTTATTAATTAATTTTATTTATATAATTGGAAAACAAACGGGTGGTGATCTATAAAATTACGAAATACATATGTATTTGTTGAGAAGTTGTATTTTTTAAGTTTTTAATTTTATTTCTATAATTGGAATATTTTTATTTGTTCATTTTGTCGTTCAAGTTGAGTAAAGGAGTATTAATATTGACTAGCAATAGTTTCTCAAGGTTTTGTTGTGTCAATGTTGTTCTCTTTGAATTAAGTACATCCTTATAAATAGAAAACGTCCTTTATACATCGCAACTGGTTATAGGTGCATACTGGAAATATTCTTTTATTTCTCCATATTTCGCCGTTAGATTTTGTGGAATTGTCTCCATACATAATTGCTGCAATGTAATTAAATCTGGATTTCTATTAAGAATTCCTTCAAAACTTTTGCCGAAGGCCACATCCGAAGTCACTTGGAATACTTTTCAAATTATTAACAGCCACATCTAATGTGGTTAATCCGTCATTTAATTTGAGATTTCAATTTTCAAAATAAGTGATTAGTTTTGGCAATTTTCCAAAGTGTTCGTGAAGAAAGTACAACTGATTTTTTAAATTTGGGATTTGTGTGGGCTCCTTGCACTCACCAATACTTCTAGCATCCTCCTTTAGCAGTGTTACGAAATGTTTTAGACTATCGAAATTCTCAGCATAATAACTAGTAGCTTCCAGCCATGTTCCCCATCTAGTTATTACTGGAGTGGGAGGCAATGGCAGAGATGGAAATTTTTCCCTGAAAAGAGCTACTCTCAATGGTGCTTTTCTGAAAACTTTTTTAAAAGCTGATACAAGTCTATCAACTTCCGGAAAAGTGTCTCTGATATATTAACAGATTCTGTGGAGAGCATGTGCTACGCAAGTAATATGCAGCATATTAGGATATGTTTTCTTCAATAGTCTGCCTGTTTTTAACATATACGCAGCACTATCACTGACAAATAAAAGTATTTTTTTTTTGTACGTGGCGTCCGAATGAAGCATTTTTTGCATATTCTCCTTAATGGTTACAGCAACTGTTTCCGCAACAACTCTATTTATAACACTTGTTGCTATTACATATGAGTTATAGGGAATAGTTGGATGTAGTACACCAGCTACAACATTTACCACACAGCGTCCTAACATATCCACCGTTTCGTCGGCGCTTATCCATATGTATTGATTTAAAAGATGGCTTCTAATGCGTTCTACTGTTCTCGTATAGCACCTAGAAACATAATATTTGCGTAAAGTTGATTCATCAGGAACATTTCGACCAGTATATTTTTGAAGAAATATTTTTAAAGTGGGATTGCTAAGTTTATTTAATGCAATATTAGCCGCATAAAAGTTTTACAGAGTTCAGATGTGTTTGCAATCCTAAGTGACGAATTTTTGACGATATTTTACGGATTACAATGGACATACAATCAGTATGACCGTCAATCCAACTCGCCATTGTTTTACAATGCCGTTCTCGACATTCTTCCATATCATGTCTGAAAAAGTAACTTAAACAATGCTCTAGATCTAAATAAATGAAAACTAAAAATGTGTGCGTAAGTTATTGATACTGAACGAAATTCAATGCACACTTACGTCGAAATAATTGGTAGAAATAGATTCAATCAAACGATATTAAACAGGATCTATCACAAAAATTACGATGTAATTAACAGTTAAAACTATGAAAACAAGAAACTTACTCACAGCACTTTATTTATCTTACGAAATATAAACTAATAAATAAAATACATTATAAAACCCCGCTTCTATCTACGCTCATGAAAACACTTTAAAAAACACTATATTCTATATTCTATATTCTATATTCTATATTCTATATTCACTATATTCGAATACAATAGCTGAGTTGTCCATTGCTATCGCTGCGAGACCAGGTGGCCGAGTAAGTCAAACAAATACTTCATTGAATTACGCACGGATGTACTGTGCGACGTTATACACAATTCCAATTGCCGATTGCGTTTTATGGAAATTGCATCCGTTCTCTATTTATAACATATAATACGGGTACGTAATTACAAAATTTAAATACGGCGAATACTAATCGTCCAAGATAGCCAACATTAAATTTTTCATTAATATAGAGATCACAAAAATTCCTACAATAAATTTGAAATTCCTACCCCAAAATAACTTCTAAATGCAATACCTTTGTGATATTTAAGTTGCATAACTAATTTCCTTCCTCTTACGTTGTTCGGATACCTTACCCCTCAAAATTATACACGGATTACCTATCAAGCTATACATTTATATAAGTGTATATATAAATTTGAAACTGACGGCAGTATTTCAGAGAAAAAACGAACTCGTGCCAAGACAGTCCGTACTCCAGAGAATATCAAGTCCTGGGAAATCCACGAAGCGAGGTTCAGCCGAATTGGGCATCTCACGTCGTTCTCTTCAGAGAATACTTCATGCTGACTTGAAATAATTCCCATACAAAAATGTGCACAAACTGACGGAAAATGACAAGATACGGTGCCTACAGTTTGCGACTTCGGCTCTTGCAAATGATAATGCCGTCATGTATAACAGATGGCTTTTTGATGAGGTGTATGTTCATCTGAACGGTAGCATCAATAAGCAGAATATCAGATTTAGGTCAAGAGATATTCTTGATGATGTACACGAGATTAAAAATTTTGAAGAAAAAGTGAGCGTATGGGGTCCCATTCCCAGCCATGGAATCATTGGGCCAATCTTTTTGAACGACACAGTTAACAGTGCGTACTACATGGACATGTTGCAGAACAATTTTCTTCCGTGACTTTATGCAACAGGGTTACCAATGGAGATACAGTTGTTCATTCAAGATGGAGCTCGTCCTCATACAGCAAATGTTATTCTAGATTTGCTGCACGACTATTTCGGGTACCGTGTGATCGCCCATCAATATCCAGAACGTTTTCAGGGCGGTTCAATATGCTTGCTTTGATCTCCGATTGAAACGTCAAAATACATGAAATAGGCGTTTTTCAGATTTTCAGAAAATGGTGTGACTTGTGACTTCACCAGAAATTCTCCACAACTATATAATAAAACTTGTCAGGAGAAATTTTGCAACCGTGGCACGTTTCATTTGGCACACTACATACACTACATATAACCACTCACTTCGAAAATCAAACGAAGACTGTATAAGAGAATAAGTTTAATGTTATATACACATAAATGCACCGCTTTAAATGATCTCTCATAAAATTTATTACCTGTCAATATAAAAGGGCCTAAAGAGCCCATTGAAAACGGACGTATTAGGACTATATGATTTTTTTTTCTACTCGTAATATTAGAAGGGTATTAGCATTGTGAAAATGATGGGCTTAAGTGTGTTACAAAAATCGTGTCAGTCAGTGTAATAATAATAAAATTATTGATTTATTTTCGCCTTTGATGATATAATAAAGCTTTGAATATAATTAGAATACTAGTGATTTAAACCATATCGGACGCTGCGTAGGTGACTTGGCTTTGCCTCGTCGCCTAGCATCGTTCTCTATTATTATAAATCCCATCATATTCTCGTTATATTAATAGCTATAAATAACTACTTTGACTTTTTGTCAAAGAATTATAACTATAGATACCAAATTTACATTTATGATCTAAAATAAGACCATAATGTAATTTTAAATAAAACCAGTTTATTTTTTTCCTTTATGAATTGGTAAATATTACATTAACTAAGTAGGGGTAATATGGGGAAAACCAACTAGTTGGCTAAGACCGACCAGGAAGTTTGTATTTTAAAAAGCGCGTCAATTGTAGTGAAATGCAGCGCCATCTCTGGGTATACAAGCAGACTGTCGAGCACAAGTGCCGGTGACGCCGTGTTTAGGCTTTGCCGAATTTTATATGTTGAAACAGTCTTTAAGTTGAATTGTTATAACGGTTTTGTATGAGTACTTCGAAAACAAGTGACTTCTTTCCTATATGTGTATGGCATTTATTAGTTCGAACATTTGTTATGTCGAAACGGCAAGCAGACATAACCTAATTTTTCTAATAATATCGAACGGGAAAAGTATTTAGACGCATGCATTGTTGGATAAAACCGACCACAGTTGGTCAGTCTTGCCCAAGCCCGGTTGATCTTGCTCGAAATTTATAATCCTAGTTTCTTTTTCCAGAGGTGCTTAAAAAATGCCGTTTCGTTGCAACAGAAAAACAAATCCGGGTTTATGGTCTCTTGAAGACATGACTTGGGAAATAAACGCCTTTAAAACTAAATCTATGGGTGTGAGAAATGTATCTAGAACGTATCACGTACCTTATGGTACTCTACAGGACCGTCTTAGAGGCAGAGTTGTTGAAAATAATCAAAAGTATTTTAACTTGTCTAGAGTGCTTGAAGCCTATAATTATTCTTCAAATCGTATTTCCAATGTCGACGAAACCTGTGCACATTCCTGAAAAAATTTTGGCGGTTAAAGGATAACAGCAAGTTGGTGTCATTACAAGTGGAGAACAGGGAAAGTTGGTAACCGTCCTTTGTTCAGTGAGTGCCGCGGAAGAATATGTTCCTCCTATGTTCATTTTTGGTAGGACTAGAATGAAATATGAGCTCACAAAGAATGGTCTCACAAATGCTATTCATAGGACATCAAAAATGGCTGGATCAACGAAGACCTCTTCTCTGAATGGATGCAGTATTTCGTCAGACATACTAGATGTTAAGTCGCGGACAAAGTATTATTAATTATAGATAACCACAGCAGTCATTGTCCACTAAAAGTGTACACTTTTTGCAAGGAGAATGGTATAACCATAGTGTCCTTACCGTCTCACAAATCACATCGACTCCAACCAGTAGATGTTTGCTTCTATGGGCCATTGAAAGCCGCGTACAATCGCGAGTGCGATTCTTTTCGTAGGTAAAAAAATTACCTTAAAATTGACCAGTTCGATATTGCCAAGCTGTTTAAAACGGCATATAACAAGATAGCAACAATTGAAGAACGCGTAAAAGGATTTAAGGCAACAGGAATTTTTACCATAACATATGACAACAAAGACAAAGGGGATAAGGCAAAAACACTGCAAATAAAATGAAAGAAATCATGATAGATCTTTCTAAGACAAATGCATCAAGTAAAAGACTTTGCAGAAGCTGATCCATCGGGAATTTCAAAACGAAAAATTATCGAAAAATTGTCGAACAATTTTGATACCAATAGCGACTCAGACACTAACATAATTTACTATAATGAGGATAGTAATAATGACTTAGAAAAAAATGTGAGTGCTAATGTGTTATTTGTAGACGTTCAGCCAATTCCCCGATTCTTAAGATCTGACCAGGAAAATAGTAAGAAACCCCATTCTCAATTATTTACCGAGACACCAAATAAAATATAATTAAAGATTAAAGAAATTGCAAAAATAAGAAAAATGGAACTGACAAAATCAAAAGGAGCCAAACGGAAATTAGTGACAGATAATAAACTAAGGACAGACAAGCCAAATAGCAAGAAAACAAATTTGGAAGAGGCCACGGAACCTTGCATCGTATGCACGGAATTTGGCAAGGACAATGAGTGGTGGGTGAATTGCGCTTGTGGAAAATCATCACATGTAGAATGTGCGGGTGTGGAAATCACCCAACTCTACATTTACCATTTTTGCCAGCCGTAGGTACATACATTTTTAATTATTTGTGTTTTAGGGGCACTTCTTTATAAGTTTTTTTTATAAGTTTTGTGGTCATATTGGCCGAATAGGCAGAGGAATGCCGATCCTTTACATTTATACTTTTTTATTAAATAAATGTTTTATTTTGTTTAATTTCTATGTTTCCAGTTTCTCATATTCTTCCCTAATTGTACTTTGCTAAATTTTGCATAAAACAAGTTTTAAATTCTACCTAGTTTGGTACATATTAATTATGTTTCTTAAGTGGTCGGAATTCCCTATATTTCCCCTATATGCTCTTGCGTATACATGCAACAACTCTTTATTAATACATCTTGATGAAAATTCAAGTAAAAGTAAATTTTATGTTATTTTAAAACGTATTATATACTCTCACATCAAGTTTAATAATAATTTTCCAATAATATGCATATGCGTATAATAACAACATAAGGAAAGAAAATAAGTACTGTTATGATCCTTTCAAAAGATCTTAAGCATGTTCAACCATAAAGATCTCCCAGTAGATATTAAAATATTAAAAAATGAAGTCATAAAATCCTGATTTATGTTCGAATAAACTTTACAGTGGTTATACACTTCAATTTCATGGTATCTAGTATCGAATTTATTTCATTTCAACAGCATAAAACCCCTATTTACATACGAATCCAGCTTGATCTGAACGGGGGCGCCTACCCCTAAGCTATCGTTAAGAATTTATCATCTGCATAAGTGTCCAATACAAATCTCGAATCCTCAGTCAAGTGCCTATATTCTCTTCTCTTTATGGGCATGGAAAATGTATTTTGGGCTCCGCGAAATGTATATTATGTTCCTAAATATGTAGGGATTTTTAGACACTCATAAAATGAAATTTTACGACCCGAGTAGATTTCTTTTTAATTTAATTAATTTTTATACTTTTGCGTATAAAAATTACAGTATGTTACATTTTGTTATAATAATTTCAAAGGAATAAATCTGTGAATATATAAAATAATATTAAAATTGAGATTACGTAGACTTCTACGAACGGATTCACTAAGAAAACAATATTCTGCGATTCGGTTTCCCGTTGTAATCTTTGTAATAAATAATATTTCGTTGTCTATACTGCCAGTTCCTTTACGATTATCGTACACTTTTTAGCATTAATATTTGTTGACATAAATGTCAGATGCAATATTGAATCTAACACGCTGCCCTGTGGTAGGCCTCAGTAAATGGGGTGGACATCGCTATAAATACCTTAACGTGTAACAAAAAAGCAGTGGTTACTCAAGTAGTATTTTAATAAGAAAATTAATACTGGTAGCCGTAACTTTGTAGTAATTCATTTTGAAAATAATAAAATAAAATAAAACAATAACTTTGTTATACCACTTTATTCACATGTAATAGTGACCGCGGTATCGACATACAATGTCATTATCAAACTGCAAAAGTTACAGGCCTACATAGATCTTATAAATGACACAAAAATATATGGGGGTGGTTTATGATGTTATTTAAAATTACTACTATATACTTAACTATTATATACAACATTGGAAAAGAGGTGTATATATAAGATCCAACTGGTCGTTAAGAACAATATCTATTGTGTAGTTTCCGCTTTTAAAAATTTCAAGTGACTCTAAAAGATTTAATTTACGACCTTTCTCGGCCAAATGCAATATTTTATGATGACCAAATGTATGCCTTTCTGTAATAAGATGGTTTACGAATGTTGAATCTGTCTTCTTTAGTTTATATGACCGCATGTGTTCTTTTACCCGTATAATAAAACTTCTACATAAAACTTCTACAAAAACTGATACATAGAGCATTAAATATTCCTTTGTCTAATGAATCTTTCGTTCGTGAAATCAATACTATAAAACAAATAGCGGTAAACAATAGTTATAAAAGTAGCGTAATTGACAGTATACTAAAGAAAAAACAGTTGCAGGTGGCCCTTAGTTTAGTATATCCTAAAGATAGTGTTAATTTGAAACAATTTGTCTCGTTAACTTACTTCGGTAAAATAAGCGAGCAAATTGGAAATATAATTTCAAAAAATAATAGTAATGTTAGTATAGCTTATAAACTATATGTAAAAACAAGTAATTTCATTTTTAACGCAAAACCTAAAACAGATATCAATAATAAATCAGGAGTGTACAAATTATAATGTAATGATTGTAAAAGTATATATATAGGTCAGACTAGTCGAAGTTTTATTATACGGGTAAAAGAACACATGAGGTCATATAAACTAAAGAAGTCAAATTCAACATTCGCAAACCATCTTATTACAGAAAGGCATACATTTGGTCATCATAAAATATTGCATTTGGCCAAGAAAGGTCGTAAATTAAATCTTTTAGAGTCACTTGAAATTTTTAAAAGCGGAAACAACACAATAGATATTGTTATTAACGACCAGTTAGATCTTATATATACACCTCTTTTCCAATGTTGTATATAATAGTTAAGTATATAGTAGTAATTTTAAATAACATCATAAACCACCCCCATATATTTTTGTGTCATTTATAAGATCTATGTAGGCCTGTAACTTTTGCAGTTTGATAATGACATTGTATGTCGAAACCGCGGTCACTATTACATGTGAATAAAGTGGTATAACAAAGTTATTGGTTTTATTTTATTTTAGTATTTTAATATACCATGTATTCAGTTATGTACAAATTTACAACAAAAATCCAAATATTAAACTTTAGAAAATATTTCGTTTATGTCTAAGAAGCCCAGTCAAGAATAATTCTTTTGAGTGCCTTGAAAAGATGGCAGAGAATATCAGTCCAAAATTTTTAAGATCGATTTATTATTTTCCTGGTTTAAGGAGAGTGACTACTCGGGATTTCCTCCAGAGTTTCGGAATCTGCAAAGTAGAAATACAATTGTTGAGTATCTGGAGAAGTCATCCCATGGTAATGAGTTCAAAATGCTTAATTTGTTCTGTTAGAATTTCATCCAAGCTTTGTTGTCTTTCATTTGGTGGATTGTTCGCTGTAGTTCATCAGCTGTAAGAGGTAAATGACCTCACGTTCGTCAGGAATATTACGTTATATCCTGAGCTTTTTCCTCGTAGATGATGTCTTAATAATGATCAAGAGACTATGAGCAATTTGATCAGGTGGCACTCTAATTCGATTGTTGCTAAGATTTTCAGTAGCTTCCAAGCTCACCTACTGTTTTCTTTCATAAGTTCATTATTAGGTTGCTTCACTTTTCAGCTCTAGTTGGTGATATCGCTTGTAGGATATATTCTTCTACTTGTATTGTTTCTCAGAGAGATATATACAGAGGCTTGGTATGTGCTTCCTCCATATTTTCTTGACCATCACGGTGAACTCATAGTATAACCACAGATATGGTTGTAAACCTGAAACCTCTTAGTCTAGGTCACTAGAAAAACATCCCAACTGGCTTTTCTTGCTCTGCAGTTGAATCTTCTTTTGAATAGGACAATTTCAGGTTTGACTTCTGCGTTGACTTTGTACGTTATTGGCCTATATTGGGATCGTAGATATATGAAATAGTTGACATACTTCAAAAGCGAATAAGTTCATAGTTAATTATGAATATGGACAAAATTGAATTGTATGTGTTAATAGCCGCGTCCAGACCGACCAAATAGGCGCAAGAGGCTGTCTCGGATTAAGCTTGGCGGGGCAGTCTTGATGGAGGCTGCATCGGGGTGCTACGAGGATGTATTGAAATATTCCTAGCCTACTATAGAAGTAAACAAAATTTGAAAGTCAAAATATTTTATTATTCAACATACTCTCCTCCTAAACTAATACACTTAATACAGCGATCCTGCAACGCCTCTAGAAGTTTCAAAAATTAATTTTTATCTTGCTCTGCAAACCAGGCCTCCACAGCTTCTATCACCTCTTCGTTGCAAGAAAATTTACGACCTTTTAAACTTTTTTCAGTTGAGGAAAGACATGATAGTCGGATGGACCTAGATCTGGCGAATAAGGCGAGTATTCAAGTAATTCTAACCTTAAATAGCGAATTGTTTGCATGGCTACATGCGATTTGTGTACAGAGGCATTGGCCTGCAAAAACAAAACACCTTTGGATAACTTTCTGCGTCTTCTCTACATAATTTGGTGGTAGAGTAGTCAGCAACGTCGAATAATAATTCTCAGTTATTGCTCTACCCTTATTCAGAAAATCAATCATGATTACTCCATGGCAATTCCAAAAAAACTGAAGCAAGAAGTTTTCCAGGAGATTTTTGAAGGCGAAATTTCTTAGGCCTTGGAAAACCAGAGTGTCTCCATTCCATCGATTGTTGCTTTGTTTCTGGATCGTAGAAATATACCCAAGTTTCATCCATAGTATCAATACGGCTAAAAAAGTCTGCATCACTTTCAAACCGAGCACAGATTGAAAGCGATGCTTCCACCTTTGCACGCTTCTGGTCAACATTCAGACATTTGGAGATCCACTTTGCAGAAATTTTCTCATGTCCAAATCGACGTGAACTATATGACGGACGCGTTCATATTAAATATTCAGTACTTCACATATTCAATTTAGCCCAATTTGACGGTCTAACAAAATGATGTCATGAACTTCGGAGACGGACACAGAAACTGGCCTTCCCGATCAATGTTTATCTTCAACAGAAAATTTACCTCTTCTGAAGCTTGCAATCCAATTTTTCATGGTCGCATACGAAGGACATTGATCGCCAATGGTATTAAGCATATCTACAACATGATGTATTCCAGCTTGTTGGTTCGGGTAAGTCTTGTCCTAAAACCCAATTGAACGTCTTCAATTTTTTAAACGAAACAAAGTGCGAGAGGGGTAAATTATTCATCTGATGCCTCTTCTGTTTCTTCTTGAGAAGACGGCTCTTCGAAATTCATCACTGCTTGAACCCTTAGTTGATTTTCTGGAAGGTTGCCTATGGATACGTCATGATCCTTTCCGGAATCTTCATCTGTAATTGCCCCATTGGCATTGAAAAGACACTTTCACACAAATATAAATTTATAATGTGTTCTCCATACCAGATTTTTAAAATAATTTTGTATTATTAAAAATATTTTTGTTTTATACAAAATTTGATGAGGCCTTACATACTCAGGTATGTTTCAAATTACTTTGTTATTATACTATTTAAACGATTAGAGGATAAAGGAAACTTCCAGATTAAATTAATTAATGCTTTACGAGCATGGTGACATAAACAGTGATGACGCATTAATCGCAAGTGCTAAAGTTTTGGAGAAGGCAGTTGTTCTAGGGTAAGATAATCTAATTAACAATAAGAACAAAAATGAAGTGAAAAAATATATTTTAATATACTTTGATCCTTTTAGCAACAAATACATTTAACCGATATATACTCATAAAGCGTAAATTTAAATTATTTGTAAATTTAATTAAAAAAAAAAAGCTGAAACGATTTGTGAGAAACAGTAAATTCGAATGTAACAAACACAAATGTGTTTGGCTAAAACAATAGTAGGTGCATTGTAAAAAAAACCACAGGAAATAAATTTGAAGTTTCCAGACATATCGTGTACATTCTAGCGGAAAGCTGTAGGGAAATTTTAATTAACACAGAACGAATAAAACTGGATCGCTTAAAAGTTTAATTTGCTCTCAATATTTCAACCTTAAAAAAAGCGCTCACTTAACCTCCCTTGCCAACTCTGCCGTCTGCTATTAAAAACATTGCCAGCGAATTCATTTTGTACAATCTATAATGGTCGTAGTTAATCATACTACTGCTTAATAATATGAATTAATCAGAATTGTCGGATATAGTCGTTAAAATTACTTTTACTAATGAATACACATTGAATTGAAAGACTATATTATGCGAGAATTAAAATGTTGTCAAAATTGAAATAATTTACATCTTCAAAAATTGTTATATGTAGCATGTTACTACTAATGATGTTTTCTTAATGTTTAGCTTTAATTATTAAATCATAAAAAACTTTAAAATTGACACGATTTAATTTAACATTATGAGTAAAAATGAAAAATAAGAACATTTCAATATTAAGTTAATTATAAACCAAAATTTAATTGAATCGGCCGATACTTGCTGGAAATCCATTATATGTAAATTGGATTTAAGTAAAACACTTATACTAATTTCCAGTATATATTACACTTCATTATATATTAATAAATAGATGACATGTTTCGCTACGATGTAGCTTCTTCAGATCTTATATTACTACTGAACACGCTCTTCACAAATGTATGGTTTTTTTCTAAACTATTTCAATAGTTTAGAAAAAAAAACCATACATTTGTGAAGAGCGTGTTCAGTAGTAATATAACGCTCTTCACAAATGTATGGTTTTTTTCTAAACTATTTCAATAGTTTAGAAAAAAACCATATATTTGTGAAGAGCGTGTTCAGTAGTAATATAAGATCTGAAGAAGCTACATTGTAGGGAAACATGTCATCTATTTATTAATATATAATAAAGTGTAAAATATACTGAAAATTAGTATAAGTGTTTTACTTAAATCCCATTTACATATAAACTAAAACTTAAAAAAAATACATTCACACACAGCCAGAGATACATATAACGTGCCGTCAAGAACTTTCCTCAATAGAAACGACCAAGCTCATTTAAAATTATACGTTTGCGACAGATTACGTGCACTGTCACCAACCATTATCATATGCCCGTCTCTAATGAGGAAAATTTTTGAAAGCACGTTTTTTGAAGCGTGGCAATTAAATAACGAGATTTTTTTCCTGTAGACCTTATTAAGTCAAATTAACATGTCTTTAAACATTTATCTCTTTACAATAGTTTCCCTCCAGTGTGATAGTAAGAGCACTGGAATAATTTTTCTAGCAGTTAACAGTCCTACCCTGTGGCACGGAACTCTTTATGGATCACGCCCCTAACACCAATAAAATAAATTGCTGTTGTCTTGATTTCAGATCGAGTTTGTATGTTGTTTCTTACTGATTATTCTCCAAAATAGGCAAAACTGCATTATTTACACACAAATTGCAGCACGATCACCATTTCGATTTCGAAAACACCCAGATAATCGGGAAAGGAACAACACACAATGAAAAGAGAAATTGCGGAACTGATTAGTATTATGCAAGAAAAAATTCAATTAACAGGAATGACATATAAAATCTAAGCGATATTGTATATTATAGTTTAATAATGTAAAGTAGCGATCTGCAATTTACCTTCGTGAATACGTACATGATATAAAGAGCTTAACTCGAATGTATAAAAATTTAATCATGTAATTTTAACTAATTGTAAGAAAACCATGACAATATGACATACGAAAGTATGACAAATGTAATATGGTATAATTTTCTTTGCTATCATTTTCTATAATTTTATCTTTACATTTTAAGAAATCTTTGAAGAAGGTCATAGCTGCCTAAACAGGTCAGAGTACAATTACGTTTAATAAATAAGTATTTAATAATAACAGAATTTAAATCGCTCAATAAAAGGAAATAGAGAGACAACGTATAATAAATGGGAATATGTAATTATATAGAACACAAATCTAAAATATTCCGAGTAAATTACGAGGCGAGCCCCGAAATTAGAAACACCGTGAAAATTGTTTTACGTGATGCCTATGAATTCAAAATATTCAGAATGTGTAAATAATAAATACCTCAAACATATACATAGGTTTACTTACGTGTCATTTAATTTAAAGGCATCATTTGCCGAAACATGTAGGGTTGTTTTAAATATATATATATATATATATATATATATATATATATATATATATATATATATAGGATTTAACTATTAATATCGAACAAATCGATTTATAGCTACGTAATGTTTCGAAATTGTATTTGTTTCTTCATCAGACCTAATTCTGTTTTTATTAACAGTGAAATCATATACATATTAAATTAAATTTGATTTAACATTTTACACTCAAATGAGTTTACATATATATACAACGATCACTTTATTTTGTCCTTGAAGAAAAGCTTCAGTTGCTTATGGGAAAGACCGAATAAATCAATATTAGTATACACTTCGTTGGCACTTCTGCACATCGCTAAAATCGGTGAAAAAAGGTGATGAAAAAGTAATTGAAAAAGGTGATGAAACAAAAATTCCAATAAATCAGTATCTGTCACTTATTAATTTGTGTAAGAAAAATTCCAGAAACTGTTCATCTAGTCTTTAATTACATCAAGTTAAACTCATTACACAAATTTCCAAAGTAATGTCCATGATCAAGATAATTCCTGTATCCTCGATAGTATAGTACCTTAAGAAATAAGGTCACCATACTTATTAAGATGTATTCTAAACAAATGGATAATATTCTAGCTTTTATCTAATGAATGACTTGCAAAAGCTAATGTACATGATTTCCATAAAAGTACCTAGTGGCGCGTGTCAGGAAATCCAACAGATTAAAACATTCATTTTTTACGTTTAATACATGGAAGTTCGATGTTAATTCAGAAGCAAAGGTGATACCAAAGCCTTTAACAGTATCACAGCATGCTATTACCGCGTTGTCAAGAGAATAATCGTACAGAATAAGCGAGAGCTTTCTAGTAAGTAATAATTGGTAAGTAGTCATGTATATACACTTGTTTATGTTTAAAAACAGATATTTACACCAATTATGAATGGAATTTAAATCCCTTAGCAGAAATTTGCAGTTATTAGTTGTTTTAATAAAACAAAAGATTTTCAGATCATTAGCATAAAGCATAAAGTGAATCTTTGGGAATAATTATATTGTAATGATTGTAAAAGTGTATATATAGGTCAGACTGGTCGAAGTTTTATTATACGGGAAAAAGAACACAGGGGGTCATATAAACTAAAGAAGACAGATTCAACATTCGCAAACCATCTTATTACAGAAAGGCATACATTTGATCACCGTAAAATATTGCATTTGGCCGAGAAAGGTCGTAAATTAAATCTTTTAGAGGCCCTAGAGATTTTTAAGAGCCGGAAGAACACAATAGATATTGTTTTAAATGACCAGTTGGATCTTATATATACACCTCTTTTCCAATGTTGTATATAATAGTTAAGTATGTAGTAGTAATTTTAAATAACATCATAAACCACCCCCATATATTTTTGTGTCATTTATAAGTTCTATGTAGGCCTGTAACTTTTGCAGTTTGATAATGACTTTGTATGTCGAAACCGTGGTCACGATTATATGTGAATAAAGTGGTAAAACAAAGTTATTGTTTTATTTTATTTTATTATTTTCAAAATGAATTACCACAAAGTTACGGCTACCAGTATTAATTTTGGTAAATAAAAGTTTGTTGTTCATATCAGCTGTTGTCTACATTATTATGGAATAAATGAACATTTGGGCCGGTAATTTTCAAGATCTGGCCTATTCCTTACCTTTTTATAAACAAGTGATTATGATTTTATTTTCTTGTAATATTTTTAATTCACTTTAGTTTTGGAGCAAATAAAATGCAGAGAACAAAATTACAATAATTACATTTTACATTTTTGCGATGGTTAATTTACAATGTACATGAAAAGTAATCACTTAAAATGTATGAGTATTTTATTAAAATTGACGCGTTAGTATTTTACAATCATCAGTCATTTTGAGAATGCTAACTTCAGTTGCAACGTAACACGATTAACATTCTATTAAAAACTTTTCCGAGAAATTTTAAGCGTTGAACGTTAAAATTTAAAACATAAAAAGACGCCGGTAGTAAAATTAAACGTAACGTTAGTAATTCTGTGTTAAGTTCATTTAATGCATAATCTGATGTGACATTCATTTACTACTGAATTTAGTTTGTTCCTTTTTTTGTTTTGGTGTTCTGTACGCTATTTTTTGGTTATGCACAATTTTAGTTTTAATTTTTTTAAAATTTCGCATACAGCATGCAATAAAAGTATTTAAAATGCGAGATTTACGCTTCAGGAAAATTTCCCAAACTAGATTATTTCCATTTAGTACATATATCAACGTTCTTTTTTACTTTATGCCTTGTATTAGAAAATATATTGCTTTTAGCTAATGTGTGTAGCTAATTCTACAGAATTTTGTATTTCTACCTTTACTTTAAATTATATACCGAATGACGCATTTGTTCTTCAGAACTATTCATGCGTGTGCAGCATTGGAATAATGTGGGTTTGCCTATAACATTTTTGCCTTAGACGTTTGTTGTCTGAGATAGATAGAGTTGAAGTTCTGTCACAAAAATATAGATTCAGCTGTAATCAATTTCTAAGAACAAATATTTTTCTCGTGAACTTCATCTAACATTTTAAATTTTTTGTATCCTACTTTCTGATAGTCACTCCAAAACAAAAGGCTGACTAGTGGTGTAGGTGGTCAATGAAGCCAAATATTTTTTTTTTAAAAAAGTGTTATGTCCTTAACGTTTTCAAAATCCCATCAAATTTTATAATCTATATCTCATTCTCTAAAAGAATAATATTATTGTTTAATTTTTGTTCACTGACTTAAATTGTAGGTTATAACGTATATTTATTTATTTATTTAGCATATGGCTTACTTGGATTGAAAATCAGAGTTACATTTTAAAATCAAGGCCACTGACCCAGTACAACACGGAGACAGTGGTTCAAAAGTCACTTATCTTACCTCCATATGCTCTAAGGGGCTACTCAGCTGTAATATATAGTGAATAGTCTGGGGAGGTTCTCCGCATTCGCAAGTCGGTGTCTCAGTCAATCTTGATTTATATAATGAGTCACGACAGTTGCCTTGCAACGTTCTTATTCTTATTGAGTGTCCATTTGCGGCAAGGTAGTTCCATTCCTGGTAAGAGTATGGTAGGATCAGTGATATAGGTCGTTTGAGCAAGTCTCAACTCTCCATCTTATTTATAATTTGGGTTGAAATTGTTCTGCGAGTAATAGTGGAGGAGACCAAGACTTCAGACTTCAGTCTCAACAGGCTAGCATTAGACAACTCACTGCGAGGTGCGGATTCGATATTATTTTATTATAGTCTCTAACCAGGTTTTCGTGTCTTCGTATGGTGAGAGGTGTAATATGTCTTAGAACTGGGAGCCAGGGTAGAGATGTACTTTTTAAACAACCGCTAATTATTCTCAGGGTCTCTATAACTTTGATGTCGATCATCTTTGCATTCCAGCTGTTTAGCCAGACTGGAGCGTAGTATTCAGCTACCGATTAAATAAGGATAATAGTTGACGTTTTAAGGGTAGATGCGTTCGCACCTCAAGCAGTACCGCAAGTTTGTGGATTATGTTATTTGGTGCAAAGATGACCTGTCTACCTGTAATTTGCCCCCCGCTGTGTTAACGATTTTGTAATGAGAAAGCTTAATAGTTTTTTAATAGTTTTGTAAAAGCACACTGTACCACTATTTGTAAATAATACATTGTGATGTAAATCTGGGCTGTATATTTAAGTTTCTGTGCAAATTTTAAACGTAATTTTTGCACGTAAATTTCCGAATGTTAGTATTTCTGCATATAGTCAATGCAACAATCGTTACTTACTAAACTAATGCTAACACATAAATTTTATCATATAGATACTTTGTCGATTATTGTATAATACATTCGATGAATGTTTTGAAAGCGGGAATTCACAGGCTACGAAAGTTGTACGGTCGCACTGAAGGAGTGTGTGTTACCCGTTCTCTTTGCTTCAACTTAATATAAGTAAACAGAAGTTAAAAATAAAATTATGGAATTACTGACATTGTCAACAGCGTCTGAAATATCGATTTTATTGAGAAAATTGATTCAATATAAAAATAATCTGTAAATCATCGACAACAACTACATTTTCTTCGGGCTGTGCGACAAACGAGTAAGTACTTATGTATACATAACTACACATGTATTTTTAAGAAATCTTTCTTACACTGAAAGAAACACAGACTGCTCGCACTTGTATTTTTTATGATTATTTAGTTATTTAATTTTTATAATTAAATTGTTTTCAATTTCTTAAATTATCGTATTGTTATCTGTCTGTTATTTAAACTAACGTAATTACATATACAAATCACATGATACAAAAACAATTAACCGGTCAACATCGAGACAACAGTGAGCCAAAAAATTATTCAAGAGATCCGTGTAATCTTTTTATTGTGTATAATACTTTGCTTCATAATCTGGACAAGAAACACTATTCTAAAGAAAATGTCAATGTGCTTTTATCGTCTACTTTGAGAAAGAAGTATGTCAAGCGTAACGTTGAAGACGTGATAGAATCTCTCCAAAATTAAATTAAAGATAAATTCGTATGTTTTTTTGGTCGACGAAACTACATATCTTTAAGGAAGGTATATCGCCAACTATATCATTGGAACTTTGAACGAGGATAGCCAAAGAAAAAGATATTTAATTCGTGTAAAGGTGATGCTGCTACGTATATGGTGAAAGCTCCAGAAAATTAAATTTTCTATAATTTAATACATTGCACGTGTTTGGCCTATTGCCTAGGAGACGCCTATTGCCTTTTGACGGTGTTTTCGGACCGAAAAGCAACTTGGAGACCTTGTCCTTCAACAACTCTATTAATATATTTCGTGATTGGATGGTATGATAAACACATGTACTTTCTTTCCTGGTTACGTTGAGATAACGAACTTGTGGATTCGCGGTTGTCGTTTTTAAATTCGTTTTTCTAATGTTTTTAATGAAATCTAGTTCTGTTTCTAATTCTGTCTAGTTTTGTTAAAGGAAAGTTTAGGAACCGATTGACTAAGAAATTAAAAGATTGAAAACTATGATTTGAATCCGCGGTGATGAATCAATTGACATGGGTTTCTTTCCGGAAAATATCGATTTCTATTTCATACTTATTTCTAATTACGAATGTATCTAAAAATTGTATTCTATCATTGTTTTCCTTTTTTACCGTGAATTTAATAGTCGGAAATTTTAAATTTAGTTGTTTAACGAACATTTCCGTATATCGAAAATCGCGAAAATGTCCATCTATGTACCTGATCCAGACTCTTAGAAAATATGTAGCGTCATTTTTAAATTCTACTCCAAATTGACCCATAAATAAATTAGCTATGAAGGGGGATAGGCAATTATCCATTGTTGTGTCTTGTTTCTGTTCATAAATTTTTCTCCAACAATTTTGCACCATGCAAAAGTTGTCAATCTCATGTATTCCTTTACTTAAATGTTAAATTTATTCTTATAAACCAAGTCCTCCAAATCCAGTTTCTGGATTAGATACTGAAGGAAACAATGATCCAGATCGGATTCTGTTTAAGGTTGACCTAGGTTGACAATGTTTTACGAGATAACTTTTGGATTGGTGTCAATACAAGTAATTTCGATGATGTACTTATAGCCGTAATTCCGGATTAGCTGGCTGCCTTTTGTGCTAGTTCACCAAGGTGCACGTGTAGTATACTACTAAGGACACCCCATGAAATTAAAAATAGATATATCATCTGTCGACGAAACTACAGATGTCAAGGGAACATATATTGCCTACTTTATCATTGGAACATTGAACAAGGATAGCCAAGGAAAAGGATATTTGATTGGTGTAAAACTAATAATTTAAACATCGCTAGGTTCGATAATGATACGTTAGTTAGTTTCTTTTTACCACCAAAATTACCAGTAGAAAACGTTTACTAATGGTAAGTGATGCTGCTTCGTATATGGTGAAAGCAGCAGAAAATTTTAAAGTTTTTTTCCCTAATTTAATGCATTGCACGTGTTTGGCCCATGGATTAAATAGAGTAGCCGAAACGGTTAAATCAGAATTTCCTTTGTAAGTAAGGTGAATTCTTTTGTTAATGTTCCACTTTCTTTTCAGGTATATAATGAAAAATATCCAGGGCTACCACTACACAATCAATTGTTACTCGGTGAGGGACGTGGTTAACCGCCGTAAATTTTCTTGGCGAAAATTATGAAGATAGGAAGAATGTTATTTGCGATTTTGATCCACATTGCTCGGCAACAATTGAAAAATGCATTAATTTATTTGACAACCTTTTAATTACTAGTCAATCGTGTTTTATTAAAAGTAATTTTTGTGTATTGCTGCCGCTATCACAGAACTAGAAGGCAGAGAATTTTCATTGCACGAAAGTATTTCTCCGGTAAATTCTGTAAAAAGTAGTCTCGAAACATCGGTAGGCAAAAATAATGATATTTGTAGAAAACTTAAGACAAAAATCTAGGATTTAAAAAGCTTATGCAAATTAATGATATTTTGCTGGGGAATTTTGAAGAAAGTATGAATTTCAGTTTAAATGTAATGTGCAAATTGACGTATTAATAATTAATTAGTTGATTTTACGACAGAGTTTTACAATGATCAATCTAGTAGACGAGCATTTCATTACTTACCGTTATTATTCAAGTAATAATTAATTAATTATGATTAGAAGAATTGTAATGTTGTTTAAAATTTAAATATACAATGTGTCCGGGAAAATGTGGGAAATCTCTCGGATTCAGATAGAACATTAAAAAATAAGATGACAAGTTCCTATAATTTTTTTCCTAGCGGCCCTCCCTACGGAGATACGGCCTCCTAAAGGACGCCACTGGAAATCAATTTCTCTTGAATAACTTTTAAACTATTTTAATATGATAATAAACAGTAGTAAGGACCTCTTAAAATACTGCCCTTAAATTTAAATTAGCTTGTTTAGTTTACCAGGGGCGGACTAGGTTGTACATTTTAATGCTTACATTTTTAACACCCTGTATGATAAGGAGTTAAAAAAAACAAATTTGGATACCTTGAACATTAAGCTAAAGAAAAGGTACTCTTGTCCATTGTCGATAAAATGAACCGTTTTCGAGGAAAAAAAAAAGAATTAATGTTTTATTTCTATTAAAAAGAACCATGTTTTTTATTTTTTTTTTGTCTGCAACAAAGTGTGATACAAAAGTCTGAAATAAAACTGTTTTCAGTACTAAAAAACGCATTGTTTTTACAAACGTTACTATGGTACCCACGAATTAATAAATATCTTGCATTGACGTGTAAATTTTAAATCTTGTAATCTTTCATATTGTTAACACGTTGATCCTTTACTTCGATATTAAATTATTGAATTTTGAATATCTTGGTAAATTTAATTTGATAATGGGATACACATTTAGTGAGTATGCAGATATGCATCTTATGTACGGTCTTGCATCTTGCAATGCTTTGGAAGCATGAAGGTTGTATGAAGAAAGATATCCTAATCGCAATATTCCAAATCAGAAAACATTTCAGCGACTTGACCAACGTCTAAGAGAGACTGGTGGGCGATTCCAGTTAATAAGGTAACATTATTGACTTTCTTTAATGTTTTAGGAAGTTTTGCGAAAAAAAGTACTGATGCTGGTGTGAGAAGAACAGTACGTACGGTGCAATTGGAGGAAAATATTTTGGATACTGTAGGTGATACTCCTTCAATAAGCACTCGAAGATTAGCCGCGCAGCTTAATACGTCAGAAACGACAATTCATGAAGTACTTAAAGAACAGTTGTTTTACCCTTATCATCTGCAAAAAGTGCATCTACTACTTCCTGAAGATTTTCCTCGTAGAATCCAGTTCGCAAACTGGCTGTTAGATCAGCAACGAACAAACCCAAACTTCATTAGCACTATTCTTTTTACCGATGAAGCAGGGTTTACCAAAAATGGTATTGTAAATTTACATAACTCGCATGTATAGGCTGATGAAAACCCTCATGCCACTGTAGTTCATCATTATCAACATCAGTTCCAATCAATTAATGTTTGGGCAGGAATAATTGGCAATTTTTTGATTGGACCATGCGTATTGCCGCCACGATTGAATGGTGAACTTTATTTACATTTCCTTCAGAACGCTTTTTTGGATTCAATAGAGCATTTGCCACTTGCAGCCCGCCAAAGCATGTATTTTATGCATGGTGGGGCCCCACCTCATTTTAGCGTTGCTGTACGCGACCACCTGAATAACGTCTATCCAAACCGTTGAATAGGCAGAGGAGGTCCCATTGCCTGGCCTCCACGGTCTCCCGACGCCAATGGATTTTCACTTGTGGGGTGATCTCAAAACCTTGGTGTATTCCTCTCCGGTTGATACTAGGGAGGAACTTTTACAGAGAATCACATTTCATTGTGATGTGATAAGAAACAATGCTGCGTTGATTTGGAGAGTACAGCAGTCATCTATTCGTCGTGCCCGCGCGTGTATCAGAGTTCACGGAGCCCATGTTGAACCCACTTATGAAGTTTTTAATTGATTATTTCTAATTAGCGTATTTAGGTTCAATCGTTGCAAGCTTTAGTGAGTACATTTCTAAACATAATTTTTTTAAGGTGCCTTTCTGGGACAAAACTGCATTTCTAAGAATCTTTGTAATTTTGTCGTATTAAATAACCTAAACTAAAACTTTTTTATTCCTGGAATGACTTTTGTATCACACTTTGTTGCAGACAAAAAAAATAAAAAACATGGTTCTTTTTAATAGAAATAAAACAATAATTCTTTTATTTTTTTTTTCTCGAAAACTGTTCATTTTATCGACAATGAACAAGAGTACCTTTTCTTTAGCTTAATGTTCAAGGTATCCAAATTTGTTTTTTTATAACTCCTTATCATACAGGGTGTTAAAAATGTAAGCATTAAAATGTACAACCTAGTCCGCCCCTGGTAAACTAAACAAGCTAATTTAAATTTAAGGGCAGTATTTTAAGAGGCCCTTACTACTGTTTATCATATTAAATTTTCATTAAATTATAATAAGTAGTTTAAAAGTTATTCAAGAGGAATTGATTTCCAGTGGCGTCCTTTAGGAGGCCGTATCTCCGTAGGGAGGGCCGCTAGGAAAAAAATTATAGGAACTTGTCATCTTATTTTTTAATGTTTTATCTGAATCCGAGAGATTTCCCACATTTTCCCGTACACATTGTATATATATAGTACCATATTTTCTGAATGTAATTTTTATTGTTCATATTCTACATAAAATAAATAATTTCATAACGGTCGTTTTATAACTTTTTAAAACCTTAAACACTCTAGGTAACTTAAACGTGAATACATACTTTTTCTTATTATATTAGAGGTTGTTATTATTAATATAATAATTATTTTATTACCTAAAAATTTAGTACAATAATTGCATCATTCAAGGCATAAACGCATGTTTAAGGGCGTAATTTAATAGTTCATCTTGCATATTTGCATGCATTTTCTTTAACTTTTTTAGTGCATATTTTCCAAGTTCTACTGATAACCATAATAACATAATATCTACATAATTATTGGTAAATACCACTTCAAATATAAGAATTTGCATAGCTTAATAAGTCAGCGAAATGCGGTAAAACCGAACCACTCCATTACGATACCCTAAACCCACACTGAAGTTAATCGTGTTAAAGACGGCGAAAATTTTCCCAGAAGAAATTAATTCATCACCTCGACTCCACTCCACTTATATACATATAAAGGTGGCGTGATGGCAGCGGGAATCACGAAAATTATGCATTCGCTTTGGTCCAGGTGAATAAGGAGAAGAAGTAGGAGGATTATATTTTATATTTGAACCTGTCGTCTGTAAAATTCAGCTTCAGAAATCCACTCACCGTCTTGTCATGAATGTATGTATGATCTCGGGGAAGTAACTTCAGTTAAGTTATAATAATACAGTTTGCGTACAACGGCAACGTCTTCGCTAAAACTTAGCCGGTTCCAAATCCGCGACTTAGATAACACCAACTTCACACCGGTTTGGCGTCACTGCTAAGCTACTGGATTATTCATGAATTTAAGCTAGTTTGTAACTCACTTTCTCTCGGTTTTGCGGGCTCCCCCCCTTTTCAAAACATAGCGTACTATCCAGATTGGTGGGTAATCACTTGCTCATTACTCAACCAAAATGTTCCCTATTTACATATATACATATATGCTCTGTAAATGAACGCGTGCGTGTTTATGTAAAATGTATGAGTAAATGTGCGGTAGACACTTGCGGATAATTATTTCATGTACGTAATCTCTTGCGGGTAATACGGTAAAAGACTGGATTAATAAATATTTTACTTATTCTGTCTGAGCTTAACACTTATAATTTAAAGTATTATCTGATGCAATGTAACCAGTGATTAATGTTTTTAAACCAAGACAAACAAATATTCTTTGAAACAGGACAAAACGATTGTTTAATTTATACTATCAAAGAGTAATACATATAGATACGAGGATATATCAAATTTAAACGAGACTGATTTTTTTCAAGTCAAAGCTTTATTCTACATTATTTACAAAAACATTATTTTTCCACATAATCTCTCACCCTGGCAACCCATTCCTAACGGAGCCGTTATTAAGAAAGCTTAAGACAAAGGTAAACATTTGTTTGACACCGTATAAGCATATGCAAAAACAATAATATTCATAATTGTTTTGTGGCAACCGTAGTAAAATTTTCTACTGACGCTCGCTATCAATTATTTCTTTCCTTATTAGAAATTAAAAAATAGCCTTGATTTTTACTTTTATTACTATTAATTATAATTAAAATGTATATGAAATGTTAATTTAGACGGGTAAACGAAATTAAAATATTAATTTACAAATAGTTACGACTGGCTTTTCAATGTTAGGTTATGTGTAATATCTAGTACAAAAATAACCTGTTCGCGGGTTTTTGTGATAATTCAAAAAGTGGGCGTGTTCAATTAGTATCGATATAAAATTTGAATTAAATAAATTAACTATCTTTTTAATTTCGCGTAAATGACTTGAATGATGAAAATGAAAATTAAAAATATGAAAAGTAAATTTTGAAATACATATAAATTAATCTGAAATATACAAAGTTATCGTAACATTTATTAACATCTCGATACTAATTTTACAAATTATGTCCGCCAAATGTAGCCATTCTATTGAGTGTAATACTTGTTTCTCATCCAAAGACACAGATACGTATTTCACATTTCTACATGATCGTCGGTGCGGCCCTGTAATACTTGTCTTAATTCCTGCTTTTTCATTTGCAGATAGCTGGATTAACTGTGCTATTTACCTCATAACAATATATATATATATATATATATATATATATATATATATATATATATATATGTATATACTATACTATATATCTACTATGTATATTCATATTATATATATATATATATATAAAACACAAACACAAACATAATATAAATAATATAAAAATATAGATCTTATAGCAGTCTATTAAGCTTTCTAATAATTCTATTAATGATTACAATCATTAATTAAGGTATATCAACTAGCATTGTTATTATTAAATACCCCCTCTCTTATAGGGACAATATCAACATCTCCAAAATTTATGGCTAGTTATCCAGTAACTTGACCGTTCTCTATATAACTCTGTAATTAAATAATTCATTTTTTAATATATATTGTCAGTTAATTTTTTTTTCACCCGCAACGTTGGTGGGTTAATTAAATCACAGAAATAATCGCATTTAAACTTTAAACAGACTATGTACAATGCGCAACTGTCATTAAATTTACGGTAAGTACCGCTAGAAGTTAAAGCGTTACTGAACTCGAATTGTACAACCGGCTCTTAGTGGATCATCTATAAAAAGGGTAAAATATTGATTTTTTTCTAAAATACCCACACCCACCTTTGTCACGGTATTGTGTCCACGAAGCTATTTTACGATGCTTATTCGATCGAGAAATTGTGATGGCCATGTAGAGAAAAAGTGGACTAGTTTGTCAAAAGTATTGTACTAATAAACCCCTCATTAGCTGTAACTCTAGTCATTATTTCTTTGCAAAAGTTCATTTGTTTTATATTGGCCAGAGGAAATATGTCCAGTGACGATTTGCTCTTTTATTGTTTTGCGCACCTTCTCGCGACACGAACCGATTGCCTTTGCTGCTTTTCAAGATGCGAAAATAAAATGTTGCTCAATCATTGCGAAAACTAATATTGTGCCTTGTAGTGTAAATCCTAATGTGATTTTTCGAATAAAATATCTAAAATTCCAGGCAAGAATTTTCCATTAACTGAAACAACACACATGAGAGTTAATTATGACCAGTAGATGAAAAAGGATTTTTATTTTAACAGCATTACACTCATTCTCCCCACGATTTCCCAAATCAATATTATAGAATTAAAATTTAAAGTAGCATTATTCATCCAATAATGCTGTCAAAAAATACGCGAATATCGTTTTAACGTTTCCGTAATTTATTAAATGATAATCGAATAATTTGAAATGACAGACGTACACGTACAGCTGTCAATTTTTCCAAGCACGCTCGATACCGCATTCAAAAAAAAAGAAAACCTGTAAATGTACACCCATCGTGGCAATATGTAGTTAATGTTGCATTAGATTGTTCCGGTATTGCCTTTCGTCCGTTTCGAACCGGTCAGGGCATCATGTAGAACGGTTATCCGAATAAAGTAAACACAAATTCGAACGCAACGGCGGTCTAACCGCACTTGGCATTGTTTGATGACGCCATCGGTGTTATTGAGAGAGCAGTTAACAATGGAACTAATGCTCTTCGACCAAACAGGCCATCATTATTAACATGTGTTCCGGTGTAATGCATCAATTGGTTAGATCTTTATCACTGTCGATGCTATTAGTAACTGTCTGCGCCTCAGTTAATGCTACAAAAAAAAAAAAAAACATGAAAAATACGTGATATCCGCTTATTTGTTTAATTTTCGACTCTCTTGTGGTCAATTCAAAACTTCACAACTCGAGTTTTTCATGCTGAAAATCATTAATTGTGTGAAACACATGAAGATAAACGTATAACTAGTTTACGAATTCGTGGAACGCTGAAACAACATTGAAATATATCTAGTCGTTATTAGAGTAATTTATTTACAGTATGCTGCAATGAAAACGTAAATATAATAAAATAAACGTTGCAATATACAAGGTCCCGTATCGTTATGTTCAAATTTTAGGAGTGTAAAGTAGACTTAATTTCAAGTAACAAAAACTCAAGCCTATCCGTTTTTATTTGTTTCAAAGAGTTACAGATCTATGAATGTGATTGTCAGATCATGAAAAAAATGTAATCCTAAAGTCAATACATACTGATTTTATTAAAAAAAAAGGTATAGCATTCAATAACAGGCCTGTGATTGTTAACGTCGCATAATAAAATGTTATCCTAAAATAAATAAACACGTGTCGTAGTGCATACAGTAATTCCTTGGAAATCTACAAAAAAGAGTACTGGAAATTGATTTATGATGAAGAAGGTTCTTACTTATTTCGTAAGTGCTGAACCATGAATATCATACAATAAACAAATGTTCA